>CM053787.1:278257363-278394863 GCA_028749045.1 Cupressus sempervirens | reverse complement strand
AGTTGGTGTATTATCATTGATGTCAAGTTTTTATTTATTAGACATTATGCTATATCAATTTGATTGATGAACATAATTTGAAGATAGAGTTGATAAGTATGGAATTCAATGGGCACTTGAATGAGTTGGAAAGTGACAATATAATGTTGGTTTTATTGTTTTACAATCACAGAATATTGTAATGTAATGTGTTATACAAGTTACATTGAGTGACAAGGTTAAAGAAGGAAGATACTATGGACATAGTGACAACAATGTTTTTTGAGTGTTTGGCTAGGAAAAGACAAAGTTCAGTGTCACCGAGTGAGTTCAGTATTGACTGAGTGAATGTGATGTTCATTGAGTATCAGGATGAAGAACAAGTTTATAAAGTTGGAATATGAGGCCAACTTTTGAGAGAATCAAAGAAATTTTGAGATGTTTAATGGCCTGAGTCAAACTTTTTTACATGATCAACAACTAGGAAAATAGAATGAAGATCTGATTATGGAAAATGAAGAAGAATAAGGATGAGCACAAAATTATTTGAAATCTTAATTTTATAAGTGATTGTATTTGGTGAAACTAAGATCAATGATTGTGATTCAAAAGTAATTATGATAATATGGTGACATTATGGTCAAAAGTTTATTTATTAGTGACTCACACTTAGTCAATTGGTTAGCAACTACTGA
The DNA here is from genome assembly GCA_028749045.1 of Cupressus sempervirens. Classification (NCBI taxonomy): domain Eukaryota; kingdom Viridiplantae; phylum Streptophyta; class Pinopsida; order Cupressales; family Cupressaceae; genus Cupressus; species Cupressus sempervirens. Next base: position 278,394,189 of record CM053787.1, on the reverse strand, counting down.
GCTTACCTTGTAGTTTATAGTGTTAACCAAGAAATCTAGTTACTACCAACTTCTATAGTTGCTACTGAGATTCAAAGTCTAAATTCAGTTCACATTGAGTAGTATCTACAAAGTTTATCAATGAAAGTGAAAACTGAGCTTCACAATACTAACTCAGTTACACAACGTCAACTATGTTCTCCAATGTATACCAAGTTCATAGTGTCAGGGATGTGAATCTAGTGTTGATTGAGTCATGCAATGTCAACCTAGTGATTTAGTTTATATACTAAGTTTCATAGTGCTCACCGAGTCACTAGTGTTGACCAAGTTTAGACTACTTGGAAGTGATCACTATGACGATGTTGAGCATTGACAATAGTTTTCGAGTATTAGAACCTCACCTGGTTTGTTTTCAGAACCCAAGTGTCAGTAGTTGGGCCAACTTTGTGATCTTGGTGAAAAATTATGTTGTAGTCGACTTTGATGAATTGTAATTTGGATTGGTATATATATAATGTATTGTATCACATCTAAATATGAAATATAGAAGAATATATGATGTGAATATAGAGAGTAGAAGTGAGAAGTGAAAAGGTTGTAAGTAATATAAGGAGCAACAAAGATTTATCTATCACAACAAGTTGATCATTACACTTCAAAGGAATCTCAACCAGAAAATTAGAGTTTTAGATGAGAGATCAGCCACTAGTTCATCCTAATAGGTCTATTAGCTAAACCCTTTAGCTGGGTAGACTTAATTGTCTTTGAAAAATCTCTTTACCAAGTGCATGCTTCATTATATGTTTTGTAAATCCTTTCACAAGGTGGACCTAGTAGTCCTCATTGCTCCTAATAGGGTAGATCATAATAAGTGATCAATTGTAAGCCTTAATCAGCCAACTTTATACTGCAATACTAAAGCTTGTGGGTATCATCCCCACCATAGTTCTACTTTCTATTTGGAAGGTTTTTGGGTTACCATATCTTGTGCCAATATGTTATGGATGTTTTATTGCTTGCATTCTTTCATGCATGCAATTAGATTAGAATATTTTATGAAGGATTAATTGGTGAAATAAGTTGAAGATTTATTAGTTCCCAGTTCACCCCACCCCCCTCTCAGTAACTTTGCCTACCTCAAATTTCCAACAATTGGTATTAGAGCATTGTGGTTCTTAGAAAAGAAGTTTAACAACTTGAGAAAAGATCAAAGGCAATGGAGGTATACAAGTTAGATGAGGCTTTTTACAATGAAACTTTGGATCTTGAATTGGCTATTAGGCATTTGAAGAAAGAAAAGGAGAAAGTCTCTCAATCATTGAAAAGAAGGAAACATATTGCAATAAAAATGAATGAAAATCTCTACACTAGAGAAAGAATTGAAGATATTTGTCCTGAAAGAAATTTAGATGAAGCTGATGAAGCAATCAAAGACCTATTGGAAAAAAATTCCCATCTTTAAGAAGAAGGTAGAAAGCTAAAGAGAGAATAAGAAATCTAGTCAGTAAGATGATGTGAAGTCATGGAAGAAAAAGACAAAGAGACAGAAGGAAAGAATAATGAAATTCAGCATCTATCCCTTTAGTAGGTAGACTTCATTGATCAACTCACTAATGAAAATGAAGAAATCATGAATCTAAGATCAAAAAATGAAATGTTTGCAGAATGATCTAAACACTAAGAAAAAAACCAATGAAAGAATATTGAAATCTCAAGAAAATGTGAATTGATTGAAAGAGAAAAGTTAGTACAGTCAAAATGTCAAAGTAGGAATAGGATATACAGAAGAAGTTGAATCATCCAAGCAAGGAGCTCAAAATAATCAAAGGCCTACTTGCAATCACTATGTTAAGTTAGGTCATACATCAAACAAATGTTGGAGTAATGGTAAAGAAAAATTCAATAGAAAATGTTACAATTGCAATAATCATGGTCATAAAGCAAGTGAATGCAAGGAGAAACCAAATTTTGAAGGTAAATGTCACAAATGTAATAAAAAGGACAGATATCTTCTAAATGTAAAACCAAGATATTGAATCCAGTAGAACCGATTATGAAAGAAATATTCAGTTGGGACTACAATACATGGTGTAGATGCCATTACTATGGAGAATTTGGGCACATTGGAGTAAATTGTGTGAAAGATCACATGAGGAAAAGAGACACCACTAGAAGATGTTTTATTTGTATAGAACTTGGACATCTTGCTAAGAACTATATGAACACTAGAAGAGTTAAGGATGAAAAGAAAGCTAGAGTTGACAAAATCAAAAAGTAGATGAGGCATCAATGGATTCCAAAATCTTTTGAGAACGCAAGTTCAAGTCATGAAGCAAATGTCACTCAAGAGTTGGGTGATTCAAGCATGTCAATTGAATTCCCATGGAAATAAATGGATATAGACTCTAAAGTTGACATTTCACATTAGTTCCAGCTAGCAAGAAGAAGAGATCCATATCAGCATTCTAGATGCAAAGGGATCACTGAGTGATTGTAGAATTTCAAGAACTTACCAAGCTAGGTCGGGATGCAAGACCTTGCCAAGCAAGGGTAGGATACATTGAAACATTATGCGGACATCAAGCTATGAATGTCTTTATCGAGCATTAAGGTTGAATCAAGATGAAGATAGTCTATCACCAAATGAATGACTCTACCAAGCATTTATGGTATTTGAAAAGTAAAATTGTTAAAAGGAAGGAAATCTAATTCATTTTTCACCATGAATTTTTGAAGAGCTATTTGCAAAGAATGTTTTCTATGCTACCAAGTGATCTATGTGTTTCTTGCTAAAGATTTTCATGTTTTCTTAAATGTTACTAAGCATGGCACCCTCCAACAGGAAAACCAGGAAAGGATCCGAGATATTGGTTCATGGAACTGAATGAAAGGCACCAAATTTCAAGTTGAGTCTAGAAATTGCAAAAGAACTTGACCTAAATGGAGCTCAATCATAGATTCCACCCAAGGTATTATGTGTTAATGATATTCGTTCACATTTTTTTTTAATACAAAAGATTGGAACCTTGGAGATGGATGAGTTTCTGAAGATGTTGTGTGTTAATGATGTGTTGAAACTTGAGAATCAACATTTGGAGACCAAGGGTTTAACACACATTTCACATATGTCCTAAGGCTTTCAAATAAAATGGATAAGGTTTATCATTAGTTGTGTGCACAATGGGAAATTATGGTTGGATAAGCATATTCAAATCACAAAGAAAATGATTCATAGTATATCAGGGCTCTCAATGTTGAACAAAGCTAAGACTACCAAAATCCTAAGTTGAGTAGTATTGGAAAATAAGACTCTTGCCTAGTGGGATGGAAGAGGAATGAAGATCAGAAATGTGAGTAACATGGAGCTAAAATTTGGAATTCATGTGATCACCCATAAGATCTATAGCTCCATTCATCTCAATAGTGTGTCCTATGAGGCAGTTGATCTAGCTCTCAAGGTAGTGAAGAACAACGTGTCCTTTGACATTGCCAAGTTAATGTTGAATTGGTTCAACAAGAACATGGAGAGAAATATAACTTCAAACAATAATCTGTGTAAGTTTGGTGCACTCTTAACTTGTTTATTTTTCTATGTGCAAAATTTCTTCCCTTCTAAAGGCTCAATTGTATGGAGAAAAGATGTATCTATGTTATATCAAATTAATGAATATATAGTAGAGATGGGTGAGAACTTTGTTAGTATCATAGATAATTATTTTGGTTCATTTAAGGAAAATATTAATAGTAGATATAGAATACCAAAGAAACTTGTAGAAGATTACAAGGATGATATTTGTTTCATGGTAAACTATGACGAAGTGTACATTGAAGCAGTCAAACCTAGAGTGGTTTTTGTTAAGCCTCTAAGCCATGAGATTAACATTGATGACACTAAGGATATCATTGAGGCACTACTAAATGAACTTTTAAATCCCAAGGCCACATATTTTGGTTCTTTTGATGAAGCTAAGGAGATGTTAGAACTTGAGATCAAGCTTCCTCAAGCAGTTAGCAAAGGTAAGAAGAGGATAGCAAAAATAAGGCATGCAAGTTCTACTCTCCTATTGACTAAAGGAAAAGGAGATGATGTAGAAGAAGATGAAACAAAGGATGAAGAAGAAGGAACCAAGTCTAAAGAAGAAAAGCCAATCAAGAAGAAAGGTAAGGTTTTCATAACTAGACCTACCAAGTTATCTTATGCAATATTCACTAAAAGAGCATCAAGGTCTAGAAAAAAATTCAAGCTAGGGAAGGAGGATGTAGAGGAAGATATTTTCAAGAAGCCTCCAGCTACATTTCAAGAAAAATTAAAGGAAATAGAAGGAAAACCTGGAATGGAAAATTTCAAATCTCTCAGATATGAAACCTAGAGTGTAGATGAGAAGAAGCAAGATGAAGACATGATGATGTCCAAACTGGGTAAATGGAAATACTCTCTTGATCAACTTGTACAACAAATTCCAAATGAGCTTATGCAAGAAATCAAGAAAAGATGAGAAAATACTAAGAAGACTACAAAAGATATCTGTAAATAGACTCTAAGGAAACTCATGCTAAGTCTCAGTAATAAAGAGATGAAAGATTCCATGAAGAAAAATGAGAATCTCATTCTAGAGTTTAATACATGTCTTGTACTAATGAAAGACACAAAATCCATAATGAAGATAGCTACTACCAGATGGAAGAATATTTACAACCTTCATCAGCTGGGTGACTTTATTGTTCATGTTAGTGATAAAGAAGATGAGGAAGGCATCAAGGAATTTGATGGCAATGATGATGATGATGAGGAGGAGGAGCAAGAATAGGAAGCTACCGAGGAGAATCTAACTAAGATTTATAGTATTGAGGAAATTGACCTAGAGAAGATTGCAGTAGCAGTTATGGCCTCATTTCCTCATTCTTTGAGCAAAGCTTTAATGCCATCAAACTCATAGAAAGCTTCTACCAAGTTTATTGTGGTAACCACTACAACACCATGCACCCAACCAATCTCTACACCTATTCATCTTAGTACCATATTGACTGAATTGATCAACACTTCATCTACTGAGCAGCTATTACCTTCACCATCATCATATTTGGCTACACAACAATAAGGTATTTCTACTATAAGTACAATATCTACTTTTTTTGCTAGCCGTTCTATCTCTACTATTGTTACAATTCCAAGTGTGCATATAGCAATTACGAGGACAGTTGAGAACAAGCCTCAACCAAGTATAAAAGTTTCTAGTAAGGATAAAGGTTAAGAAGAAGACAATGATCTAGATGAGGATATAGTTATCCCAAATTGGGATATCTCTACTTTGAATCTTGATCAAATTAACATCATGGATGAACTATTTCAAAAGATAGTTAAGCAACGAAAGCTTAGAGAAGAAAAGAGAAGAGAAAACCAAGTTCTTAAAGATGTGAAAAACATACTTGTAGATGCACTAACCATTGAGGTTTATAGTATACAACCTATTTTTGATTATTTGGTAGAAGTTGTCCAAAAATTCAATGAATATTTGAATGGACAAGAAAAATTTCTATAAAGAGCAAAGAGGAAATTTGAGAATAAAGTATTGGAGCAAGTTGCACAGAAAATTGCAATAAATCAAGTAGAATCCTCTACTACTATCAATTCATTGGAAACCTCTACAAGTAATGTTACTTCATTATTCAAAAAGTTGTGTGATACATCTATCTTCACCTAAGGAATCAAGGATAAATTATCTAAGATAGAAGAAGACTTGAAGGAAAGTGTACATCAGTTGTCACTCGACCCAAGCTATAGTTTTGCTCACTATTCAAAGATCAGATATTTGACAAATTTGTAAGAGAAATTATTAAGGGAAGAAGCCAAGATCAAAGCCACACTTGTAGAAATTCAAGGCATGATTCTTCCAAACATGGATGCATTGTAGAAACACCTTGCACATAGAAAAACTCTCATCCATGGTAATAACTTCTACATAGCTAATCATATGATGGAGTTGTCAACAAAAGTACAAATTGCATTTCATGCAAGTAAGGTGTTACAAGAAAATTGGGACAAGACAATGGCACTAATTTTAAAGGTACATTCTGAATTCTTGTCACATTTTTGTATCAACATGTAGTATACACCATTTGCATTTATGTCAAAAAGGGAGAGAAGTTGTGATATATAAAGGGGAGAAGATGAGATATATAAAGGGGGAGAAGAATAAGTATGTATATATTGAGAAAATATAATACGTGTATATATGTATGGGGAAACAACATAATATTTTACATATACATGTATAGATAATCAGAAAACATCTTTTACAAAAGAAATTTTAAAAAAATTCAAAAACAAATTTTGTTACTAAGTTGAAGACATGGGATGGAGATAAAAGAAATGTTTTAATCAAAAAAATTTGGGTATTCATTTTTGTATTGATAAGTTTTTTTGTCACTAATGCCAAAAATGGAGATTGTTGACATTATGGTCAAAAGTTTGTTTATTAGTGACTCACACTTAGTCAATTGGTTAGCAGCTACCAAGCTTATCTTGTAGTTTACAATGCTAACAAAAAAATCTAGTTACTATTGAGTTCTACAATTGTTACAAGGTTTTAGAATCTACATTAAGTTTACACTGAGCAATATCTACCGAGTTTATCAATGATAATGCAAATTGAGATTCATAATACTATCTAAGTTGCATAGTGTTAACCGTGCTCTCTAGTGTCTACCAAGTTCACAGTGTTAAAGATGTGAATCTAGTGTTGACCGATTCATGTAGTATCAACCAAGTGATTCAGCTCATATGTCAAGTTTTGTAGTGTTCACCAAGTCACTACTGCTCACTGAGTTTGGACTACTTGGAAGTGATCAATATGAACTGAGCTTCTATGTCTATTGAGTGCATGATGATGCTGAGTGTTGAAAATGGTTTTCAAGTATCAAAACCTCATCAATTTTGTCCTCAGAACCCAAGTGTCAACAATTGGGCTGAATTTGTGATCTTGATAGAAACTTATGATGTAGCCGACTTTGATGAATTGTAATTTGGATTGGTATATATGTAATGTATTGTATCACATCCAAATATGAAATATAGAAGAATATATGATCTGAATATAAAGAGAAGAAGTGTGAAGTGAAAAGGCTACAAGTAGTATAAGGAACTACAAAAAATTATCTATCATGGAAAGGTGATTGTTACATTTCAAAGGAATCTCAACCAGCAAATCAAACTTGTAAATTAGAGATGAGCCATTGGTTCATCCTAATAGCTATATCTGCTAAACCTTTTAACCAAGTAGACTTAATAGTCTTTGAAAAATCTCTTTACCAAGTGCATACTTCATTCTATGTTCTGTAAATCCTTTCACAAGGTCAACCTAGCAATCCTCAATGCTCCTAATAGGGTAGATCATCAGAAGTGATCAATTGTAAGCTTTAATCGGCCAACATTATACTACAATACTAAAGCTTGTGGATATCATTCCCACCCCATTTTTACTTTCTATTTGGAAGGCTTTTGGGTTACTATATCTTATGTCAATATGTTATGAATGTTTTATTGCTTTCATTCTTTCATGCATGAAATTAGATCATAATATTTTATGAAGGATTAATTGGTGAAATAAGTTAAATTTTTGTTGGTTCTTGATTCAACACCCCCCCCCCCCGCCTCTCAATAACCTTGCCTACCTCATATTTCTAACAAATAGTATGGTTACACTTGGAAATTCTTTTAAGTATTCACTAACCACTAGATATTCAAAGAAAGAGAAGAAAAGTAAGGAAGAGAGTTAATCTAAATCTGAGGATGATCTAGATGAACTTGAAGAATTTCTTGCAAGAAGGTTGAGAAGAGGAAAAGGTAAATAAAAAGGTAAACTACACCACAATTTTTTAAATTTGAATGAATTTGATCATTTCTTTGCTAAGTGTCCTAATAGAAGTAGAGATGAGAAGAAAGATAACAAGTATAGGATGAACAAGGACTATAAAGACAAAGGAAAGAAATCATGTTACATTGCTAAAGAATAACACATTTAGTCTAGTACTACTGAAAATAATGAAGTACTTGAAATGGTATATATTTCAATAAAGGAAGATCTCAATTGAGAAAGGTATGAGAGTGAGACTATCATTATCTCACATATGAGCATGAATGATAATACCATGAATCATTGATAGTGGTTGCTTGCATCACATGACTGGTAACTCAAGTTAATTTGATAAATTTGAGGAAATTGATGATGGTGAAATAGTTATGGTGGGTAATAATGTACCATGTATAGTAAAAGGTAAAGGATCACTAATTTTGAACGATAAGATCAGATATGATAATTCTTATTGGGTATAAGGACTAATGTATACTCTTTTGAGTGTTCATTGATTGAATAATTTAAGCCATAACTTAGAATTTGATAAAAAAAATTCTATATATATATATATATATATATATATATGTATGTATGTATGTATGTATGGTTGTCGCAAAAGGACAATAGAAAGAAAAAAGTTAGATGCTTAGTGAATATGAAAAAACCTAAGAATGCTATGTGTAAAGAATGTTAGTTGGGTAAGATGAAAATATTAAGTTTTTTAAGAAAGACACAAACTTCCAATGATGTCTTGGAACTTGTGCATATTAACTTGTGTAGACCTATTAGTATATAAAGTTATTATGGTTAGAGATATTTTGTTTGGTTTGTTGATGACTATTCTAGGATGATGATTGTTATGTTCATGAAAGTGAAATCACATGCTTTTGATATTTATAGATGGTATAAAGCTAGAGATGAGAATGAAATTGGAAAGTCATTGAAATGTTCAAGAACTTATAGATGTAGTTAATTTATTCCTATTGAATTAACTAACTTTTGTGATGAGAATGGTATTTAGAGATAGTTGTCTACATTAAGGACACCACAATAGAATGGTACCACTGAGATATAAAATAGATCAATTTTTTATTGAGCAAGGACATTGATGATTGAAAAAGATCTTGCATAGATGTTTTGGAGAGAAGTTAGTATTTCTTTTTATACTCTCAACCAATTTTTTTTGAATAAATGAACAAGAAGAAAACCCTATGAACTTTAGTGGGGGCATATACCCAGTGTAAGTTATTTCAAAATCTTTGGAAGTAGGTGTTATATTCACAAGGATGCAAGAAATGGTAAGTTTGATTCAAAAAGAGATGAATGTATACTCCTTTTCTACTCATCTAAGAGAAAATATTATAAATGTTTGAAAAAATCTACTAACAAAATGATTGAAAGTGCAAATGTAAGGATTGATGTGCTTGCAGAGAAGAACAATGTGGAAAGAAAAAAGAAACTAGGACATTACAATAAATTTTATTTATGCGTGTGTATGAAGAGGCATAAGGCACCCTACTTGAGTTATTAATGAGCATCAGATAGTATTATCTGAGTCTTTGACTACCTTACTCGAGGACTAGAAAATACACCCTAGACAAGACGATGAACCCCTATAGAGTGGAGTAAATGCTCAAATTAGAGAGATGAACCTATATTTGAAACATATGCAAGAAAGAAGCATTCCCTTAAATAGATTATTGGCTACAGAAGTGTTAAAGTATAGACAAGAAGTAAGTTAGGAGATACTACATGTTTGATTGCTGATTTTGAACCAAGAAACAATTAAGACTGAATTAGAAAATGAGAATTAGATAAATGCAATGAATAAAGAGATTGATTAGATTAAGAAGAACAATATATGGACATTAGTTCTGAAACCTATTGACAACAATGTCATAGGAACAAAATGGATTATCATAAATAAGGTAAATAAAATTTGAGAAGTGCTAAGAAACAAAGCTAGAATAGTTTGCAAAGGTTATGCTCAAGAAGAAGGAATAGAGTATGGTGAGAATTTTGCATCCCTGGAAAGATTGGAAGGAGTAAGAACATTTTTGACCTATTCTTATATGTACAAGAAGTTCAAAGTTTATCAAATGGATGTCGATTTTGCATTTTGGATGGATTACATGAAGAAGGCTACATTGAAGAGCCTAAAGGATTCATTGAGCCTTATCAGAGGAACTTGGTTTGCAAATTGAAAAAAATATTCTTTGGACTAAAACAAACACCGAGGACATGGTATGAAAGACTACATTCATATTTGATTAATATTGGATTTGAAATGTAAATCTAACGATATGGTGTTTATTGCTGAGATATTTGTTGGTGACATTATATTTGGAGGAAATGACACATTGTGCAAGACAAATTTTGATCAAATGAATATAGAATTTTAGATTTTAGTGTTTGGTGAGATCAAATTTTTCATTGGATTAAAAATCATCAAAAAAGGAATGGTATGTATGTTAGTCTAAGTATGTGAAGGAAATTTTGAAGACATTTGGTATAGACGAGTCTAAACTAGTCAATACACCTATGGTGACTAGAGTGAAATTATCAAAGGAAGATACATCTAAAGAAGTAAATGAAACACAATACAGATCAATGATTAGAAAACTACTATATGTGTTCCATAGATGACCATACATTGCACATGCTTTTGGTATAGTTGCAAGATTTTTAGCTAATCCAAAGGAGACATACATGAGTTTCATGAAAAGGGTATTCAAATATTTGAAAGGAACTAAAGATTTTGTCCTATGGTATAAGAAACATGATGAGTGTAATCCTAAAGTTAGTGTGGATATTGATTGGGATGGAAATGTGAATGATAGAAAAGCACAATTGGTGGAGCTTTCTTTTTTATAAGAAAGATTGATTACATGGATAAGTAAGAAATAGGGTCGTATTTCATAATCTACTACTCAAGCTAAGTATGTTGTTATTTTTACCAATTGTTAAAATATTGTATGGATTAAGAGGCTATTAGAAGGTATGCAAGAAGAGGTAATCGAACTTGTTACTATTTAATGTGATAATACTAGTGCAATAAATATATCAAAGAATCTAGTGACACATGCAAAAACAAAGCACATATCAATCAAGTATTATTACATGAGGGAACTAGTATACAAGAACAAGTAAGGTTTGAATATGCAAAATCTAAAGATAAAATTGTAGATATATTTACTAAGTTTTTTTTTAAGGATGCTTATGAGTATCTAAGAGGTAAACTAGAGGTCCTTTCCCTTATAGAGACCCAAAAATGGATGGACTTGCGAGTTTACATTTAACACACTAATTATTCTCCTATTAATTAAGGGTTCTTAAATCATTAATTAATCATCTTAGTTCTTCATAAAATTGAATCATTGCATCATTTTTAATATTAATTAAATAATAAAACTTATTTAATTGATAAACATTTAATTAATTAATTTCTATCATTTAATTAAACTTAATTTATAATTTCCCATAATTTAAATAATTATTTAAATTAGCTAATTTATTTCTCTTCATTAAATTTAATTTAATCTCAATTCCAATTTTGATCAATTTCTAGTTAATTTAAATTTTATTTTATTTAGTTTTAATTAATTCCATCTTTTTAATTTGATCAAATTTTTAATTCAATTAAAATCTTATAAAAATTGAAAAATCGATTTTATGAGGAATTATAAAATTTTAAAATTAGCAACTCTTACTAATCTGAAAATTTATTTTTTCTTAAATCCAAAATCCTAATGATTTGAAAGTTTCTATTTTTTATTTTTGGAAACTTAATCTCGCCAATAAATTGAAAATATTTTAGGTTTTATCCTTTATCTTTTTCAATTTAAAATTGGAATCTTTCTAATTATCTCTCTAGTCTCTTTCATCATCATCTATTGATCATGGCTTTCCCAAATCAATCTCAACAAATTATGGATTTCTAGAAAATCTATATAAACAACCCTCCTATCTTGCATTTTCATCACTCACTCTTGCATCGAACCTCCACCAATTTTCCATCATCTTGCTACCATTTGAAATTGTATCATTTTATCATATTTCTCAAAGCTCAAATTCTAATTGCTATCAAAATCTCAACTAAGTGAACATTTCATATGATCAAGAGAAATAATAGAATCTTGGAGTATTTTTCAATGTGCATGCATTCATATTTGTGTTTTATTTCTGATAATATTTTTCTTTGTAAGGTTAAATAGATTTTTTAGTTTATCATATTGATAAATTGGTGCTAGTATTTAGTTTGTTTGAGTGTTGCAGATTTGTCTATGACAATTGGTGAACTTGATGTGAATCTAATAGCCTGAATAGGATCAAATTATAAAGTTATAAATATTTGGCCATATCTCTTAAACATTTGTGGAAGCTAATCTAGGTACTAAGGAGCTAGAGTAATCACCCAGGTATTTGCAAAAAAAAAAAAAAAAAATCTAAAAATGTGCCTAGGCTTATCCAACTTCAAATCATCTAGGCCCCAAAACTTTTCTATGTGTCATTTCCTTGTGGTATTTTTAAATTTATGATCCAATCAATCATTTTTCCTTATAAGGAATGAACAAGCATTAAAATTAAAGTTTTTTTTCTTAATAGATAAGTCTTGGAAAGAACCATGTTTATTGTGTTTTGAGGCAAAAAATAGTAGGGGATATTTCTCATCCATTTAGATGATCAGACTACTAGAAATACTCTTAGTTTCATTTCATTTCTCTTATTAGGTGGCATAAAACCTTAAGGGAAATATATACCAAGACATGCATTAATGAGGCTAGTGAGAAGGAAAGCCAGGAGTGGGATAGAGCTAGTTTAACTATAGTATTCCAAAAAACAACATGTAATAGCCTTCCTTTAGTAGTCCTCATTGATTCCCCAAAACCTCCCCAGTGTTGGTGGGAAGCTCTCTAAAAAGAGGTAAAGGAAGGCTCATTGAAAAAAATCTTAACTAGATCCTTGTTAATCAGAAACTATGCTTTTGGCCATGTCCAAACTAAATTGACCTTAGGCATATTTTCAAGAATCTATTCTTGCAAAAGACTAGTAAAAAAAATTGGAAAAAAGATTCAATGTTTATCTCTTAGGACTATTGATTGAAGTGAGTCTTGTGCTTGTTTAATTTTTTGTTAAATTCACAATTTCATGTTTTAGGTGTTCTCAAACAACCTTCAAATAAAAATTGAAGGTTTTCCATCGAGGATCTCAAGTCCTTAGAACCAAAAGATCAAAATAAAATAATAACAATTCTAAATCGTAGAGATGAACCTTTCTTTATCAAATTTCAATTGAAAAGACACTTTAACATTGGAATCACCATAACAATAATCAAAATCACACTCCAAATACTTCTAATAAGTATTAAGATGTCTCTTTCATACCCTTTTGGTCAAAGAGCACTCATCCAACCTAAAACAAGGAACAACCCAGATTACATGTACTTCAATACATTTCCTACCTATTATGAGGAACATGATATTAACTATTATGATGACATAGACCCTTTTGTCTATTTAGAAAGTTCCCCTTAGATGGTGCAACAACAATGGAAAACTGACATCATCATAAAATAATTGCAATATCTATGAAAAGAGATAGATGGTTGTAAAATTCAAAGGAGACAAAAGTTTTACAACATGAAGGACATCTATCACTACCCTTTCAATCAATCAATCAACATGCCTTTAGTCACATCACAAGTCAATGCACATCTATTTACTTCCTCAAGTCCACTATAGAGGATTTTAGAAACAAAATGAATTGAAAATATGTCATCCTTTGGACATCAACCAAGTGTGATCAAGAAGAAACTCGTTTCACCACATTTTTAATCATCAAATGCTTTAAAAAATGTAAACATCAATGTGGAATCATCAACAAGATTGCCCAACCAAAAAAAATTCCAATCTATTCCATTCAATCATTTGCAGAAAAAATGGTTGATAATCATCTAACTACTATTAAAAAGAATCAAAATCATCTTCCCATGTCTAGCAATGGTACATATACCTTCCATGATAAAATTTTCCTTCAAGAAGCCTCCATAATTCCTACCATTCCTCCATCTCCTAAATCTATTTCATTTCTAGCAAGTTATATATCTAGTCATAACACTTTCCAAGGGCTACCCACTATGGATTTACAAGTTAATCCCTTTCATGATGCAATTCCTTTCTAAAACTCAAATTTCCTAGATCCAATGCCACCATATAATCCATTCCCATGAAAAACCATATTAGTAAGTCCCATTCAAATCTCTTCTCCCTTATGTCAACACATTGAAACCCCTCAATAATTTTCCTTTCATACCCTATGTCAAGAGGATAATCAAAATCATGAAAATACAGGTCCTAAAAAATATCAAGATCAAGATCCCAATAATCACCACAGATATCCAATTTTCTAGAAGAACCCATATTTTTGGAGTACCATGAAGATTCTATTGTCCATGTCCATCCTATCAATGATGATCCCCATCTATTGAAAGATCAAAGTTTCATTACCAATATTATGGACCTTCCACTTTCTACTCTTAAGAAAGATTGTAACACCATATCCATTGTTCTTGATGATTCCATTCGCAATCAAGAGAAAATCATCCTTAAAATGGAACTCAATTATCACCTTCCAAGTTAAGATCAAAGTATCCCTTCACCTTCATGCCCACCACATGATGCCATCATCCATTAAGACCCTCTTCATGATCCTATCATTCATTTTCCTATATTTACTAATTCTTGATCTCCTCAACAAGATCATATTTTCCCAAATGGTCCATTTACTATTCCTATCCCATTGCAAGATCATAGTGTTCCTCTTGAATCCCATCATGAGCCAATAAAAATTGTACAAATTGTTCATGATCCCCATACAATTCAAGTAGGTTCATCCACTTCCATTAAATCTAGTCTACTTGATGATCCTATTATTTCTTTTATAGCATATCCACCTCAAAATGGTCTCACAACTTGTAGAAAGTATCCTATTCGTCAAAAGAATTATCAACTCAAAGGGTTAAACCTCCATGGAAAGAGTATATTAAAACCCTTCCATATCAAATGAAACTCAAATGGTCATGTCATTATCTACAAAGCTCATTCTTAAGGTGTTTGTTTCCTTTCCAAATCCAAATCCAAATCCAAATCCAAATCGATGTACAAATGTATACCTCTCTTTTCATCCATTCAATCCATCTTAGGTCCATATGTTCCTCCATCCACTAGCTTACAATCCACTTATCTTTTCCTAAATCAAATTAAGAAAAGAAAATAAATATTAAAGAACCTTCCATCCATCCAAAATTCTTCTATATTATTCATATCCACCTATTAATCCTAAAACCTTGGGAAGCAACTTGTCTAGCAAGAATAAAAATCAAAAGCCTAAAAATCCCCATCAATCAAAGAATCAACATATCCAATATAATTGAAATGTTTATCAAAATAAAAAAGAATCAAAATGGTCAAAATGGCCCATTGAAAAAATGAAATTATCAAAGACAACGTGGCTTCCTAAATCCCTTGTTGAAGTAATATGTTCCAAAAAATAACAAAGTAAAGAAAAAACAAGAACTATGTGGATCTCCAAGTCTTTCATAAAAAAACTTGCATACTAAAGAAAAATCAAAGTTGGCATTCAAGATTCCCAAGGCTTCCTAAAATTTATCATCCAAACAACTTCCATCCACTTCCAAATCCAATTTGGTTCCTTATCACCCAAAATCAAAATACATATTCACTTCACCATCAAATCCAATAGACAAAGTCATTCTTCCATCAAATAACAAGTCTCATTTTCCTCCATTGCTACATCACCCTTCAAGGTTTGTGCCAATATTGACCTTGTCACTCTTTCCATATAATCCTACACAAGTTTTCCAATACCCCATCTATTATCAAACTCCTATGATCCAACCTTCCATCCATCTTATCTAACCCTTTGCATAAACCTTTATCCAATTTCATCCCATCCATTTAATCTCCTTTTTTCTTTACCCTCCCAACATCTTTCAGATTTAAGAGAATTATGCAAGGAAACAATGCTTGAGTCCTTCCCCTATGACCTATCATGTGTCTTTCATCTTTAAAAAAAATTTAAAATAATAGTTTCCAATAGTGAAAACCTAGAACACTAGGTCTTTAGATAAGTACCATGATGTAAACCTGACAAAAAGGAATCATATGTAAGTTATGACCTTCTTGCATTTAGTATGAGAGGATATTTTATCTATGTTTTCCTCTAATATAACATCCCTTTCATTTCCTCTATTACCCTCTATACCTTATATCCCTTATCTTATCTACCATTATCTCCCATTTTTTTTCCAACTTTAATCTTTACAAGGCTCTAACTATCCCTAGAAAAATCACATGTCCTATCTGTAGACACCTAAAAATCCTTTAAAAAATAAAGTATTTTTATTTTTTGAAAAAATATCTGATGACATCATCATTTATTAATTAATTATTTAATTAATTAATTAATTAATTTTTATGCCATTAAATCCCTTTATCTTAATTAAAAATATTTAATTAAGGAATCCCTCCCAAAAATGTTTAAATCTTATTTAAACATTATTTCCTTATTTATTAATTATTTAATTAATAAATTGACCAAAAATCTTAAAATAAATAAAAAATTTATTTTTTGCCCAAAACTTGGCCAATTTCTTTATGACCAATAACCTCTTCCAAAATCTTCTAATCCTTCTTTAATTTCAATTAAAGGCTAATCCCATCATTTCCTACCCCTAATCCCAACTCAAAATATTTAATTAAGATTAAATATTAATCCTCATGTTTATTAAAAAAGTTTTAATAAATATCTCCTCAACCCAAACCCTTGAAATAAATAAAACTTTATTTATTTCCTAAAAATCTAATTTATCCTCATCCTAAGAAGTTCTAGACTCTTCTAGAAAGTCTTCATCCTCATCCTAGGAAATTCTAGACTATTCTAGAAAGTCTTTATCCTCATCCAAAGTCTAGACTCTTCTAGAAGATGTCTTTAAACCTAATCTTGATCCCCTCCTAACCTTGTCACATTCCCTAAACATGGGTTAAAACTTACTAACCCAAGCCAAAGTTAACAAATATCTCCTCCTTCACCCACCCTCATTAAATGCCATCCACTTGCCTATCCCTAAGCTAATCCTAAACCATCCTAATCCATCCTCTAATCATTTGCACAAGCCTATACAAGCTTAAAACCTTCCTAATCAAGTCCAAGTCAAAATTGCTCTCATCAGCCTCAAAATATCTCAACCATAAAACTTTATGAAGCCCACTAGGCCATAAATGACTCTTCCAAGCCCTTTTATTGCTCTTACAAGTCATTATGAGGGTCTTTATGAAGATTTTATCCCTTGAACTTCCTTTGTTGACTCATCCTTCCCCTTTCCTCCATCCTCTCACCATGTGACATGTGTCACTCCTTGATTGGCTATAAGGAAGCACAATCCATGTGCTCTCCTCTCATGCAATCTGAGCCCTCCATGAGGTTTTTCCCATCCTTGCATCTTAGCCCTCAATCCCTCAAGCCTCTTGCCTATAAATTGGATCCTTCCCCTTTGCAAAATAACACAATCCATGAAGTAAAGTCATAATGCCATTTTGAGAAGCCATTTTACATCAAAACCATACACTCACACCCAAATTCCAACTCCATTTGAAGCCTTTTTTGAAGCATAAGCTTGAGCATACATCTTATCTATTTAGACAAAGCCACTCAACAAGAGAGCTTCTCATTGAGAGAGCCCATTAATGGCTCATACTCTCAATTGAGAGCTCATCTTAGTCTATCTTGAAGTTTATGAATTTTGTTTAGTTTGTAGAAGCTTTATTTAAATTTGGTTTCTATTAGCATACTAACATTGCTCATATACATTTTGGCACGCCCAGTGGGACCCCGCATGGGTCATCTTCATTAGTTTTTTTAGTCAAGTTTTGTATGTCATTTGCTGATTTTGGCTAATTTTGCTTGTTTTTGTGATTGGTAGGATTGTATAAATTGGTTTTGTAGGTCCACATGAGCATGAAGAAGACAAAGGAACTCATAGTCTATCTCATAGTATTTGCAGATTTTTCAAGCTTATAGGTGGACAAAGCACTTGGAATTCTTCTTCCTCTTCTTGTCTATATTCTTCTTATTCCATCTACTTCTTCTTCTTCTTGTGGGAGATCTTGGCCATTTTTTTTAAGGAAGCAAAATCATACACACTTCTTTTTAGTGCTTAAAATGAACCCCCAAATCATACTTAAATCCATTAAAAAATTAAAAATTTGCAAAAAAGAAAAAATCTTTTAACAAGTGAAACTAAACCAATCTAATCATTTGCATCCTTGCAACATCAAGGTTTTAGATGCATTCATGCAAAGTTAGGAACACTTCATTTTTGAGAATTTAAAAAGAACTTCAAGTTTCCATTTCAAAAGGTTCAAAATCAACACTAAGTGCACACTAAAATCTAAATCAAACTCAAAGCATCAATCAAGGATAAAATGAACCTCATTTGCAAATATTTTAAAGTTCTTTTAAAAATCTCATGAAAACTAAGAGTCCTAAATGGTTGCCAAAAATTGTCCTAAAAGCTTTGTTATTTGTTCCAAACAAATGTCTTGTTGCAAAATCTTGAATGTTTCTTAGGTTTTTCATGCATCAAAACAATCTAGGAATATCATTTTTGGGCTTAAAACATGCAAACTAGAACACAAAATCTCGAATAAAAAGCAAAGTCCAAAGATTCATTTTCATTTTTGAGTCCAAAAACAATCTTGAATGATCTAAGGTTAAAACAAAGAACTTCAAAGTTCTTAAAACAAACACACAAAATCTCAATCTTGAATGCTCAAAGGAAAAAAACTTGAATGTTTAATCACTTGTCTTTGAATGCATGTTGCTAAACACACTCTTGAATGCTATGGATTAAAATCAAATTTTCCTTGAATGCATGATTAAAATAAAAAATCCAATCTTGAATTCCAAGGATCAATTAACCATTGCAATATCAAACACTCCATTTGGAGCTTTTAAAATTGAACAAAACAAATCTCTTTTCCACATGCAATTTAGGCAAAGTTTGATTTTTGGACATTTAAGAAACTTCGTTAAGTTAAACACAAATTTGAAAAAATCAATTTGAGTAGTTCCTTGGACTCACCTCTTTTCTAATCACCCATCAAATATTAACCATTGGTTGCAATCTCAGCACCATTCATGGGGATGGGTCTACTTGAAAAAGGTGTTAAATGTTCCACAATCTAACTCACTCACTTGGTCTTTGAACGTTTGCTTTAACTTTATCAAAATTCTTAAATGACTAAAAATCTAGATTAAATCGATCACACTTCATTTGGGTACTAAAATTGAAAAACTATTGATGTGGAGGGCCTTCGGGTGCGTGCTTGAAATCGAATCTCACACACCTTTGTTTTGGGCTTAAAATAAACTCACACTCAATCTTGAATGCCTTAAAGAAAAATCAATCGATACTTGACGTGGAGGGCTTCCGGGCATGCGGGTTTACTTTTTTGTTGACCCTAACTCTTCTTCTTGTATTCATTCTTCGATCAATTTTAATTTTGTTAATGCTTCAAGTCTGAATTGAACATTGTCTCTTAAACATAAGTGCTTGCAAAGTCTAGATTAACACACATAAGAGTCAGTTGGTAAAAGAACAAGTGTGTTTTTTAGCTCAAGGTCATCCAAGTCTTCTCTCCCCTTGTCATCTTTCGAGGCCATCTTGGGTGTATAAGATTAGGATCCAAAACCTTATTTTTCTTTTTAGGAGGCCTGCTTGGGGATTTCATCACCCCTTGGGATGACCTCAACTCCAACATTCCGGCGGAGTATAAAGATTGGGAGGTGAATCCAAAGACACCTCTCCTAGAATCAAGATTTTGTCACTTGGGCTAAGCCTCAAGGAACTTTATACCCTTGAGAAGTGAAAGAGGAGAAGTGGGTTACCGCTCCTCTCAGCTATGTGACATCTCTTTGTTTTCATCTACGAATTTGGGCCTCACGTACCTTGGGTACATCGAGGACTCCTTAGCTAAACCAACTGTCAGCCTTGTAGACAACCATCTAGGATGTTAATGTGTTTGAGGTGACTAATTGAAAAATTTGTAGAACATACACACTCCTTGGTGCAAGTATCACTTTCTGAGAATCAAAAACTTCTATCTGATTATTTATATCTATTGCTTGATCTTTTATTTGTTGAATGAATGTTTGCCAAACTTGGTCAATCCTAGCTTAGGGCATACTTAGCGTAGTCACTGCCTATTGCAGAAGTTGAACGAGTTGAAGCAAAACAACCAAGATCTCTCAAAGCCAAGCAGATTCAGGAATTGATGTCAGAGCAACCCAAACCCAAACAGAAGTTCCACAAAGTTAAACTCAAACCATCTCAGGCATACCAAGAACTTTCAGCCAAGAGAAAGGAACTAACACCAAGTCCTCGAATTGCCAAACTTCACAAAGTAGAGGATAAAGCTACCGACGAAGCACTTCAAGAGGCCTAGTTAGAGTGCACCATCAAATTTAGCCAACATCTAGGAGTTAATCCTGCTTATGCCTTACCAACTAGGCATGATTTCTATGATTAGACACCCTTGTTTCTCCACACCTTCTTGGATAAGCTTCACCTTAGAGTCATCTTTGTAGAAAAGTCAGCCATCTTAGGTTATCCCTTTAAGCATTATTAGCTCATCCATCTCATTTAGAATCAAACCATCTAGCCAGCAATCCAAAAACTGTACATCTAAATTTTCAAAATTGTTGTCACCTTGCTAAAAGTTTGCCATTCCTAAAATCTTTCAAATCCACCAATCTCACCAAGGTTATCCCTTTGACAGAGCTTTATCTAGGGTAATCTAGCTTTGTCACTTGTCATCCCTCATCACCTTGAGCTAAAGGTTGGGATCCACAAGTGGTCAATCTCGTGTTCTTCCTAAGAGATCATCAGTCTATCCTTAAGTTGACACAATCACCACCAACTTGCACATAGGAAAGCAGACCTTTTGTGCTTTGGCAACATATCTTTGAAGTTAGAATCCCAAACACAATCCTCCTTAGGTTTTATCATATAGCTTTGCCTCAACCTAGGAAATCATTTGCATAGAAAAGCCTTCCCCCTTTTGCATCCACCAGCATTTGTTGCATCTCATTCCTAGGAGCATTTTTCATGCCACCTGTCACTCGCTTAGCCAAGAAGAAAGAAACAATGGAACCCTATCATTTGGATCGAACAACATCACCCCCCTTGAGCACTTAACCATCCTTTAGCCTAGAGAAAGCTACACCATCACCTATTGACATTGAAGCTTTCATGAACCAACCAGGAAATGTAGTATTGGTGAACGCTATTATAGACAAAAACAAAGAGACAATCATGGCTAACTTTCGAAGGGACAATGTAGGAGCCTTCGACTTTGGAAGACCACCTCCATTATCAGATCCATCTCACCCATTGTTTGGGCAGCTACCACCACCCATAGGCTCTTATGATCCGAATTATCCTCAATATGTGTTGAAAGAAGAGCCTCAACCAACCTCATATGATCCAACAGACCCAAACATACCAGCCTCCACTCAAGTTGAAATCTCCCTTCCACAAGCCAATCCACCCACCACCACTCCACCATTCGTCCATACCACTTCATCCCAAACCCCCTTTGCCCAAAACACCTCATCATTCACTCCTTTCACTATTGTTGTTGCTGCTCCTCAACCCAGCCTTCCAAATCCACCCATCTCCCAAATCAATGCTAGTATCTTTGGCCAAACTCAGCAATATACAACAGGGATGCCACCCATAGGGCCAAGTAATCAACCTTTCATCGCCCCCAGCTTGTTTACCTCAACTCAGAACACAATTCCATCATTTCCACTAGGTCCTTGGAGCTCAGTGCCATCAGCCACAAATCCACAAGCTACTACCCTGACTCCACAAAGCTATCAAACCCCACAAGCTACTACCAACTTTCTACCAAACTCTCAAGTGACTCAAGCTCCTACCACCACTCTACCAAGCTTTCAAATCCAGCCACCAAGCTATCAAACCCCATCGGTTTTGTTCCCAAGCTTTCAAATCCCACCACCAACTAATACATTACCTCCTATTACCAACTATTTTTCTATGCCACTTCTAGGAGGAAATCCACCACCACCAAACACCAATTACTTGGCATCTTTTTCCATGCAGATACCTTCCCAAATGGGGGCACAACCCACATATATTGGTCAAACTCCGCAAATCCAAAGTCAAGTTCCACAAGCTCCCCGATCCTTTCCCCAAGCTTCACACCCATCTTATACCTTACCTCCACAAAGCAATCCATTTATCCCACAGCTAGCTTATGTTCCTCAATGCCAACCTCAAAACCAATATCAGCAGCAAGCCTCGCAACACATGCAGCAATATGTGCCACCTCCACCTCAGCAACCCACCATTCACCATTCAGTTGCCCAAGCAATGTATAATCCCTACCAGCCCATACCTCAAAGCCATCCATATTCCATTGCCCCATCTAGCACATACCTACCTCAGGGCACTCCTACCTTGGGGGCACCCCAGCCATCACCCATTAATTCAGAATGGGAAGCCATGAAGACAGCTTTAAAGAACATCCAGGAGGGAAATGATTCGAAGACATTCAAGTTTGAGAATGTGTGTCCTTACCCATTTGACAGAGCCATTACCATGACACCATTTCCCTAACACTTTGAGGTAGCCAAATTTGACAAATTCAGAGGAAAAGGAGACCCTGTCACACATATCGAAGAATTTTACATGCACGGCCAGGACGTGGCATACAATGATGTCTTCCTCTTGGGCCTTTTTCCCAAAAGCTTGGCTGGACCAGCTCTTAAATGGTTTTACAAAATCCCCTATGCACAATTAAAAACTTTGCTGAATTATCTGAGGCATTTGTAGCCCAATATGCCCATCTTGTTGAAACAGAGCTATCAATAGTTGACCTTGTCCACACTAAGCAAAAAGGTGGACAAAGCCTTGTTGAATACCTACAAAGATGGCAAACCCTTACCACCCGCATATCCTGCACCTTGCCAGAGCGCCATGTGGTGAAAATGTTTATTGATAATGCCCATCCCAGCTTGGCTCACCACATGACCATGAACTGTTTACAAACCTATAAAGATATCAAAGATAAAGGAATGATCCTTGAGCAAGGACTCATTAAAGATGGTGTGGTCAAGATTTACAAGGAAGCCAACCAAAATCAATCACATTCAATGACAAGTCTAGGTATTGGAACAAAAACAAGCACGTTGCAACAGATGGCATCACTGACACCAGACATGTGAATATTGTTGGTCCTTCTCACAACCAGTCCAACCCACCATATCAACCAAACAATCAACAAGCTATCAACTACCAACAACAGAATAACTAAAGCTATCAAAACCACAATCCAAGACCCAACTTCCAAGGGTCTAGCAATCAAGCTAATGCCATCAATGTAGCTATAGGACAAAAGCCTAGATTCCAACCTACACCTAGAAACTATACACCCCTTGGTGAGCCATTGGATGTCATTTTTGAGAAATTAGTCAAGGAAAACCTCATCAAATTTCCTCCTACCCAGCAAATTGACCCAAGCCAATCCAAAGCTACATGGTACAAAGATAATGAGTACTGTAAATTTCATAGGGTAAAAGGTCACACTACCCTTAGATGCATGAAACTGAAAGACTATGTGCAGGACCTCATTGATTGGAAGGAAATCACTGTTGGTGCCCAAACCTCTCCCAATGCAGGCTTACAGATCTATCAAAATGATTTTCCTCCACACCACAACCAAAATCTTGGAAAAGCACCTATCCAAACCAACAACAACAACACCAACAACCATCAGCCAAACCAACAGCATGGGAAGAACAATGACCACACTTCATCCTATATAGACTATGGTAGCCTTATAGGTTGTATATCCAAGAAAGAGCCTTGCATCAATGTTATCAATATCCAAGGACCAAACAATGAGTGTGTAGTCACCACTCGAAGGGCGCGATTTAACATCGCAGGCCCACCTGTTACACCAACACCATCAGCTCCATCAAAAAGCCAATACAATATCTTGGAACAACTTGGGAACATGCCAGCCCAAATCTCCATTTTAGACCTTCTTCGCACTAGTCTTGTGTACAAGAACATCTTTGATAGTGCTCTCATAGAATCCCGTGTCCCTTCTGATATCAATGCTACTAATTTTTGTAATCTTGTTGGACACCTCTCATCCTCATGTGCCCTATCGTTCAAACCCACCGACATACCCGTGGTTGAGCCAGATCACACCCTTCTGCTTTGCATAGCCATCATGGTATCCAACTTTGCTGTGAAAAGAGTAATGATAGATAATAGATCAGCCTTAAATATTTGCACTCTAAAATTCATAAAACAAGCTGGGTATACTGAGGCAGATATCATCAGTGAGGTTATCACCATCAAAGCTTATGACAACTTGGAAAGAACCACAGAAAGAACTATTTTGCTGCCAATCAAGGTTGGGCCAGTCATCCAAGAGACACTCTTCCATGTTATTAATCTAAACCTACCATTTAACATCCTCCTCGGTTGCCCATGGATTCATGCCATGAAAGCCGTTCCATCCACTTACCATTAGTGCATCAAATTTCTGCATCAAGGCACTGAGGTAACCATCCATGCCGATCCAGAACCCTTTGCTTACTGCAATGCAGTTGAAGCTTCATATACAAACCATTGCCCTGGAATTGATATCGACACATCCATCACCAGCTCATCCAACACTTATAATGACCCAGAAACCATCCTCGCCTCTACCCTGTCTACTGTGAAGATCAATAAAAAAGGTTGTGGAGAGTATAGTCTGTTGGATGCATTTGTTGTCGAGGTACTCCCACTTGATCCACATGCCCATGGATGACCAACATATCACAAAGATAAGGAGATTCCACCTCCTCGATACAAATAGTTTGGCCCAACAACCTTTGTATCCTCAAAAATCCCTCTTCATGAGGAGCTCACTCCAGATATCAACAAATGGTTACATAAGGATGCACCTCAAAGAAATCAAGCACGCCTTGATCACTTCAGCCAAAAGTATTCCCAAGAACATAAGCTCATCACTGAAAAATGGAACTATCAAGGTGGTGGTCTAGGACCAGAAGAAAGAGGCATGCAGTGCCCCATCGACGCACACAAGTGGGAATCAAAGTCAGGTCTTGGCTTTGGCATACCCACAACTGGGGCACCAATGAGAACGATCGCGCTTTTTTGAACATTCACCATAACCTTGTCAAAATCGAAGACATTCATGAGGAAGTTTAAAAGAGAGCCTACGATGATATCCTAGACCAAATCCCCCTCAGAGACTCTGTTCTCCAAGAACTATCCATCCATCCACCTCATTGACCTACCACTCGCCCATCCACAACTCATAGATTGGGACCAACCAAATGTCATACACATTGATGAGTTCACATCAGAGGAGGCACTTCTAAGATTCATGGGAGCTGAAACTCCTCACAAGAAAACAAAACCAGATTATGCCTATATCTACAAGCTAGATCCCAAGGGGTATTTTGGAGAAAATCCCCAACCTAGTTCCGATACACCCAAAATTGGAACTAAGGTGAATCTGAGACTAGCTAAGGCAACAAAGAGAACCCCTCAGCAAGAAAATCCAGAGCCACAAGAAGAACATGAGGATTTAGCATTGCCTCCTCAAGATAATCGACCAGAGGTGTCTTCTATTCTAATTGAGGATACTCGAGAAGTCAACACTGGTTCTTCAGAGATCCCCAAACTTGTTCACATTGCTGCATCCCTATCATAAGACCAAGCTGACCTCCTCTTTGAGGTCTTAAGAGAGAACATTGGTCGATTTGCATGGTCATATCAGGACATGCTAGGACTTGATCCAAAGCTTGTAGTTCATCATCTTGCAGTCGATCCAAAGATCAAGCCCGTCAGACAAAAGCTTAGAAAATGCACCCCAAGGTGGCATTATTGGTCAAAGCTGAATTAGAAAGAATGTTAGCTGCTAAGGTTATCCGACCTATCGACTACTCAGAGTGGATCTCCAACATGGTCCCTGTCACTAAACCTTCCAGTGACATCAGAATCTGCACTGATTTTAGAGATCTTAACAAAGCTTTTCCAAAAGATGATTTTCCCTTGCCCAACATAGATATGATTATAGACCTTACAGCTGGACATAAAATTTTGTCCCTCATGGATGGATTTTTTGGGTATAATCAAATCAAGATTGCAGAAGAGGATCAGCATAAGACAGCATTCACTACCCCTTGGGGAACCTTTTGCTACAACATGATGCCTTTTGGCCTAAAGAATGCTAGGGCTACCTATCAAAGAGCTATGATAGCCATTTTTCATGATCTCATCCATAGCATTTTGGAGGATTATGTGGATGATATCTTGGTCAAGTCTCATACCTTCATGGATCATCTTGCTGACCTAGAGAAAGTCTTTGATAGGTTAGCCAAATGTCATCTCATGCTGAATCCCAAGAAATCTGTCTTTGGGGTCACATCTGGCAAGCTTCTAGGCTTCATAGTTTCTAAATGAGGTATAGAGATTGACCCCAAGAAGGTCAAGGCTATCTTAGACATGCCTCCTCCCAAGAAACTGCGACAGCTTCGCTCTCTTCAAGGAAAACTCCAATCTGTTCGACGCTTCATCTCCCAGCTTGCAGATAAGTGTACACCATTTTCACATTTACTGAAGAAGGATGAGAACTTCAAGTGGGATCCTTTATGTCAGCGCAGCTTTGACCATCTCAAGCAGTATCTCATCAATCCCCCTATCTTGGTTCCACCAATTCCTGGTTGTCCCCTAATTTTGTACATATCAGCAACACCTATTTCTCTAGGGGCACTTCTAGCATAGCTTGATGACTACAACAGAGAAAGAACCATCTACTACATCAGTAGAACCCTAGTTGGTTATGAACTCAATTACACTCCTATCAAAAAATCTTGTTTGGTAGTTGTTTTCTCAACTCAAAAGCTTCACCATTGCATGCTAAGTCATACCATCCAACTAGTCTCCAAGATTGACCCTCTCAAGTATATGCTCTCTAGAACAGCACTTACAGGCCGTTTGGCCAAATGGATTATGCTCCTTAGTGAATTTGACATCCAGTATGTGGATAGAAAGGCAATCAAAGGGCAAGCTATAGCAAATCACCTAGCTGATGCACCTCTAATAGATGCTTATCCATTGATCTCAGAATTTCCAGATGAGCATATCTATCTAATTGAAGAACAACCCCCATGGAAACTTTATTTTGATGGCTCATACACATCTCATGGATCAGGGGTAGGAATATTGTTGGTCACACCTCAAGGAGATTACATTCCAAAAGCCTTCAAGCTACAATTCCCTAGCACCAACAATATAGCTGAATATGAGGCCCTCATAGTAGGATTAAAGATAGATGCAGAATGGAACATTATTGAGCTACAAATCTTTGGCGATTCTCAGCTCATCATCAAGTAAGCCCTAAATGAATATCAAACCAAAGATGAAAAGCTATTACCCTACAAAGAGCTAGTTGATTAGCTAACCCAACATTTTACAAAGCTTCAGTTTACACAAGTGCCTCGAATACAGAACAAAGCAGCAAATGCTATGGCTACTATAGGCTCGCTCTTGGAAATTCCCCAAGCAGCTACACAGTATGAGTTTTTAGTGGAGCAGCTCCTCACACCCGCCTATGTGAATGAGGATTCAAACCATGTTTGTATCTTGGTTGGTCCCCAATCCCCTTAGTACCATGAGCTTCATGCTTACCTTAACAATGGTATCATATCCCCTCACCTCACACGTACCCAATGCCAGAACCTCATCCAAAAATCATCCCGCCATGTTATCATAGCCAATACCCTATATCGTCGAGGTTATCACAATACTCTCTCTCGATGTTTAGACCAAAATGAGGCCGCGATGGTGTTAAAGGAAGTACACTCTGAACTTTGCGGTGCCCACACGAGTGGTATTGTCCTAGTGCAACAAATCCTTCGAGCAGGCTACTATTGGCCTACCATTGAAGAAGACTCCTGTGACTTTTTCAGAAAGTGTCTCCCATGTTAGTAGCATGCAAATATTGTGCACGCTCCAGCACAAGATCTACAGCCTATTGCACCACCTTGGCCTTTCGCTTGTTGGGGCCTTGATCTAGTTGGAACTATCACACCCCTCTCATCTGATGGACATAAATGGATAATAATAGCTATAGACTATTTCACTAAATGGGTGGAAGCAGTCCCCCTAGTCTCAGCTACAGGAGTTCAGGTCTCCAAGTTCATCTTGTACCACATTTTTTGCCGCTTCGGCATCCCATCCACCATCTTCACCGACCACAGAGGTAACTTTGAAAATCTCAAAATGGAAGAATTATGCACTTCCCTCCGCATCCATCATTGCTTTTCTAGCCCATATTTCCCACAAGGTAATGGCCAGGAAAAGGCAACTAACAAAACCCTCCTCAAAATTCTAAAGAAAGTTGTCAATGATTCCGGCCGTGATTGGCACCTACAAATAAATCCAGCCCTATGGGCCTATCAAACTTCCTTCCATACATCCATAGGCACAACTCCATACTCCCTAGTCTATGGTGCTGAAGCGGTACTACCTATAGAGGTTGAACTTCCCTCCTTGTGCATATCTTTGCAAGGGCAAATATCAGATGAAGAATATAGAGTAGCTCGACTCACCCAGCTAGATCTCTTAGACGAGAAGTGAAAACAAGCCTATGATCATCTCACAGTCTATCAAACTCGTCTCAAAAGAAATTTCAACAAGAAAGTGCTTCCACGACACTTTCAGCCAGGTGACATGGTCCTCAAAGAAAACATGAAAGTCCAAGTAGATCGAGAAAAGAAAGGCAAGTTTGAACCTACATGGCTTGGTCCTTATGTTGTCACTACTTCTTTTGGCTCTAGAGCTTATTAGCTATCTACACCAGAAGGAGAACTCTTGAATGATCCTACTAACATCATTCATCTCAAGAAGTTCTATGCTTGAAGATCCTTGGTATACCCAGCTTTTGAAAAATACAAAAGAAAAAAATTTTAAAGAGAAATAAGCATCCAATGGTGAAAACTTGGCAATTCAAGCACCTTGGATAGGTACCTTGGTGAAAACCTGGTGATTCAGGTGCCTTGTGTACTAAAGACTAATCCATTATCTATCACTATCCTATCCCTCATCCATTCACCCACCATCCCATAAGACACACTTGCTTGTTCCCTTGGTGTTCCAACCAAATATCCAAAATCTAATGAAGCTTGTAAATACCTCCTGTACAGCTTGTAAATCTTGTACCAAAGCTTGTATTATACCTTGTAAATCTTGTACCATACCTTGTCTATCCGAATCTTGTCCAAGGTTTGTACCATATTCCAGCCTATAAATAATCATGTATCCTAGCTTGTATACTATCACGTGCACACACAAAACCCCATTTTCACTTAAGCTTTTCGCAAACCATCTACCTATCCACCTATCACCTATTATAGACATCCCATCCTTCACAAACATTTCCATCTCACAAAAACCAAAACATGAACAAACTTGTACATTTGTAACATATCTTGGTCCATCAACTTGTACATCCTCTTTAGCTTAGTACCATTGTATCTATCCATCGTTCATGTTAGTTCGTCCTTGATCAGCATCTTGCACCCATCACACATCTTGGTTAGATATTCCAACACATCCTTTAGCTAGATTTCCTATCACCAAAGTGTTATCTTTCTTAGTTCAGCTTGCCAGACGCATCACTCATCCAAATCCACTAGCTTCGGTGCTCTCCGATAGGTCCTTGCAGGATATAGCTTTCCTCATGTCTGATCTTGGTCTGTTAGTACCTTGTCCTACCCATCTCGTTGGCAAACGTCTCTCTTTTGGATTTTCACTTTCTTTTGATTTGGGAACTTCCCTTTTGGGTCTTGAAGTATCTTTTTCGAGAAATCTCCTTGTTCCCTCCTCAAGGTTGCCATGATCTTCCATATCATGGTATACTGCGAATGGGGCAATTAGAGCGTAAGGTCTTTCGTTTGTTTTTCTTTTCTGCTTGTGGGTTCTCCAGTGTCGTTTCCACGCTGCTTCCTCTGGGATTCATGTGTGATGCTGGGGCAATCCTTGTGTATTTTTTTTGAGTTAGTTTGTCAGTCCTTTGGATGGTTGGTGAAAAGGCCTTGATGTTCTTGGTAACCTTGGAAATTAACAAATAGTCCTATAGCAAATCTAGTGCTCAACTACATGGTGGTACTTCTCTTTGAAGTATCCCCCCGCTCAAAAAGCTTCAATGGTTTTCCTTCATCTCCATTATCCCCCATCCATATCAAGCATCCGTCTCTCCTACCCCAACTTATGCATCAGTATCTCTTTGAATCACTCATCACTCTTAGCTTTAGGGATCCACAATCCTAGTCTTAGGGATCCACCAATCCAAATCAATCCACCAAGCCTCATCTTTCGAGATCCACAATCCTAGTCTTAGGGATCTCCAAAACCCATCTTCCACCAATCTGACTCTTTGAAATCCTATTGCATCAGCTTTATAATCCCCTCATCCATCTCCCTATCCTAGATTCTTTTTTATAGCACTCTGCTCCTTCATCCTCCACCTTCCCTAAAGTCTTAAGCTTTCTTCCTCTTGTGCATCTGATTCTCCCTTTATCATTCTCCCATAGTAAGAGTTTGAGCTAACTAAACCTCTTCTCTTAATCCAATATGAGTCTCCTTGCTCATCCTAGATTCTTGTATTTTTCAAGAAGCCACCGAGCCTCGCTTTCTCTACTTGTTGCCTTCTTGAGGGGGCATCTCATAGTCCATTCTCTCCTCTTCTGCTCTAGCCTTGGGCATCTTATTTTCTTATCTTTGATGCCATGCCACTTGCGGCATCACATCAAAGAGGGGTAAAATGTAGACACCTAAAAATCCTTTAAAAAATAAAGTATTTTTATTTTTTGAAAAAATACCTGATGACATCATCATTTATTAATTAATTATTTAATTAATTAATTAATTAATTTTTATGCCATTAAATCCCTTTATCTTAATTAAAAATATTTAATTAAGGAATCCCTCCCAAAAATGTTTAAATCTTATTTAAACATTATTTCCTTATTTATTAATTATTTAATTAATAAATTGACCAAAAATCCTAAAATAAATAAAAAAATTATTTTTTGCCCAAAACTTGGCCAATTTCCTTATGACCAATAACCTCTTCCAAAATCTTCTAATCCTTCTTTAATTTTGATTAAAGGCTAATCCCATCATTTCCTACCCCTAATCCCAACTCAAAATATTTAATTAAGATTAAATATTAATCCTCATGTTTATTAAAAAAGTTTTAATAAATATCTCCTCAACCCAAACCCTTGAAATAAATAAAATTTTATTTATTTCCTAAAAATCTAATTTATTCTCATCCTAAGAAGTTCTAGACTCTTCTAGAAAGTCTTCATCCTCATCCTAGGAAATTCTAGACTATTCTAGAAAGTCTTTATCCTCATCCAAAGTCTAGACTATTCTAGAAGATGTCTTTAAACCTAATCCTAATACCCTCCTAACCTTGTCACATTCCCTAAACATGGGTTAAAACTTACTAACCCAAGCCAAAGTTAACAAATATCTCCTCCTTCACCCACCCTCATTAAATGCCATCCACTTGCCTATCCCTAAGCTAATCCTAAACCATCCTAATCCATCCTCTAATCATTTGCACAAGCCTAAACAAGCTTAAAACCTTCCTAATCAAGTCCAAGTCAAAATTTCTCTCATCACCCTCAAAATATCTCAACCATAAAACTTTATGAAGCCCACTAGGCCATAAATGACTCTTCCAAGCCCTTTTATTGCTCTTACAAGTCATTATGAGGGTCTTTATGAAAATTTTATCCCTTGAGCCTCCTTTGTTGACTCATCCTTCCCCTTTCCTCCATCGTCTCACCATGTGACATGTGTCACTCCTTGATTGGCTATAAAGAAGCACAATCCATGTGCTCTCCTCATGCAATCTGAGCCCTCCATGAGCTTTTTCCCATCCTTGCATCTTAGCCCTCAATCCCTCAAGCCTCTTGCCTATAAATTGGATCCTTCCCCTTTGCAAAATAACACAATCCATGAAGTAAAGTCATAATGCCATTTTACATCAAAACCATACACTCACACCCAAATTCCAACTCCATTTGAAGCCCTTTTTGAAGCATAAGCTTGAGCATACATCCTATCTATTTAGACAAAGCCACTCAACAAGAGAGCTTCTCATTGAGAGAGCCCATTAATGGCTCATATTCTCAATTGAGAGCTCATCTTAGTCTATCTTGAAGTTTATGAATTTTGTTTAGTTTATAGAAGCTTTATTTAAATTTGGTTTCTATTAGCATACTAACATTGCTCATATACACTATCTACTTCATATTTTCCACATCCTTTTGGTCCATATTGTCTATCTTATTGTAACCTTCGATCCATATCCCTTAGCCTTGATCTTTCTTTCCCTATTCATATCTTATCAATATCCTATCCAAATCCCTCTCTTGATCTTGATAGAAAAAAAGGACCTTCAAATGAAAATATGTTTCCAACATTTTTTGTCATGTCCATTCATGTAAGCCACATGTAAATGAGTCCACTATATAATTACCTATCTTGTCATATATAATCCTGAAGCTTTTTAGAAATATATTATCATATCATGTGGATAGTCCTTGCAATCCAAATATCACCAAATCATACTAAGTAACCTTTGGCCTCCGTCCATCTGTCGGTGCATCCATTGATCCATTCCCTTGATATACATTGGGGCTAGTCTCAAAGTCTTGAAAAAACTCAAAAATATCACCGATCTTGAAAAAATTCCAAAAAATCAAAACACATCAATTTTGTTAAATCTCTAGATCATGAAAACTAGAAAAATGTGATACTCAAACATCAAATTGAATCAAATAATGGGCTTCACAAATCAATAATGGACTTGTCAGACACACCAATCAATCAAAACAATCCATTCAATGATCAAAGGTCAATGAAAAATTCCTTTATGTTAGTCTATTCTTGATTTATCTTCCATTATTATGTTCTTATGCTCCTTAAGGATACCACTAATTGGTGAGAGAGGCAATGATGGTTCATAATCTTTTTTTTTTTTTTTTTTGTTTGTGAAATGTCTTAATAAAATTTTGGGGTAAGGATGATGTAGGGTGAATATGATAAGCATTGTCATGCATTTTGTAGCCACACGCACCCATGATCTAAGATAACCCTAGAATGATATTGAACCATTCCATTCCTATTTTTCTTTTCTAGAATAAGATATAGTGGGGGTATCTATAAGGTCAATATCTAGCTACACTTGTATCTCTTTCTTTTCAATAAAGAATGATGATGAAAACATATGAAAAATATATGGCAATGACTCAATAAATTATCCACATTGATAGCACAAGTTCAAATCTTCTAACTCATATCTCCCAAATCATTATTCTAGCTTATCCACGCTTCTCGCTAACATCTCTTCCATCAATCAAATCAGTTAATCAATCAATTTCTCAAGATTTTGAGATCTTGCTATCAATTAGTCAATAAATAAATTATCATGCATCTTATATAGGACATATATTTATTGAAACCAGACATTTTTTCTTTTCTTATACAAGGTTTATCTTCCCTAAAAGTAAACACTATCACAAGTCTTATACATGATGGGTCATTCCTGAAACTAGACAAGATTCTTGTTAGTAATCTTTATCAATCAAACAATCATCATCATCTATAGAGTATTCACTTCTTACTAACTATTCTTCTCTTTCATCATTTCATCTAACAATTCTCATCTTTTATCTGGAGATCATTTATTCCTTTCTTGTACAGACAATCTCTTGAGGAGGAATAAAATCCATTTTCTATTACTA
Source organism: Cupressus sempervirens (assembly GCA_028749045.1). Lineage (NCBI taxonomy): Eukaryota > Viridiplantae > Streptophyta > Pinopsida > Cupressales > Cupressaceae > Cupressus > Cupressus sempervirens. Next base: position 278,360,398 of record CM053787.1, on the reverse strand, counting down.
GGGCAAGCTAGGGTAGAACCTAAGCTGAAATAACATCACTAGGTCAAGCTGGGGCAGTACCTAATATGAAATGCTTTGATACAATGCTCATAATCACAATATATCAAAGAGGGGAAAATGTAGACACCCAAAAATGGAAAAACTTGTGGTACAAACCATTACACCAAACCACAAGGTTCTAGTGAAGGTCATGCACTAGGATCATAACATCCCACCATGCTTCATAATACAAGCTTTAGGTTATATGTGTGCCCATACAGTGGGCCCTCCCTTGGTCATATGAGCCCCAGATGATCACTTCAATGTCAACATTGCCACCCTCTCTGAGACTTCGACATGGGTGGAGGCTTTGATACAAAATGGTATGAGCCATTGCATCAAATCCCCAACATGTCAGTGAAGGCCACCCAAAAATATCATAACAACTTGTGAGTTCACATTTAATGCACTGATTATTCTTCTATTAATTAAGGGTTCTTAAAAATTTAACTAATCATCTTGTTTATTCAAAAAAATAGAATTTTATGTCATTTTTAATATTAATTAAATAATTAAACTTATTTAATTGATAAATATTTAATTAATTGATTACTATGAATTATTTAAACTTAATTTCTAATTTTCCATAATTTAAATAATCATTTAAATTAGCTACTTTATTCCTCTTCATTAAATTACTTTCTAAATTTACTTTCATCTAAATTTCAATTTTGATCAATTTTAGGTTAATTTTCATTTAATTTCATTTAATTTAAATTTTTTCATATTAATAATTTGATTGAATTTTTAATTCAATTAAATCTTATAAAAACTAAAAATCAATTTTATGAAAAGTTATAAATTTTGAATTAGAAAATTTTTAGAATCTAAAAAATCATTTTTTCCTAAAAATCCAAAATCATAATGATGTCAAAGTTTCTATTTTCAATTTTTGGAAACTTAATCTCTCCAATAAATTGAAAGTATCTCGTATTTTATCCTCTATCTTTTTTAGTTTAAAATTGGAATCTTTCTAACTATCACTCTAGTCACTTTCATCCCCATTCGTTGATCATGATTTTCCCAAGTGGATCTCAATTGTTCATGGATTTCTCAAAAATATATATAAATAACCCTCCTATCCCATATTTTCATCACCCACTTTCACATTGAACCTCTGTCAACTTTCTATCATCTTCCTACCATTTGAAATCTTTTTTTTTTTTTTTTCATATTTCTCATCACTTGGAGTCTAAGTACTACCAAAATCACAGCTCAGTGCACACTTCAAATAATCAAAGAGAAGCAACAAAAGCTTGGAGTATTTGTTGGCTTTCATGCATTCATTTATGTCTTTTACTTATCATAATATGATTCTTTTTCTTTTTTTTAAGGTTAAATAGATTTGTTAGTTTACCATATTGACAAATTGGTGCTACTAATTAGTATGTTTGAGTCTTGTAGATTTCCCCTTTGACACCCCTATCAAAAATTCCCTAGGTGAAGATGCAAACTACATAATTTTATGTATGAATAGAAATTTCTTTTTGGAGTTGATGCAAGAGTTCACACTTTAGGAACATTTCTAAAGTTGTGAAGATGACTGTGATGGAATTGATGCAAATTTTATGTGCGAGATACAAGGATATCTACAAGGTTTTGTAAGTTTCACATTGGAGCTTAGAATAACCTTTGGTATTGTCATCAAAAGTGAACAAAATTAATAGAAAATCAATGGATTGAACCTATAAAGAGAAATCATCAGAAGAATACAAAGGAATGAATCTATAAAGAAGAGAATTTAAAAAAGGAAGGAGAATATAAGTAGTGTACTAGTGAAGAGAATCTATAAGGGAGAATATTAGTAAAGAAGGAGATGACCCAAAGGGAGAGATGAGATAAGTGAGAATTGGAGAATGTTATACAAAGAGGGAGTAAACATGAAGTTGAAGCTAAATAGAAAGAAATCATGTCCTAAGGGGGAGAAATGTTAAAGAAAAATAGTTTGAGATTTCTATTGCTAAAGATATAGACTGAGTTACAAAGAATCTAGTGAAGAAGAAAATACACTTCATAAGTTGTGTTGGTGTTTTGAAATGTTACAGGTTTCAAATTACCCCAATGAGAATGAGACACATCTAGGGGCAACTAACTCCCATCCTTAACATATCTTTTCAAACGCCAGGCCAACTATAAGGCTAGACCCTTCTTCTACTTCAGGCTCTACAAAACCTAGGTGGGTGGACCTCAAATTCAATTATATGGTACCAGTGCAAAACATATTCTTGAATCTATTAAGTAGATTTAACCCTTATATCTCCTAATAACCCATGCAATGACATAGATCTACGGTAGCTAAATGAAAATCTATGAAATTCACAAGCTAAGTGAGGGCATTCTATTATAGCTCTTCAACATAGAATACAAAGATGATTTGAATTTGATTTGATTTTATGTGGGTGAGGAAAGTGGATGAAACCCAAGTATAGACAACAAGCTAATGATCTTATAGTTGATCAATGCATGATCCATTAGAAAAAATAATTAATCTCTCTTATGCATTTTGGATATCCTAGACACATATCATATGCCAAGACTCCAGATTTATCCATTTACCTTGTAAATTGGATATCAATGTTCAATCTAAATCTCATTCTTACCTGATATCCTCCTCAATAAGTCTGCAACCCTGTTGGTTTGCCTAAAGAATTTACATAATTCTTTGAATTACAAGCAATAATGAAACAACATACAGCCTTAAGGGACTTCGACTATGATCTAGGCTCTTTGTTCAAAGATCATAAAACATTACACATAATTGAGAAAGGAGACAAGATTTAACATGAAACTTAACACTTGTTCTTTCTATTGATTTCCTTGAAATAATACATGAAAATGCATAAAATTGACTCACAAGATACCTAATAAACTAGACTGTACAATAACATATGTTTTCATACAAGAGAGAAAATGGTTGGAATGAGAAACTAATGGGATGGGAAGTGGGTATCACAACCAAAAAAAAGCTTCATGATCTGGAACCAACACATCCTAGATCTTTCCATTTAGACTTCATCAATTCTAGAGCCAATTCTGCTAAATGTTTTCATTCCATAATTTCCAATATTTTCCAACCCTTTACAATGGATGAGAAAGAAGAATATATAGACAAGGAGTGAATTCCTAGATCTGATATGAAGATGACATATGTCCACTTGAAATTCCATCCCTTCTAGTGAAAAGAATATCTCTAATCTCTCTCTCCACCTAATCTAATTTAGTTTTCATCACTTTCCTATAAGTGACTTGAAAAATCTCCTATTCAATGATGAAAACCATTTTGTTTCCCAGAATTCTAAAAACCTCATGAAATGCTGGTAAAATTTTAGGTTTAAACTAAATAAAGGTGATCAAAAGTGACCCCAATTACATTTTTACCATGCTTCACCAACCTTGTAACTATGTTTCCAATTTTAGCCTATTTCACTAAGAAGGCCCTAAAATTATAAATGTGCCTGTAGCTACTCATGGTTAACACCTACACAAAATCTGACTGCAAAAATGGAGAGTTTGTTCTTTACCAATTCCAATGGTATATTATACTACACATTTTTTTTTAAATGGTGCCCCTAAGACTGAATTGAAAATCTGGCTCCTGGGCTGTGAATAGTCATAAAAATGAAAATTTTAAATGATTTATATAGTTGAACTATATAAAATCTTAAATCATTTAAATCTTCAAACTTTGAATTTATGCATTAAAACTCTGAATTTTTATTTTATTCCCTTCCATTTTCAAAATTTTTACTTATCTCTCCAATGCCACATCACCACATGTCCACCTTTGATTCATTGATTATACCTAAGCGGGCGCCGCATCTCCAACCTGTCACACATCAACCCATCTTGGTTGCAATCGATCCCACTTTGCCATTTGTCAAGTTAGTACTTTCCTGCATTATTTAAAATTCTTGCACCTTGAAAATGCAGGCAAGCACCAACCCTTGATCTCAATAAGATCGACAATCATACTATTTTGTTCTACCATAACACCCAATCAACTATATCAACCAACAAAAAATCTCCATGTGAAGCAGTATATTCTAAAAAACTCCATGCAAGTGGGTTCCTTATTATCTTCTAAAAAGGTGGGTCCCTAACATCACATTTTCCATGCGTCAAGCTATCACTTCCCCAAATTATCTAACTAGTGAGCACTTTCAAAATATGGGCAAGTGTTAGCTATCGATCTCTAAAAGATCAATGGTTGCATGATTTAAACCCTTTTGATAGTCTGAGATAAGTGTGATGACATCATAAGGGACATATGTCACTAAGGTGCTTACCTGCTTTATTTATCTATCATGCAACTTCATCAAATGGGAAAGCGTTGTATGTTGATCAAGTCAAGATCAATGGTGGAGCCAAGAGATGTTATTGGAAATCATATCAGCTCAAACAACTTAAGGAATTTTGACACCTATGATACAAAAGGAGGACAACTATTAGTAGTGCTAGTTTATCTTATGCCACTAACATCATCATGGCCATGTGTCCACAAGGCACTTCCCTGCATTATTTAAATCTCTTGCATCTTGAAAATGTAGGCAAGCACTAGCCTTTGAACTTGCACAAATCAACGATCACACAAACTTGTACCCTTATATTGTCCAGTCAGTTGTCTTGACCAATAGAATATCACCTTCCAAACCAACATTCTCTAACAAGTGCCATGACAGAGAATTCATTATTACCTTTGAGAAGGGTGGATGCATGATGTCATTATCAGCTACGTATCATGTTGGCACTTCCCTGCTATGCTTAAAGTTCGTGCATGTCCTTAATGTGGGGATATGCCATCCATTGATCTCACTTAGATCGATGATGAATCAAAATCTAGCTATAGTTAAGAAAAATACTCAAAATAACTACAATTAAAGGCAAGGTTGATAAGCATTTATCATAAAAATTAATAAAATAAGTCTTGTACAATAATACTATTAGGCTAAGCCTATCCCACCTAAATTCTATTTGAAATATTATTTTCAAGAAATTTTAAGGGCTAAGGAAAAACAAAATAAAGGCTTTAGGGTTTTTTCAATTTTTACCCAGGGTCCTATCCTAATGTCAAGATTTTAAAACACACATTCAAGGTTTTTCACTACTGATTCAACAAAACAAGGATGGTAAAAAACTAGGCCAACAGTGGCTCTATCTAGGGATGCATGCCCCTTGTGAGCATGGAAAGGATTTAGATCTCTCGAAGAAGTAGACCATACACCTAACAACAAAAACTCCTCTTGTACAACATTATTGAAAGTAAGAAAACTACTCCTACTATGTACAAACGATGACCCTGGGACACCAGAAAGTTTTCAAAACTTCTTACCTCTATCATTTATATAGTTTTGATTTGCACTCCCATGAGGTAAACTACAATTTTTATTTTCCTTTGTTTCACCCAACACATCAACATTTTCAATCACTTCGTTAGGCAACACAAAATTGTCATCATTCTCATAGTTCCTATAAAACTAAAATACTATTTCATCATCATGCTCACTATGAGAAAAAAAACATTAGCATGCTCATGATTACACAAACTAAACTAAGAATCAAAATCCAACAATGATTCAAACATGCATGCTGATCAAAAACACAAAAACTTCATATTCTACACCATTCACCAAGTTGCACATACCAAAAACTTGCTCCTCACCTTGTGTCTCTGACTGCAAAGAGTATGTGAAATCTAATTGTTTCCTACTTGTAGTCATGTCATTCACTAAATCAGATTTATCTTTCACTAAAACCTCTTCACATTCTTCAAGAAATTGATTAGTTATCAAGCATGAAAACTCATTCTAAAAGTGTTGATCTAAACTATTCTAATCACAATCATTTTCTTCATCTAACTAAATGTAAGAATAAGCCTTGAACTCATCTTTACAAGACCTATCAGCATATATAGACAATCTATAATCTAATTGACAACTTTCATTATTTTCCTCTTCATTATATGAAACATCAAAAAAAATTCAGCAAGATCAGCATGAAAAGAATCTGAAATAGTATCAAACTTCCCTTCACTAACATCCCCCACATCCAACAAGTTATCATGTGTAAAGACATTTGAGGTACTATCATCTACAACTCCAAAATCTAATAAAGATTGTTCATATTCTACATCACTTTCTACATCAAACTTTGGTGAATTGATTTGACTAAATGAAGAAATGTTATGATGGAAAACATGAGGATCCTTATAAATACTTAATGTTTTTCAAAATCACAAGCAAACAAAACTGAAATTTCATCAAGGCTCAAGAAGATTGCCTCACAAATCTTCTCCCAGCTATGATTATCATCCAGATAACATGAAGAACTTACAATAGCAAGAGCATTAGTATAACAATCTAAAAAATCAACATCATTATAACATTTGTTCTTATCATGGCAATCACTACCTCTATTGTTGTTACATAATTCCTCAACTTCATATTTACTATAACCAAGTTTATTTTCACTTTCATATCCATCTTCCTTATGCTGATTGCAATTACCTGATTCATTTGCATCTGAATCCACCCCTTCACGTTTGGAAGAAAAATCATCTTTATATATAGATTCATTATATTCATTACTACCTTGAATTTCAGCACACTCATTATTACCAGTAGGAGATATATCATGAATTCTATAATTATCATTTTCCATCTCCTCAATAAATCTTTCAATTTGCAAAATTCTTCGCAACCTTATAGGTGCTAGCCACTTGACTAAATCAGGCACTAGAACATCAAGGAAAACACTAGGTAAGGAAGATTCCTTGGGTCTACAATGAAAAGGCATCTTGCTAGTTATTGATTTAAACCTTAAATAACATTTTTCAACATTTAGATCTTCAGTACTTCCTACCTCAATTCTTATAAGACTGACAATCTTTTTGTAGATTAGTCTATTCAACATAGCAATGTTATTAGCAATAGTCTCTAAACTTTTAGAATTTGGCAAACTAATCTTAGATCTAAGATCTAACTCCATCATAAAGTAAAACTTCTACCTCTTCCTTTTAGTGCTGAAAATCACCGAATAGAGGTAAACACTTTTAACAACTTGACTTTCATGAAAGAGAAACATGAAAATCAAAATACCTTACCTATTGATGCTAAACTTTGATTTGCTAATTTGGCATGGGGACAAGACAGAAATTCCTTCTTGCCACTAGTCAAAACTCTATAGAGTTGCCACCTCTTTGCTAGAGGATAAAGAAATAACTATTTTGATTCAGTTTTTTACAATTGTATTTCTTATAACAATAGATTGCAAACAAAACTTTAAAACTTATCAAGAATTTAAAATTCCTTTTCAAGAGACTATCAAAAGCTTTAGATCTACCCATACAACTAAGAATCCTTCAACATTTTCCAATGAAATTGACTAAGAACAAACTAGTATAGAGATTTGAGAGTCACCACTCACTCACGTGAGAAATAAAACATAATTTGTCACTTGACAAAATTCAACCATACCTATAGATGTAGGAGAAAAGCAAACCATCAAACCACTCTTGTAGATTTACAAACTTGGAAAAGGGAATACAAACTTTATGTTGATTCTTGACTTTGATTTTACAATAGCACTTTTGAGAACAAAAGCCGGCTGACTTAACTAAAGATAAACATTCTTAACAACACAATTTACATTCAACCTCAAAGTTATTGCTATAAATGGATAAAAACTTGCTAGGAGACATGAATCTTCAATAAAGAAATGGGAAACACTTCACAAACCTACTGCTATAGCAAATTCTTACTTATTGTATTGATTCTTTCTTCAAATTCTCAAGGTTTGTCTATTATATAGTTTCTAAAAATGCTATGTATACTAGAGATTCCAATACTTTTAAACAATGAATTCCTTCATAGACTCCCTAGAAGAGTTGCCATTTTTTTGGTGTTATAAAATTTTATAGGTTTCAAACTACCCTGATGAGAATAGGACACATCTAGGGGTAGCTAACTCCCATCCTTAACATATTTTTTTAGACACTGAGCCAACTATAAGGCTGGACCCTTCTTCTACTTCAAGCTCTACAAACCTAGGTGGGACCTCAAGTTCAATTATATGGTACCTATTCAAAACATATTCCTGAATCTATTAAGCAAATTTAACCCTTATATCTTCTTATAATTAAGAAATATTTAGAGACAAGGTTTGTTGCTGGTTAATTTTCTTCTTGTTTTCATGAGGTTGAGATACATTCAAATTGCTCATGTGCTAAGGAAATTAATACTAATGAAGTAGTTTATTCTAGTGAGTTATTTGAGGGAAATATTGATACAGATCAGTATATTGTGAACATGCAATTTCATGATGATTCTTGTGATTCGGTATCTAATTAGTTGTTTGAATGTGAAGAGGTTTCAGTGAAAGTTAAATTTGATTTAATGAATGGCATGACTACAAGAAGGCACCAATCAAATTTCACATATTCTTCAAATTTGGTTACACAAGGTGAGTTGCAAAGTTTTGACATATGCAACTTTTTGAACAAGGTAGAATATGAATCATTTGTGTTTCTAATTGAGAGCATGCATCAGTTATATGTGGTTGATGGTTTTCAACTTGATCATAGTTTACATGAGCATGCTGATTTGTTTTCTCATAGTGAGCATGGGATAAAATTTAATGCTGATTTGTATATGTACTATGAGAAGGAAGAAAGATATTTCAGTTTGCCAAGTGATGTGATTCAAGATGCTAATCTGATTGGTAAGATAGAGAAATATATTTTCATCTTATCTCATGAAAGTGCAAATGAAAATCAGGTTTTTTAAAAAGGCAAGAGATTTCAGTAAGTTTTGGTGGCCTTAGGCTACCCCTTGTATAGTTATTGTAGTTTTCTTGCTTTCAATAAAGTTGTTTGAGAGAAAGTTTTACTATCAAGTGCGTAGTGTACTTCTTCTAGAGATCTAAATCCTTGTCAGACCTACAAGGGACATGCATCCCCAGATAGAGCCATTGTTGACCTAATTTTTCAGCATTCATTTTTTTTGCATATTACAATGAAAATTCAGCTACTTATTCAGAAGTAGGGTTGTGTTTCAAGATTTGTTTGCTATAAATCAAAAACCCTTAATTTTGGGTGAAAACACATACCTGTGTCACCATTTTTGATATTTGGAGGGGTTACGGCCAAAATAGTTTCAGCCATAATGGTTATGACCGAACACATTCTAGCTATACATACGTGGCAGGTTTCATCGTCGATGTGGCATGCAAGGTTATAGCCGAAAAACTTCCTATCGAAAGGGTTCTGGCCGTAACCCCCATGTATCAAATGACTCAAAATATCATTAAAAATAGCCAAAAAGTGGTTAACAACAATTTTATAAGTCGGGGGGTTTCGACCGTAACCCTTCCGGCCGAAACAGTTACGGCCAAAACTATTTTGACCAAAACTACCTATGTGGCCTCCTAGGTGGTAGCCACACAAGCAAAAATAAGAACTTTTGCAAACTTCTCACTTTGAAGGCCAATTTGACTTACTAAATTGAAGTTTTTTTTTAAACTAAAAATATAGTTTTGTAGGTCTCAGAGTCAAGATTATGATCATATAATTTTATTATTATTTTGATTATGGATAATATGTTATAATTTGAAAATATTATAAGTAGGTATTTTAAGATTCAAGAAGACATCTAATCAAAAATAAGAAAAAAATAGTAAATCATGTTCAAAAATTATTATTTTTTAATGTTGCACTAGAGGAGAGTCTTCTTCAAGAATATGTAATTTTTTTAAAAAAATATGTAGATTTGATGGAAAAAGTTTGATGGAAGAAAAAAACTATCAATTTTTTATAACTTTGAGTTTGACCAATTATAACTTGAAAAATATCAGCCAAATTTCAATTTTTCTTTTTTGGTGCACTACATATACATGTCAGATCTAACATATTCCAAAATTAGACAAAAATATGAACATTTACATATATTTGTTTGATGAGAAAAAAACTCTATATTTTCAACATTTAAAAAAAAATAAAAAATAGACTTTAAAAATTAAAAAATAGATAAAATTTTCAATTATTTTTTTTAAAAAAAAATTATAGACATAAACTTCATCTAATTTTACACATTTCATACATCATCTTCAAATTCTAAGCACAAATGCCACTTTTATGTCATTAAACTTGAAGACTTTAAATTCTGATATCACTTTCCTTCATAAAAGGTGACACAAATTTGTGCTTTTACACTTTTATGTTACCCTAATATTGTTTTTTCTCCATGTTTCCAAGGGTAGGGTTTTATTTTTTTGAATCAAAATATGTGCGAGAAGTTTTAGTCCTTTTAAAATATTCTATTTCAAATTTTCCACATATATCTTTTAAAATCCTTTCTCGACCATTTTACCCCAGTCACCTTTATCCTAACCATGGTTATTTTATTTAGTGTTTTGCAAAGCATCTTAACTATGATGGTTTTTTTTGGGCTAGCCATTGATCTCTCCAAGATCAATGATGGGCGCATACCTACAAGATGGATTTGCTTGACTTTTATGTAATGCGAGCGAGCTGTTAGTATGGTCAGAGCACGTGCAATTTTCTAGAAATACCATTGGTCAAATCGTATAATGGGTTCACTTTTGGAGATCACATCTATATGCTATTGATCTTTGGAAGATCAACGGTGGGTGTATTCCCGCTTCATGAACATGCGATGATTTTAACTAAAGCGGGCAAGCCCCCTAGTGACACCTGTCCATAATGACATCACAGAGGATATTCATGTAGTTCAAAGGGCATGAGTTATGTACATCATTGATTTTTTGAAGATCAATGGGTAGTGCATGACTGCAATATGAAAGTGCATGACTTTTAAATAATGCAGGCAAGCGCCTCCTTGACATGTGGCATATGATGATGTCATTGACCCATGACTCTGAAAGGTAATAATGTAGTCTATATTGTTGGTAGAGTTGTTAGACAAAGAACAAAAGTAGTGCATTTATTTATTGGTGTGGCTAACTAGATCTTAAAAAGAGCAAGATTTATCATGCCATTGATCTTAAGGAGATCAACGGGTAGTGCATTCCCACTATAAGAAAATGAAGGAACTTTAAGCAAAGCGGGGAACCACCAACATGACATGTAGCTGATAATGACATCATGCATCCACCCTTCTCAAAGGTAATACTAAATTCTTTTTCATGGCACTTGTCAGAGCGCATTGGTTTTGAAGGTGATATTTTATTGGTCAAGTTAGCTAACTGGATGATATAAGGGTACAACTTTGTGTGATTGTTGATTTGTGCAAGATCAAAGGCCAACACTTGCCCATAGTTTCAAGATGCAAGAGATTTAAATAATGCAAGGAAGTGCCTTGTGGACACGTGTCCATAATGATGTCAACACTACAAGATAAACCAGTACTGCTAATAGCTATTCTTCTATATCACAAGTGTCAAAATTCCATAAGTTTTTTATGCTGACATGGTTTTCAATAACATCTCTTGGCTCCACCCTTGATCTTGACTCAATCAATGGACAACACTTTCCCACTTGATGAAGTTGCATGAAAGATAAATAAAGTGGGCAAGCACCTTAGTGATATGTGTCCTTTATGATGTCATCAATTTTATCTTAGACTATCAAAAGGGTTTAAATCATGTAGCTATTGATCTTTCAAAGATCAATGGTTGGTGCTTTCTCGCATAATGAAAGTGCTCACTAGTTAGAAAAAGCAGGGAAGTGTCATCCTAACACATAACAAATATGACATTAGGGACACACCCCTTCAAGAGATAATAAGGTACCTATTTACGTAGAGTTTATCAAAATGTACTACTTGACATGGAGATTTTCTATTGGTTGATGCAAGAGATTGGGTGTTATGGTAGAATAAAATTGTATGATTGTCGATCTTACTGAGATCAAGGGTTGGCAATTAGACACAAGTTGTAAGAAGTTTAAGTAATGCGGGGAAGTGCTAACTTGACACGTGGAAAAGTGGGACCAACTACAACCAAGATAGGTTGATGTGTGATAGGTTGGAAGGATTTACTATGCCAGTTGGAATTGTATGATTGGATGGAAAAAATAAGAAAGGTAAGATGCTACGAGATAAAAAAAATTGAAATATGTTATGCATATATGATGTGTGGCCCTCTCAAGCATTTCAATCAATGGAGGATGGACATGTAGCACTATTCAATTTTAGGGAAATGGAAAATGATATTAAAAATAAAATTCAAAGCATTCAATGCATAATTTTCAAAATGGTTAAGATTTGAATATATAGTTCACTATATAAAAATTTTAAATTTTTCAACTTTAACGCTTTGATTTAGTTCAAGAACAAAAATTTTGAACTCATTTCAGGGGCATGATTTTTGTGTAAAATATGCAGTATAATATACCATTAGAATCAGCAAAGCTTGAACTATCCATTTTTGTAGTCAAATTTTGTGCAGGTGTTAACCATGAGCAGCTATAGGTAGATTTATAATTTTGGAGCCTTCTCAGTGAAATGGGCTAAAATTGAAAACACAGTTATAGGATTGGTAAAACATGGTAAAAATGCAGTTGGGGTCACTTTTGATCACCTTTATTCAGTTTAAACCCAAATTTTTACCAACATTTCATGAGGTTTTTAGATTTTGGGCAAACAGAATGGTTTTCATCATTGAATGGGAAATGTTTCAAATCGGTTATAGAAGATTAATGAAAACCAAATTAGATCAGTTGGAGAGAGAGATTAGAGAGATTATTTTCACTGCTAGGAGATGGAATTTCAAGTGGACACATGTCATTTTTAGATCAGATCTAGGAATTCACTCCTTTTCTATATCTTCTTCTTTTACATCCATTGTTAGGGGTCCGAAAATATTGGAAATTCTGAAATGAAAACATTTAGCAGAATTCGCTCTAGAATTGATGAACTTTAAATGGAAAGATCTGGGATGTGTTGGTTCTAGACCATGAAGCTTTGCTTTGGCTATGATACCCCCTTCCCATCCCATCAGTTTCTCATTTCAACCATTTTCTCTCTTATATGACAACATATGTTATTGTACAATCTAGTTTATTAGGATCTTGTGAGTCAATTTTATACATTTTCATGTATTATTTTAAGGAAATCGATACAAAGAACAAAAAGTGTTGAGTTTCATGTTAAATTTTGTCTACTTTCTTAGTAATGCGTAATGTTTTATGATTCTTGAACAAAGAGCCTAGATCATAGTCGCAATCCCTTAAGGTTGTATGTTGTTTCATTGTTACTTGTAATTCAAGGAATTATGTAAATGCTTTAAGGAAATCAATAGTGTTGCAAGTTTATTGAGGAGGATATCAGGTAGGAATGAGATGTAGATTGAACATTGATATCCAATTTACAAGGTAAATAGATAGATCTGGAGTCTTCACATAGGATATGTGTCTAGGATATCCAAAATGCATAAGAGAGATTTATGTATTTTCCCAATAGATCAGGCACTGATCAGCTACAGGATCATTAGCTTGTTGTCTATACTTGGTTTTCATCCACTATCCCCACCCACATAAAATCAAATCAAATTCAAATCATCTTTATATTTTATGTTGAAGAGCCAAAATAGAATGCCCTCACTCAACTTATGAATTGCATTATCTTGCATTTAGCTACTGTAGATCTATGTCATTACATGAGTTAATAGGAGAATTAAGGGTTAAATATGCTTATTAGATTCATGAATATGTTTTGCACTAATACCATATCAATTGAATTTGAGGTCCACCTGCCTAGGTTTTGCAGAGCCTAAAGTAGAAGAAGGGTCTTTCCTTATAGTTGGCTCGATGTCTGAAAGGACATGTTGAATATGGGAGTTAGCTGCCCCTAGATGTGTCTTGTTCTCATCGAGGTAATTTGAAACCTGTAGCATTTCAAAACACCAAAAAGTTTTATTATTGTCACTATATACATTTTATTATCTTATGTAATGTTTTGTAATATAAAATCATATGTTACGTGTTGTCATCAATGCCAAAGTGGGAGATTGTTAGCCTTAACTGATGATACAAATGAGAATGCTATCAATATATATAAAAGATCCATATAATTTTTTATGTTGTCATTGATGCCAAGTCTTAGTTGATTAGACATTGGGCTAACTCATTAGAGTTCTATGTCAATTTGATTGATGAAGTGGATTTGAAGAAAGTGTGTTGAAGACATAGTTGTTAAGTATGCTATTCAATGGATAGTTGACTGAGTTGGAAACTAATTGTGTATTGTTGGTTTGATTGTTTTACAATCATGAAATATTGTAATGGAATGTATTATACAAGTTAAACCAATTTTCAAGGTTAAGCAAGGAGATAGTGTACACTGAGTGATTACAGTGTTCATTGATTGTTTGGCTAAGAAAAGACAAAGTTTAGTGTTACCCAAGTGATTTTAGTATTGATCAAGCGATATATTACCTGAATGAAATGTTATGTTCACCAAGTATCAACAAGGAATTATTTTTAGAGTTAGAACCTATGGCCAACTTTTAAAGACAATTAAAGAAAGTTTAAGATGTTCAAAGGCATGAGTTAAAGTTTATTACAAAATCAATGACTAGAAAAATACAATGAAGATTTGATGATGAAAATTGAAGAAGGATATGGATGAGAGAAAAGTTATATGAAATCTCTATTTTATAAGTGACTATATGCAATGAAACTAAGATCAATGATTCTAATTAAGTGACAATAATTGAAAGAATCTAGAAGCACAAAACTACTATTTAAGGAGTAGTTGAACAATTTTTTAGAGATTTAATATTCTTAGTGGAGTCTCAAACTAAGAAGACAAAAGTGTGAAGTTTTTGAAGGAAAGAAGAGCCAACTAAACCCAACGGAGAAATAGAAGTTTAAAGAAGAGTTAATGTGAAAGAGTGAAGGTTTGAATCAACCAATAAAAGATCAGAGGGTATAGATCATAAAAGAGTGAGAAGAAATGTGATATGAACAAGAAAGGTAGTGCTAAACCTAATAGAACAATTTATACAAGGTCACATGAACAATGTGTATGTAAACAAGTAATAAGTTTGGGTCCTAGTAGAGCTCACTTCAAAAGAGTGAAAGTTTTGGATTTCTAATCCCAGGTGTTTTTTTCCCTTTACAATGTTTCCATGTTAAAAATCTCGATGTAAAATGTATGATTTTGGCTAGATTGCAAGTTAATTTTTCATGTTATTTACTTTTTACTACAACTCGGTAACTACTAATTTTAATTATTATTATTCATAATAATAGAAATAGTGAATGAAAAGTTTGTATTACTTTGATTATAAGATTTAGTTATGAAGTTGAATGAGATTACTAAGAATTTTTTTAAGATGCTTGTAAAATTTATTTGGTGTTGAAGTTCTTGAAGAGATTTTAAGATAATTGATCATAATTGATTCACACTCCTCACTCCCACTCTTAGTTATCTAACATCTCCAAGTCCAAAAAATAACCAACTTTGTACACCTATTAAAATAACTTAGATGCTTTTAGTTATCCTTCTATGTAATATACTTTATCATGGATTTTTTGGATATCACTTGCAATGTCCAATGATGCTTTACCATGCTTCCTCAAATTTTACCTCCCTTAAAACCAAATTCAAAACCATCTAGAGAATAATAATTAATTGTAAATATCTACAACCTTATGTCTCTATCTAAATTGACCCTTCATTTCCTTGGGATGTGTACAAATATTTGAATAAGTAGTATAATAATAATAGCACATAAGGTTCTAGAGAGACACAAAGTGAATATCTTGGGTCAGTCAACTTGGGGGTCTCATAAAAGTTGAAAAATGTCAATTTAAATTTATCCTAGGTGACTAATCTAGGTATAAGAATTGTCAATTTTTTGGATTTGGTAGTTGTATATAGTGGGATTTTTTTTAACTTACCAAAATGGATTTTACAATCTCATCATTAAAGTTGATGTCAAGAATGTCATTGTGATGCTTAATGGAAAAGTATCTATAGGTTGGGTTATTATTGATATCATTACTAACGTAAAAAACACATTTTTTTATTTCTCTCAAGTTAAGGTTCAATAGATTCTTAGGGAGGAAAATATCTCAACAAATATATTGGATTTAATTTGGCTAGTTTACTACCTCTATTCAAGTGCATTCATATTTGCATGATATCCTTAAAGATTATTGTGTTGCTATCCTTGAGGAATAAAGCTCACATATTGATTGAAGTATTGAAAATTAATGGTCTATCATAATATTCCATGTAATCATGAAGCATTAGAAATGTTAACTTTTGGGATGATGATTTCCAATTTGTGTAATACTTGGTGTTGAACAAATTCTCATAATTTTTAGTGTTCCAAAATGTATATTCTTAGACTAGCCTCTAGGAATTTATCTATACAAAGTGTTATATGGTGAGACCTCATTCAAATAGAGCCTATTTAGTTATAAGATTCTAGATTTAAAAATATCCTTTGGTCAATTTCAGTTGAGGGAAATATTGTCAATTATGTCAAGGGAATTAATGGTCTTAATCTAGATTTATCTAAAAGGTTACAAAACCTTGACATTGGTTTCAACTCAATTCATGGAGTTTCCTTCACAATATGCATGAAGTCATTTATATAGTTACTAGGTTATTTGTCTAAGGTATGACTCCATAGTATTTCTATAAACAATTAAACTTGGTTGGTTTGAAAAAGAAAATTTATTCTCAAGAGATTATATCTCATCACAAAATGATTTTACCTAAGAAGGTCTTTAGGTATAATATAAGGATGAAGAAAAAATCTCATTAAATATATTAGACTTGAAGGTATATATAAGGAGTCCCATTCCCATCTATATCCTAGGTTGATTCATTTTTTCCATGGGATTAAGATAAGCTTTACATTTTAGATCTTTTCATCCCTTTCTACGTTGATAGGTGTTCCATGACTTCAAAGGATAAGCACCTTCTTCAATAGATCCTTAACCTTATTTAATGTATAATTTCTATTTAGCCCTCTCTCCCACCTTTGTTGTAAATCCCTCTACTATCATGGCTACTGCTTTTAATCATAATTATAGTGTTATCCTCTTGAGAGGAAGGTTTGATAAAAGAAAAAGATAAATATATACAATAAAATAATCTCTCTCTCTCTCTCTCTCTCTCTCTCTCTCTCTCTCTCTCTATCTATCTATCTATCTATCTATATATATATATATTGTTGGATATAATTGCTCAATTGTGTGTTGTCTTTGATGTCACACAAATGCCATATCAGTCATTAGAATAGATTCTACTGAGCTCAAATGCTCAACAAGGCAAAGAACAAAGTCTATTGAGCTCAAATGGTCAGCAAGTCAAAGAACAAAGTCTACTAAGCTCAGATGGTCAGCAAGGCAAAAGACAGAGTCTACCAAGTTTAGAAGGTTAGTAAAGATAATTTGCAGTGTCTACCAAATAGACAGTTGTTACCAAGTTTTCAAGGTTAAACAAAGAAATTTAGTTCTTACCGAGCTCACTTGGTCATCAAAGGGAATTATGGCAAAAGCAGTTCTTACCGAGCTCTCATGAATAGAAAATGAATTTAGTTCTTAGCAAGTCAACGCGATAGACAAAGGATTTTGTAGAAGTTGCAATGTTAACCCAGTTAAGGTATTTAACTCAGGAAATTTTGGAAGTAGTATTTACTGAGCAGGGTCGGCCAGTGAAGGATTTTATTATTTTGTGAAATAACATTTATTTGTTTAAAGTAATATTTATAGCCGACTGATGTATGGATTATTGGTAAATGTAACATGAGAATGAGCCGACTTGATAATCTAAATGGTACAAATAAGAGGTCAAGTTGAAAATTCTAAGTGTGTAAAGTAGAATTGATGTGATATGAGGACAAATTATTGTGGAAGTGAATTTGAAGGATGATCAAAGATCATTGAGGAGCAGCAAAGCCATATTTGATCAAGGAGGATCTAATGCTGTAGAATAGAGACCTGTAGTCAGCAAATTTAGTTGCATCTTGTTCAAGTCAATTCATTGTTGCTTTCTAACAATTGTAGTAGTGATTTCAAATCTCTTAATGGAGTTGGTTTAATAACCATTTTGTAAATCCTCTAATAAGGTGACAGTTCAGTTGAATTGTTCTAAAGACCTCTAACAAGGCCACTCCTAACAAGGTGATTAAATCCTCTAACAGGGTCACACCTAACAGTGTGTATTGTAACCTTTAACAGGGTTGGCTCCTAACAAGGCTCACTTTAGAAGAGTGAAAAATTGGCAGCTAGTTACTTGGTGGTTTTTCCCATATTGGGTTTCCATGTTAAACCTGGTGTCTCTTGTGTTCATTTTGTTTTCAATTGCATGCATGTTTGGTTGAAGATAAGTAACAATTTAATTTACCAAGTTACATTATTTATTTATTTTTGTTATTTTTACCGAGTATTAGCAGTAACTAGATCTTTAAGACATCTAAGGGATCTATGGATTATTTTGTGTAAGTAATTGATTCACCTCCCCTCTCAGTTACTCTATCTATAATTCCAACAATTGGTATCAGAGCTTTTGGTGCTTTCAGGCAAAGATTTCAAAGATCTAAGCTAAAGATCAAGATATCTTACAAAAGAGAAATTCCAAGCCTTAAAAGGGATAACTTCTCAGCATGGCAAGGATTGATGAGGCTTCATCTAGCTTCTATTGGTGATACAGGGCTAAAGTACCTTGATGAAAAATATGAAGAACCTTCGGGTACATTATCTATCAATGATATTGCTGAAAAGAAGACTCACAAAAACATGATGATAGATATAACATCTGCTCTAAGTTATGAAGAATTTGATGACATCAAGGATCGCAAAACTGCCTTTGAAGTGTGGAATAAGCTGAAAGAGATCTATTGAGGAGATGATAATGTGAGAAGAGCCAAAGCAAAAAGTTTGAGAGGACAATTTGATCAAATGAGGATGAGAGAAGATGAAAACATTGCAAACTATGTTGAAAGAATTAAAGCATGTGTTAGTGCAATCAAAGCATCTAGAGGAGATAACATGGAGGAGATAGTTATAAGTAAAGTTCTTAGAACTCTACTTCCTATCTATGCAATCAGAGTCTCAGCAATTCGAGAAAGAAGATGTGAACAAAATCATAAGATAAATTTAGAGGCCATAGTTAGAAGATTGACTACATTTGAGCTAGACAACTATGATAATTATGTTCCAGCTGCCAAGAACATTGAATCAGCATTTGAAGCCAAGCTTTCACTAAAAGAAAAAGGGAAGAAGATGAAGGATCCACAATCAAACAGTGATCTTGAGGTGGTTGAAGCTCTACTAGCAAGAAAATATTCAAAAGGCAAAGAGAAATACAAAGGTAAGGTTCCTCTAATCTATTTTTCTTGTGAAGAAATTGGACATATTGCTGCTAGGTGTCCAAAAAAGTAGATTAAGGATGAGAAGAAAGGTCACAAGTAAAATGGTAAGAAAGACTTCAAATATTTCAAGGATAAAGGTAAGAAAACATGTTTCATGGCTAAAGATTATAATGATTGTGATGATGAAGAAGAAGATTAAATTGTGTACATTGTTGTGAAAGATGAGTTTGATAATGATGAAGAAATGGCACTTATTTCTCATATGAGAAGAAATGATACATGGATTATAGATAGTGGTTTTTCTCATCACATGACTAGTGATAAAACTAAGTTTGAACACTTTGAAGGCTATGATGGTAGAAGTGTAAGATTTGGTAACAATGAACCTTGTTGTATAAAAGGAAAAGGAAGAATCTCTCTAACCAAGGAACTTGTATGTGATAATGCATATTGGGTAGAAGGACTAAAGCATAATTTGTTGAGTGTGGCACAGCTACTCAATAATGGATTCAAAGTGGAATTTATGCTTGGAAAAGCAAGAATGCTAGATGGAAAAGGTAAGCTAATTGGATCAGGCACTCAAACAAAAGGTAACTTATTTTATCTTGAACTTGGTGAATGTTAATTTTTTTTTCTCAAGTTGAAGAAAGTTGGTTATGGCATAGGAGGTTGTGTCATTTAAACTTTGACAACTTGGTAAAATTAAGTAAGTTCAAGAGAGTAAGAGGCATTCCTAACATTAAGCAACCTAAGGTTGGTTTATGCAAGAACTATCAAATCAGTAAAATAGGAAAGACTAGCTTTAAAAGCAAGAAGTATCAGACTAAAGAAGTTCTATAAATTGTGCATACTGATTTGTGTGGACCTATTGGCAATGAAAGTTATACTAGTGAGAAATTTTTCATTCTTTTTGTTGATGATTATTCAAGAATGATGATTTTCATGTACCTAAGAGAGAAATCAAAAGCATTTGAAAAGTTCAAATGGTATTTGGCTACAGTGAAAAAGGAAATAGGCAAAAGACTAAAATGTTTAAGGTCTAACAGAGGTGGTGAATTCATTTCACATGAGTTCAATAACTTTTTCTTTGAAAGGGGAATCAAAAGACAAGTTTCGGTACCTGGAACTCCTGAACAAAATGGAATAGTAGAAAGAAGGAATAGATCTATCATGGACTATGCAAGAACCTTAATGATTGAGAAAAACATTGCTATCAAATACTAGAAGGAATCTATTAGCACTATAGTTCATACCTTGAACTGAGTACAATTGAAAAAGGATTCATTCAAAACACCCTATGAGTTGTGGTATGGCTACAAACCTAATGTAAGTTATCTAAAAGTATTTGGAAGAAAATTTTACATTTTGAAAGAATCTAGAAAAGGTAAATTTGATGTAAAAGGTGATCAAGGAATATTTTTGGGATACTTTTGCAAAAGTAAAGCATATAGATGTTTGAACTTATCTACTCACAAAGTCATAGAAAGTACACATGTAAAAGTTGATGAGGTTGTGAAAAGAACAAGAGAAGAAAGCAAAAGGGAACTTGAAGACTACAAGAGATTTGTTTACATTGAACCTGATACAATGCCAAATACATCTATCAATCAGGAATCTTCAACTCTAGAGTATTCATTAACCAAGTCACAGGAAGTTCAAACTGAGTTAGTACCTACCGAGCTGCAAGAACCCTAGTTGCAAATAGAAGCTACTGAGTTAGCATCTGTCGAGCCCGAGCAACTAGAATTAGAACCAGAAGTTGAGACATAGAAGGATAAAAATGAAAATCATTCAAAAGGCAAGGAGCCCATGTTAGCCAAGTATGTCAAGAAGCATCATGCACCAAATCAAATCATTGGAGATAAATCAGAAGGAACAATAACAAGAAGTAAGTTGAAAGACACTTGTTTATTTGCTGATTTTGAACCTAAAAATGTCAAAGATGCACTAGAAAATGAAAGTTGGATTGAAACTATGAATAAAGAGATAGAACAGATAGAGAAAAACAAAACATGAACTCTTGTACCTAGGCCCAAAGACAAGAATGTGATTGGAACTAAGCGGGTATTCAGAAACAAGCTAAATGAAGATGGTAAGGTATTAAGGAACAAAGCTAGACTAGTATGCAAAGGATACTCTTAAGAAGAAGGTGTAGACTATGGAGAAACTTTTTCTCCTATTGCAAGATTGGAAGGTGTCAAAACCTTACTTGCATATGTTGCATACAAAGGATTCAAGGTTTATAAAATGGATGTCAAGTTAGCATTTCTCAATGGCATATTGGATGAAGAGGTTTACATTGAACATCCTAAAGGTTTTGTTGACCCAAAAAAGAAGGACATGGTCTATAAACTGCATAAAGAATTATATGGTATGAAACAAGCCCCTAGAGCATGGTATGAAAGATTGGATAACTATCTCATTCAGATTCGTTTTCAAAGAACTAATGATAATAGCAGTTTACACATAAAGGAAGGACTAGATAATAAGATTGTTTTAGCAGAGATATTTGTAGATGATACTTTGTTCACAGGAAATGATGATCTTTGCAAAGAATTTTTAGAACATATGAACAAGGAATTTGAAATTTCAATGTTTGGTGAAATCAAATTCTTTGGTGGTCTTCAAATTCAACAGAGTAAGAATGGCATCTACATCACTCAATCAAAATACATCAAGGAGATACTAAAAAAAATTGGTATGGAAGACTGCAAACTAGTTGGGAGTCCTATGTGTACTAGATTGAAACTTACCAAGGATGGTGAATCAAAGGAAGTGGATCAGACATTGTATAGATCTATGATTGAAAAGTTGCAATATGTAGTGAACACAAGACCAGACATTGCCCTTGCAGTAGGAATAGTAGCAAGATTCTCAGCAAAACCAAAACAAAATCACATCATGGCAATCAAAAGGATCATTTGATACTTAAAAGGAACTAAAGATTATGGATTATGGTATAAACTTGGAGGAAATCTAGATTTAAAAGTGTTCACTGATGCAAATTAGGCAAGGAATGTTGATGATAGAAAGAGTACAAGTGGAGGAGCTTTCTTTCTTAGAAAAAGGTTGGTTTCTTGGACAAGTAAAAAGTAGAATTGTACATCTCAACCCATAGTAGAGGCTAAATATGTTGCAGCAATAGTAAACTACTCAAAAATTGTGTGGTTCAAACAATTATTGGAAGGTATGAAGCAAGAAATCAAAAAACTTGTTGTTATGTTTTGTGATCAACACAAGTGCAATTAACATATCCAAGAATCCAGTGATGCATTCAAAGACTAAGCATATTGCCATAAAGTATCACTTTGTTAGAGAATTGGTACAAGAAAAGGAAATAAGATTGGAATATGTCCATACTAAGGAACAAATTTATGACATATTCACAAAGCCTTTACCTAAGGATGCATTCCTATATCTTAGAGGTAAGTTAAGAGTCATTCCCCTATCCGAAGCTCACTAAAATACAATTTTAGTGATGCATCAACAAAAATAGAATTGAAGATCTATCAAGTTGATGTAGCAAACCAATAAGGACATTACATATGAATCAGTCTATCAAGTATAATGCTATTCAGTTGATTTGTGTTGTCTTTGGCATGTGTTATCAAAGAGGGACAATATATTGTCATATCTTTCTAAAATTTGCAAAATAATAAGAGTTTTTGTAAGAGGGAGAGATTAAAATGAAAGAGGGAGTTTGTTGTGTTTGAAGAAGAAAGTGAAGTATTCTATCAATAAAGACTTGTTTTCAAATTTCATTCTACTATGACATGTTGTGTTGCCATCAATGACAAAGAGAGAGATTTGTGGATACAATTGTTCAATTGTGTGTTGTCTTTGATGTCACACAAATTTCATATCAGTCATTAGAATAGAGTCTACCGAGCTCAAATGGTTAGCAAGGCAAAGAACAGAGTCTACCGAGCTCAAATGGTCAGCAAGGCAAAGAATAGAGTCTATCAAGCTCAGATGGTCAGCAAGGCAAAAGACAGAGTCTACCAAGCTTAGAAGGTTAGTAAAGAAAATTTGCAATGTCTATGGAGTAGACAGTTATTACTGAGCTTTCAAAGTTAAACAAAGAAATTCAGTTCTTACTGAGCTCACTCGATCATCAAAGGGAATTATGGCAGAAGCAGTTCTTACGAAGCTCTCATGAATAGAAAAGGAATTTAGTTATTACTAAGTCAACTTGGTAGCCAAAGGATTTTGTAGAAGTTGTAATGTTAACCGAGTTAACGCGGTTAACTCAAGAAATTTTTGGAAGTATTTACCGAGCAAGGTCAGCCAGTGAAGGATTTCATTATTTTGTGAAATAACGTTTGTTTGTTTAAAGTAATTTTTATAGCTAACTGATGTATGGATTATTGGTAAATGTAACATGAGAATGAGTCGACTTGATAATCTGAATGGTATAAACAAGAGGTCAAGTTGCAAATTCTAAGTGTGAAAAGTAGAATTGATGTGATATGAGGACTAATTATTGTGGAAGTGAATTTGAAGGATGATCAGAGATCATTGAGGAGCACCAAACCCATATTTGATCAAGGAGGATCTAATGATGTAGAATAGAGACCTATAGTCAGTAAATTCAGTTGCATCTTGTTCAGGTCAATTCATTGTTGCTTTCTAACAATTGTAGTAGTGATTTAAAATCACTTAATAGAGTTGGTTTAATAGCCATTTTGTAAATTCTCTAACAAGGTGATAGTTCAATTGAATTTTTCTAAAGACCTCTAACAAGGCCACTTCTAATAGGGTGATTAAATCCTCTAATAGGGTCACACCTAATAGTGTGTATTGTAACCTTTAACAAGGTTGGCTCCTAACAGGGCTCACTTCAGAAGAGTGAAAAATTGGTAGCTAGTTACTTGGTGGTTTTTTCCATATTGGGTTTCCATGTTAAATCTAGTGTCTCGTGTTCATTTTATTTTCAATTGCATGCATGTTTGCTTGAAGATAAGTAACAGTTTAATTTACCAAGTTACAATATTTTTTTTGTTTTGTTATGTTTACCAAGTATTAGTAGAAACTAGATCTTTAAGACATCTAAGGGATCTGTGGATTATTTTGTGTAAGTAACTGATTCACCCCCCCTCTTAGTTACTCTATCTATAATTCCAATAGCATGTATGTATGTATGTATGTATATATTTTTGTGTGTGTGTGTGTATGATTATAGTTGTTTTATCATCATAGACAATGGTAGATAGGTAGGAGAGATGGTAATCATGTAATAGGGAAATTAAAATACTAACTAGTGACCAATATTGGGACTAGATTTAATATTAATGTAAATATTTACTAGTTTCTATCAATAGAAAAAAAAATTTAAAATGGTTCATTGGGACAATTAAGGGTGATTTATAGAAAATTATAGTATGGAAGATATTAGAAATTCTTGCATCAGTAAGGGAGATACAGTTGAACAAGGAGGGAATTACAACAAGAATAACTTGGAAGGAACAAAAGAAAATAACTAGTTTCCATAGTCATACCAATCTTAACATGAACCAATGATAAGAGTTGGAAATCATGAGAATCCTTAGTCCTAAGGCTTGGAGAAATATCAATAGTATGATTTCAAATAATTTGATCACAACTATTTCAATAACAAGACTAGTGGATAGAGACCAAGAATGAAATTTCATGATTTCTAATATCTTTTATAACATACACATCATCAACAACATCTACAGTAATAGTAACTATTTTGAGCTAAACAATATAAGACATTTTTGAAATAGATTGATAAAATTATGATACTATGTTACAATCATTGTTTTTTCACTAATGTCAAACTTTCTACTTGCTGGTAAGACAATTCTTAGATGATTTGAGTACTATCATTTGTTTGATCGATTAAGAGGATTTGATCAAATGAGATAACAATAGCACCTAGAGGAAAGGTGGGTTATGATATGAAAAAAGAGTACAAGGATCAATTAAGATAGTGATATTATAGTGCATTGATAGTCTACTTAAGGTTGAAAAGGATGGATACAGTGATTAAGTTCAAAAGAAAAAGTTAAATGGATTGTCTCTGCAAGGCTTAATAATCTGCATAGAAGGTGTCGAGAAGAGATAGTCTAAGTCGAGTATAAAATTAGTTGGAGCCAAGAAAATTCATATTTTAGTGTAATTTGAGTAATGTTTATTTGATGTTGAGCACCAGCAAACTTTAGTTCTTGTCGAGTGTTTTGATAGTGGATGCTAAGCAACATAGTTTGTGTTGAGCATCAGAAGTAGGTTAATGTCAAGTATTAGAATTATGAAAAAGATCATGAATTCAATGAATTTGAGATGAAAAGTTTAACTTCTTGGATTGTGTGAACCATGTGGAAGATAAGATTGATGAGCTAGTGGCACAAAATTCAAGATGAACCACTTTGAGGCAAATTCAAAGAGAATTGAAGGATAAATTTCTAGAAGGGAATAAAATGAAATGATGGATAGATTCATTGCATCCTACCTAATCTAACCTAACCCTAAAATGGATGATGGAGGTTGAATGGAAAAAGAAATTAATTTTCTATTTATAGAGATGGCTAGTCAAAAGAAAAGGTTGTCATGTGTGAGAACCTAAGAAATACAAAGAGTATAGGGTATTGCTTCATTCAATGACCTAGGAGAAGAGACTACATTGGTAAGAAAATAAAGAAGGCTTAAGGGTATGGATTTTTGAAGGGTGAAAAAGCTATCTAATTTGAAGTGTGTGAAAGCCAAGTAGAATGGAGGATTGAAATACAGATCTATGATCTACAAGTGTGTTGTAGGTTGTTATCAGATCAAGCCTTACTATTACTCTCTAATCATTGTACTCTCCTTTGGATTAAGGTTGACCTAATAGTCATTTGTAAATCCTTTAACTTGGTTCCATTCCAAGTGAATGATCTAAAGTCCTCTAACAAAGCTCACTCCTAATAGGGTGATTGGAATCCTTTAACCAAGTCACATTTAATAGTGTGCATTATAACCTTTAACAAGGTTGGCCTTTCACAAGACATCACTTTAGAAGAGTGAGAATGAGTAGCATGTTATTGGTGGCTTTTCCCAAATTGGGTTTCCACATTAAATGATTGTGTCAAATGCATTATTGAATCTATTATGTTTCATGCTTACATTTATGCAAATTTGATTTGATAGTAACCTACAAGTTTAAGTTATTGTATGATATAATGCATTTATGCATGATAAAAATATTTTATGGATATGGGTCCACTAAGTTGTGAAAAGTTTTATTTGTATATGTAGACCTTGGATAAATGATTCACCCCCGCCCCCCCCCCCCCCCACCCCCCATTATTCTAAACAATTCCAACAAACATATCAAGAATGGAAGAGAAAAATGATTACCAGTAATTAGTGTTTCTACAATTAAATTAGAGTACAAATTAATGATATTCAATATAAGGATGAATACTATTATTTTGTCCAAAACACTAGAGCTCTTTGTCATCAGAGATAAGTGATTAGGAGGAAATATATGGAGCAAGATGATGAATAAATAGAAGATAGAAGAAAATAGATATCTAAAGGAATGCATTCTTCCCTATGACATTAATGTGGGTTTAATACCATTTAGTTAAATATTATGTATTCATCCTCATATTATTATTGTTTCAACCATAACCATTATGAAAATGAAAAAAATGAAAAATAAAACTTATTTCAACTGTAATCATTACTAAAATGAAAAAATTGAAAAAAAAAAAAAAAAGGAAATGATGGATAGGAGGTGGCTAAAAAGTATGAAAAATAAAAGTCATGGAATATATAAGAAAGGTGAGATAAGATAGCAACAATAAATTCTAAGGGCACTTTGAATTGATATACAATCAATAATTTACAAGAATTTGAATACAAGTAGTTACAAAATGTTTGTGGAAAGTGATAATTTAATTGATAGTGGGAGATTGTAATTTAGTAATGCTATGAATGTATGTAAAAGAGTCATATCAATTGTTGTATTGTCATTGATGTCAAAGTCTTAGTTGGCTAGACATTATTTTATAACTCAGTAGAGTATCATATCATTTGATTGATGAAGATGATTTGAAGAAAGTATATAGAAGACAAAAGTGATATATAAGGTATTCAATGGGTACTTGAGTGAGTTGGATGGTGATAATGTATTATTGATTGATTGTTTTACAATCATGAATTTTGGAAATATATTGAAGAACACAAGATTAATCGATTGACAAGGCTAATGAAGGCATATTGTATTCACCAAGTACATACAGTGTTGTCCAACAAATTGGAAAAGAAAAAGATGAATGTAGTGTTGCCTAGGAAAGTCAATATTAACTAAATGATATGTTTCCCAAGTAAATGTTATGTTTACCGAGTAACAACTGGATGAATAAGTTTAAATAATTGGAATCTAAGGCCAAATTGTGATGGAAATTTAGAAATTTCAAGATAATCTAAGGAAAGGGTTAGTTTTTTTAAAGGATCAATGATTCAAAAAATTCAAGAACGATCTAAAGATGGAGATTGGAGAAGGATAAGGATGTGCATGAAGTTCTATATAAGATATTTTTTTGAGTGTCTAAATTCATTGAATGAATTTTTTTAATCTAGAAATTTTGCATAACCCTAAGATTGATGATATTGATTAAACAATATAAGATAAAAGGATGTGGAAGTATTGAAAATACTATTTAAGGAGGAGAACAAGATAGTTTTAGGTTTCTAGTTGATGTTATTAGTTGTTGATTATATTGTTGAGGTTTCAAGTTGTTGTGAATTAGGGATAACTTTAGTGGTGAATATTTTCCAATTGAATAATCTCACTCACTGGCAACCCTAAATTTGGAAAAAAAAAGTACTTTTAAGGTGGTCATATCACCCACTTTTAATCAAAATTGTGTCCCATGATTTGACTAATCACCAATAATGATACAAAATTATTTTAATTTTAGTGATGTATTCACCAATAGAATGTAATCTTTTCACATGATATATACATTAATATTTTCACCTACAATTTCCAAGGCTTGCCATTATTGATATGTAGATTCACTATTGTATGGTATATATATTAATTAAAGTGGTATTTTAAGTACATATATATGACACATATCTCTATTTTGGAGAGTTTCATTGGAACTTTATATCATTTCTCACTTTATCTTGAAATAGATATTATTGTAGACACGTGTCTTTATTTTGGAAACTTTCTCTAAAACATGGCATGCTTCAAAAATTCCAAAATAGGATTTGGGCCATTGATTAAGGACCATCCAACTATTATAGAAATAGGGTTTCTATATGTTATATGATATAATATTAACTCAAGCTCATTTAAGCTTCAAGTCTAATAATTAATTATGCTCCATATAATAATAATAGAATAATAGTTTATAGGTATGTGTACTTATCAACCTATGGCTTATTAGCTTTGATTTTCTTAAATAATGAAATATTCAACAATATTTTATAGAATTTCAATAGGATTTGAAAAAGAATCACCTAAGATTATAGTTTTTCCTACTTTGCAAAAAAATTGCCAATTTAGAACATATAATTTTTTTCCCCTTGAAATAATGTTGGATTTCCCAAAGTTATATAGTTTTTTACAAAAGGTAGTTTATTAAAGTTATCCCTATTATGAATGAAAATTTGTTGAAGAATAAGGAGTAAAGAGTTTATCAAAGTGAACCAAGGAAAGTTGAAGAAAGAGAAGGTGTTAATCAAAAAAGTCCAAGTATAGAGTGAAAGAAGATCCAAGAGAGAGATCAACCAAAGAGAAGAGCAAGAACATAGATCTTTAAAGAAAAAGGTAGTTTCTATTATAAATAGATTATTTTATACTATTATCATTTAACCATTGTGGCATAAAATCTCAAAGGAACTAACTGGACCTAATAAGTCTGTGAAATCCCATATGGTAACATCAATTAGTGGTTTTTGTAAGTCCTTTGAATCAAGCCACTCTTTAGTCAAGAATAAGAAATGATAAGGTATAGATAATCTTTTGGTGAAATCCTATAACAAGGTCATATTAATCATGTCTATGTAAACTTTAACAAGGTTGGATCTTAGTAGAGCTATCTTTAGAAGAGTGAAATTTGTTGGGTTGTCAATACTACGTGGTTTTTCCCTTCACAAGGTTTCTACATTAGAATCATGGTTTTAAATGTGTAAATATTATTTTTTAAAGTTATTTTATATATTTTTATAGTTTAATATAACTAGGTAATAACAAATTAAGCTTATTGATAATCAGTAATGCAGAGAATAGTGAGGTTAACAGTTTAGATAAAAGTGTTTGATAGAGTTGATTAGTATTTATATTGAGTGATTGTTGGTAAATTTTATGATGTTTTATTGGTACTGTAATGTTTAAAGGACATCATGACAGGGCATATGCACCGAGTTGTGGTGCCAAAAAGGTGACAAGTGTTTTTTTTTTTTTCTATTTTCAATAGTTCGTATGTGCTATTAGCAAAATCAAAAAAGTATATATGATGGGCTGCACACCCATAGCCCATCATTTTCATCAGCATTTTTTGCTATTCCTCCAGAGAGCAGCACATACGTGAGTTAAAAATCCAACATTTTCACCATCTTTTGCCAAAATGTCTTCTTGTCGACGAAATCCAAGACCACAAGTGCACCCACGACGATGTCATAAGTGATATAAACTTAACTTTGCATTGTTTGAGATGTTTTTCATATTGTTTTTTAGGTTTTTTATATTTTTTTGTATGGTTTTTACAAATTTTATTTACATTTGTTTATTTATTTGGATTTCAATTGTTTTTTTATCAAGAAATGTC
The DNA here is from genome assembly GCA_028749045.1 of Cupressus sempervirens. NCBI lineage: Eukaryota > Viridiplantae > Streptophyta > Pinopsida > Cupressales > Cupressaceae > Cupressus > Cupressus sempervirens. Next base: position 278,330,267 of record CM053787.1, on the reverse strand, counting down.
CATAATCAACCGATAAATCCACAAGAACCTCAAAACCCTCAAGAACCTCAAAACTGAAAACCCTCCTCAAGAAGAACAAGAAATTCCACAACCCGAACCAATTGCAAAACCTTTGCCAGGCACACAAGAAAATATAATAAATGAAATAGAGAGAGGCAAAACTGAATTAGAAAGTCTCATTGATTGTTTGAAAGAATCCGAACAAACCAATCCAAAGAGGGCTCAATTGGCATCATCCCTTGAATCCATTAATACCTAGATAGCCTCAGTTAGTGGTTAGTTAGATATTTGGTGGGTTAAGAGGGATGAACAAAAAATATTTTATGCAAATAAATTGTCATATGAAGATGTTAAAAAAAAAGAAATACCAAAAGGTAGTATATGTGCATTATTTATTAAACTCAGTGAGCAAAATACTATTAGAGAGGGTACTAAAAAATTCCCCATCCATTGGTGCATACACGATGCTATTAGAAATATTTTTTGGGATAGATGGTGGATGGTTTTTGATGCCCCTCCTTGCAACAATCATGACACCCCCATGTATTTTTTGAAGAAATTATATTATGAATTTGTCCTTGGGGAGATCCCTAATTATTTTGATATATTAGACTCCTAGGGTAGAGGTGGGGGGTCATCATTTGAGGGGCCGAGAGAACATTGTGACCCTAATGTAGTTAGGGTACCTGTGGTCAAGCCACAGCTCGAGCATGTGACTATTCCTTCAGTTGTGAAAGAACATGTAGAGGCCAGCACTCTAGGGACCATCAATGCTTTGATGCAGACCCTCATCCATTCCACAAGCCCATTAGTTGAGGGGGAGCCTTCTGTGCATCATGATAACATGTGCACTTCATGTAGATCCCTATGCACATTTGGCACTCATGTTGGAGATGGTGCGGATGATGGCCTTGTCATCGATCAGTTCTTGAACAACACATTTAGCATTGACACACAGGTAAATTACAATTATAATTTACAAATTTGATCACATTTCATATGTATAGTGAATGATTAATTAATTAGCATCTATTGACATTGTTCAAGATTTAGGGTTAGAGTGTTGCTGGGCCTAGCAATGATCCTCCAGGCCCATTTTTTGTCCCTTCCATGAGTCCAGAGGTATGTATCGATTTAATCATTTTAATTAATACATATATTTATTATGTAATCATATTAAGGATTGTAAAAAAAATTATGCATGTGCATCAGTTCTCCACAAGACCCTCAACCTTTCCTACGGACTCAGAGCCTAGACATTGTATGAGCTTCACATAGGTACAGTTGTTTCATGTTAATTTAATTCATTTGATTATATTTATTTCATGTTTAATGTTAGATGTAATGTGTATTGTATGACATGCAACTGATGATGGTGGACACACCTCCTCATCTGCGATAGTCTATTGATAATGGAGTGACTGCAACTATGGCTAGCTCACAACCATTGACAGAGGTATGAAAGAATTTTCTTTGTTTTAGTTGTTGTTTATAATAGTTAGTCTCAAAATTTCTAATCTTATTTATAAGTAATTATATTTATTGAATTGTTGTAGGGTCTCATCACGCCTAATCGTCCACGAGCACTCAAGGTGGACTTAGAAAGTGACTATTTGATGGTGGTAAGAAAATAATTGATTTTGTGTGTACATATATTTGATTTCAACGTATAATAAATATTGATTCATATCTACTTTCTTTGTATCAGTTGGAGTTGGAGAAGGGCTTCAACAAGAGGTTGAGTGAGTGTGTCAAGAGGACCCCATCATCTCCACCATCTCCCTCCACATGATGGTAGAGGACATCAAGAGACTTGTTTCCTTCCCCTCATGGAAAGGAAAATATATAGTTAATCTAGACATGTATATATATATAGGCATCAATGGACATATTCGATACACATTTGATGTATATGACATTCTATATTTGATGTATGACATTTATTTGGTGTATGAAATTATTCAACTTATGACATTATTGGTTAATATATGATATGTTTGTTCATATACAACATTATTGGTTATCATAATATATTATGTGTTTGTTAATGTGCATGACATTATTGGTTATCATTTTATATTATATGTTTGTTAATGTATGACATTAAATTAGATATGTTCGTGTATGACATTAAATTAGATATGTTCATGTATGACATTAAATTAGATATGTGCATGTATGACATTAAATTAGATATGTTTATGTATGACATTAAATTCAATACCTAATCTATTCAAAACTTTGATAAAATATTGATTAACAATAAACTTTATCATTGTTTAAGCATAAGTTAATCATTTGCAATATGTCATCGTCATATGATTTATGATCTTGTTCATGTTTAAATTTTTCCTTCTCTATCATTTTTTTATCAAGTTTAATTCAATACCTAATTAGTTTGAATTTTTGATACACTATTGATTTGCAATAAACTTTATCAGTCAAGATCGATTAGGACCTCCTAGCAATAAACTTTATCAGGCAATATTCATGGACCTCCTGGCAATTGGTCACCTAAATGAGAACCTTGAGATTTATTAGGAACTCCATTAAAGAAATTAGTAGTTTGAAATTACTCTATCCAACAAAATTAGATCAAAAGTTCTCTAAACATTTATGTTAAAAATAAGATAAAAATTTGATCACAAGTGGTCACAAAGTTTGTGTAGAAGAAAAAATCAATTTTACAAAAAGAATATAGACAAGAAGAAAAAACACAATTAGCTTGTTGAGATTCAATAAATAACCACCATTCTTTATCATCAATTGAAAAATGTCAAAGATAGTAGAGAAAAGATGGATTATTTGCAAAAAAAAGTCATTTTAAAAGTCATAAATGTAACATAATCACTGATAGTTTTATGTGTTTTCATGATTGTAATGTGTTGTTATTATTCTATAGTAACTAGATTAAGGTAAAAATAAAAGTTTAATAAATAGTTGTGATGCATAAGAAAGAGAGATATCTCACATGAGAGGGGGATGAATCTAAGATGACACATAAGATACTTGTAAGAGGGAGCTATACTTGTTAATGAATTTACATTGCATGTTCTGGAAAATCATAGAGCATCTTTAAAAGGAAATAAAAGAGTATGACAAGTGGAAGGAACATGTTTTTTTGTAGACTCGTATTCAAATTTGTGTGTCAATTTTCTAATGAAGGATTCAAGCACTGCAATTTGATAGTTTTGGCTCATGTTATCCTTGTATCTAACTCTATCTTGTATCTCACTCTCTCTTATTCCCCCCACCCCCTCTTTATATTTCTATTTTTTCCATATCTATGTAGCCATCTATCCTCTTCATCTCCCCCTCACTAATGCATAGATGTTGAGCAAGAAGTAAGGTTTAAGCACTTTTTTCTTCCTAATCTACCAAACTATACTTGTGGCCTTCCTAATATCTTACTCCTTTGGTATATCATTTTTGTGGCCTATCCAAAGTGATAGGGTCATTTATGAACTCCTCCAAGGTGAGTACTTCTCCAATCAAGATCTTGCACCTTTTTGTTTTAGGGATACTAGCCCTATTCCAAGCCATAACTGTAACTCTTCACCAATGACTTCACCAACCCCAAGTTTCTATTGGGACACCTTCCTTATGTTGAACTGATTGAGAATCAACTCTTGGTTTAACCCTCCAGTTTTCATACAATACAAAATGTTGACTATCATAGAATTCCTTGTAGGTCTCTTACTCTGATTTTCTAGACTTAAATTCCTCTTAGGTTGAAATCTAACTATTCTATGGGTAGATTCAGACATCCTTTTGAAATTTATTTAAGACTCCAAAGCCTAGATTCTCAATTCCATTCCTGTATCACCTAACCCATGTAAAGTACATAGACCTAATAAGGTCACACTAGGTTTGGTTTTCAAAGTAATTACTAGATAATTGGTGCATGGCCTCAAACCTCCTCTACTCACCAATATTTATCATCTTGAAATTATGATGAAACACAATAATTTTTTCACTTTTTTCTATTATATATTCCCCCTTATGAAAATACTCATAGAACTAATAAACCCTTCATCTCCTCCTTGCAACACTTCTCTATGTCATGTCTCTGCTTCACTCATATCTTAACTATAACACTTCTCTCCTTGAGTAGCATTTGCCAATAGTTCATTTCTCCCCCTTTGACTCATATCTTCTATTTTTACATCACTGCCTTTGATATAAGTCAATTCAATATTTTATCTTCATTAACAATTTATCAATTTTTTTAACTAAATTTCCAATGTGTTTAACTAAATTTCACCTTTTTCTTAACATCTTTAAAGTTAGTCAATATTTATTATCCATTGTTGCATAGGAATATATTTATATTTTTTAGAAAATATTTTATATCTACTCATACTCTTATCATCCCTAGTCATGACAAACAACACAGAACAATGAGTTGCCTCTAGAAATTTGATCCTTTTAGTGGAGGATAGAGAGTTACAGAGTTGGTGACAATTTGGATGTGTAATGAATATAAAAAAAAATGAGTTAACAAGAAGCCATTAGACACATGACCTACAATGTGGTATTTTCATGCATTCATTGGGTTTCAATATTATGGCTTTTGTGAGAGAAATGTTATCATTACAAAGAGATTCACACCTTGAAGGTGAGTGCAATGCACCCTTCTCAAACATAGTCAATTTGAGAATGATTAGTCTTTTTTGAGTTTTTTTGTAGAATGATTAGTCTTTTTTGAGTTTTTTTGTAGACTAATTTGGTAGACAAGGGAGAACTCCAAATTGGAGAGGACAAGGTTGATTGAGCAATTATTTTTTCATAGACAATGTCAACCTTGAATTTGCATAAGGTTACTATTTAAATTAAGTTTACATTTCAGCACAAATTATTCCTAGACCTTTCTCGGAGCTTTGGATGAGGCTAGATAAGAATGCTAATAAATTTTTGTTGAAAGATAATGCCTAGATTTAATGTAATAAAATTTCTTGTTTTTGAACTTGGCATACAAAGTTACAATTGAATTTTGAAGGTCTAAAACACTCCTAAACAACTTGAAAGTGTTTGTAATTAGTGTAGTGGAGAATGTTCAAGAATGCCTGAGAATGTTTGAGCATTGAAGGGGATAGGAAAAGGTTAAGGATAGGGTTTATCCAGCCACCCAGAGCTAACTAAGTAGATAGTTTGATCCCACGATGAAAGGTGGGAGAGATTTGGCAGTTGGCAACTTTGTACTGGCCAATACCGCAAGTTTTAGCATCATTCGAGATGGCATTGTAAAATAAAAATGGAGTGTGATCTCCAAGAAGTGAGAGAGGTTATTTTAGGTCTCTAAACATGGTCCTATAGGAACTATACTTGCATCCATACCTCATACGAGCTCCAAGATATGCCCCATCAAAGATCACAGCCCTATGGCATTTAGTAACCCTTAGGGACATTCTGGTTTGACATGCCTGAGAACATTCAAGGGCTGAAAGGGATAGGAAGAGGTTATGGATAGGGTTTACTTGGCCACCCATAGCTAACAGAGTAGACAATTTCATTCCATGACAAAAGGTGAGAGAGGTTTGGCAGTTGGCAACTTTGTACTAGCCAATACTGCAAGTTTCAGCATCACCCGAGATGGCATCGTAAAATGAAAACAAAGTGTGATCTCCAAAAAGTGAGAGAATTTATTGTAGGTCTCTACAACATGGTCCTGTAGGAACTAGAATTGCATCCATACCTCACACAAGCTCTGAGATATGCCCTGTCAAAGATCGCAGCCCTATGGCATTTAGTGACCCTTAGGGACATTCCAGTTTGGCATGCTCGAGAATGTTTGAGCACTGAAGGGGATAGGACAAGGTTGGGGATAGGGTTTACCTAGATAGCCAAATCTAATGGAGTAGATAGTTTGATCCCATGACGAAAGGTGAGAGAGATTTGGCAGTTGCCAACTTTGTATTGGCCAATACTACAAGTTTAAGCATCACCTGAGATGGCATCGTAAAATAAAAATAGAGTGTGATCTTCAAAAAGTGAGAGAGGTTATTGTAGGTCTCCATAACATGGTCTTTTAGGAACTAGAATTTCATCCATGCCTCACACGAGCTCTAAGATATGCCCCGTCAAAGATCGCAACCCTATGGCATTTAGTGACCCTTAGGGACATTCTGATTCGGCATGCCCAAGAATGTTCCAGCACTCAAGGGGATAGAATGAGGTTAGGGATAGGGTTTACTTGGCCACCCAGAGCTAACAAAGTAGACAGTTTGATCCCACGATGAAAGGTGAGAGAGATTTGGTAGTTGGCAACTTTGTACTGGCCAATATTGCAAGTTTTAGCATCACCTGAAATGGCATTGTAAAATAAAAATGGAGTGTGATCTCCAAAAAGTGAGAGAGGTTATTGTAGGTCTCCATAACATGGTCTTGTAGGAACAATAATTGCATCTATACCTCACACGAGCTCTAAGATATGCCCCGTCAAAGATCACAGCCCTATGGCATTTAGTGACCCTTAGGGACATTCTGGTTCGGCGTTCTCGACAATGTTTGAGCACTAAAGGGGATAGAAAGAGGTTAGGGATATAGTTTACCTAGCCAACCAAAGCTAACAAAGAAGATAGTTTGATACCACAACAAAAGGTGAGAGAGATTTGGTAATTGGCAACTTTGTACTGGCCAATACTACAAGTTTTAGCATTACTCGAGATGGCATCGTAAAATAAAAATAGAGTGTTATCTCCAAAAAGTGTGAGAGGTTATTGTAGGTCTCCATAACATAGTCTTGTAGGAACTAGAATTGCATCCATACCTCACATGAGCTCCAAGATATGCCCCATCAAAGATCGCAACCCTATGGCATTTAGTGACCCTTAGGGACATTTCGGTTTGGCGTGCCTAAGAATGTTTGAGTGATAAAGGGGATATGAAGAGGTTAGGGATAGGGTTTACCTAGCCACCCAGAGCTAACAAAGTAGATAGTTCAATTCCACAATAAAAGTTGAGAGAGATTTGGCAGTTGGCAACTTTGTATTGGCCAATACTACAAATTTTAGCATCACCCAAGATGGCATCATAAAATGAAAATAGAGTGTGATCTCAAAAAAGTGAGATAGGTTATTGTAGGTCTCTACAACATGGTCCTATATGAACTAGAATCCCATCCATACCTCACACAAGCTTTGAGATATGCCCTATAAAATATCATAGCCCTATGGCATTTAATGACCCTTAGGGACATTCTGGTTCGACGTGCCTAAGAATGTTCGAGCACTAAAGAGGATAGGATGAGGTTGGGGATAGGGTTTACCTAGCCACCTAAAGCTAATGGAGTAGACAGTTCAATCCCAGGATTAAAGGTGAGAGAGATTTGGTAGTTGGCAACTTTGTACTAGCCAATACTGCAAGTTTCACCATTGTAAGGAAACTCAGGTGCAGAAATAGCTTCTTACACTAATCTCATAAGGAAAGTATGTTGCAAATCCTTTTAAAAAATTCTACACTTATAGATTCAATATCATGTATACACCAATATAGCAGCCAACCATGCTTATAGAAAATAAACAGAGAAAGAAACACACAACGCAAAGATTTTCCGGTAGGGAAAAACCTTTCGGTAAAACAACCCCACCCCTCCAGAACCTGTACAATGTATTATCTTCAACACAAGATTACAATACACTTGCAATGCAAGTTCAACATCAACAATAGAAGACTCCAGCAGCACCTCAGTACCTGCAAACTTTCATCTATCACACTATTGCATTACAACATGCAATACTCATTTTATGAACATCTTAAGACCCAACAAAATGCCCACAAAGGAGTTGGACATTTTTCATGGCTCAACCACCAAGAAAAATGCACAATGCCACATGTACATCCAATACCAAGAAAATGGCATCCATCCGTTGAATAGGCAATGACAGCTTGTCATAGAATCTGCCAAAAATAGTGGTCACAAGAGAAGTGTAATGGAATCCATCATACCAACCTATTTTTGGCATATTCTCTTACACACACCAATCACTCATTCTTGGGCACCCAAATAGGCCTCATGTCATAAGATGCTCTTACACTTGTCATAGCTTATTCCTTAAATAGCTCTTACGAGTCATAGGAATCCATCATAACCATTTCAGCCATGATCTCCTTCACACACTTCAAGATGCCGACACATGTAAGTGATCAACATGCCAACTAGACATGTACAGTCACATTTACATATTATTTGCAAAAATACATTTTACAAAACAAATAATAATAATAATAGGAATTATACAAGGTTGAGACACCTTATTCCTAACATTCTCCCACTTGTCAAACACCTTGTAAGAGCAACAGGAACATAACAGGAACTAACTGCTATAGGCCGAAAGGCCCATAGACTCCGCACATCATCTAAACTTCTCAGTGCCCACTAGTTTCGTTAATGCATCTGCAACATTCGTCATAGTATCTACCTTCTCCAAAGTTACCTTTCCATCTTCCACCATATCTCTCACAAAGTGAAACTGCACATTAATGTGCTTCGTTCTGGCATGGAAAGTTGGATTCTTCGCAAGGCAAATAGCACTCTGACTGTCACACCAAATAGTAATCTGTTCTACATCAACACCAACATCAGAACACAATCTCTTAAGCCAAATGGCTTCCTTAGAAGCATGAGTAGCAGCCATGTACTTAGCTTTTGTAGTGGACAAAGCAACCACAAGTTGTTGCTTACTCATCCAACTGATGGCACCACCAAACATAGTGAACACATAACCACTGGTAGATCTCCTGCGATCAATATCACCTACCCAATCTAAATCCACAAACCCATGAATACAAACTGAATGCGGAGATCCAAAAGAGTTACCATGATAACATATGGAGTAATCTGATGTACCCCTCAGATATTTGAATACTTGCTTAATTTCATCCCAATGTATCCGTCCAAGATTAGCCATAAATCAACTCAGGACTCCCACTGCTTGGGCAATGTCTAGTCTAGTACAAACCATACCATACATAAGACTTCCAACTACACTAGCATAAGGTACTCTACTCATGTCCTCCACCTCATTAGTAGATTTTGGACAATCATCTACAAATAGCTTTATTCCCACATAAATAGGAACACATAGTGGTCTACAATCTGCCAAGCTGAACCTGTCCAACATAGACTTCACATACTTACTCTGACTCAACCAAAGTTTTCTGTTAGACCTGTCTCTACTAATTTCCATACCCAAGATGTACCTAGCTGCCCCAAGATCTTTCATCTCAAATTGTGTTGACAACTGAGATTTAAAATCAGAAATCATACCCTTACCCTTCACAAACACCAACATATCACCAACATTTATTGCAACAATAAGAAGGCGATCATTTTCAACTCTGAAATAAACAAAATGATCTGATTTTGATCTTACAAATCCAATTGACAACACAAAGGCATCAAACTTAAGGTAACACATCTTAGGAGATTGCTTCAAACCATATAGAGATTTCTTCAATCTACAAACAAAGGATTATTTACCTTTAACAATGTAGTGCTCAGGTTGTGAAATGTAAATCTCTTCCTCCAAATCACCATGAAGGAAAGTTGTCTTCACATCCATCTGTTCTATCTCTAAATCATATGATGTAGCAAGAGATAACAGAAATCTAATGGATGTCAACTTTGCAATAGGAGAGAATATTTCACCATAATCTATTCCCTCTACCTATGAATACCCCTTTGCAACCAATCTAGCTTTGTACCTTTCAACACTGCCATCTACATAGAATTTCTTCTTGAGCGCCAATTTATAGCCAACAAATTTTCTCCCTTTAAGAAAAGGTACAAGGTCCCAAGTTTTGTTTTTCTCTAACGAAGCCATCTCATCATCCATAGCCTCAATCCAAGAACCTGTATCTTCCATGCCCAAAGCCTCTTTCACAGATCTAGGCTCATCAGTGTTAGTAATCAAAGAAAAAGCACAACTAGAATCTAACATAGAATAACTAAACCTTTCTAGTTGATTTCTTTCTCTTGTGGATCTCCTCAAGGGCTGAGGTTGAGGTTGTTCTTCCTCTTCTTTTGAACTGTCAGAGCTTCTAGAGCTCTCCTCATCATTAGACCCAACATGGTCTCTATGTTCAGTCTTCTTAGGGGTAGGAGGCAACTAAACAACATCTTTTTCCTTTTCTTTTTCATCTAGTTGTAGCACAATAGGAGAAGATGTTAGCTCTCTAAAAATAAAATTTCTGCTATACAACACCTTACTAGTCACAGGATCCCAAAGCTTGTATCCTTTCACACCAGCACTGTACTCGATGAAAATACATTTAACAGCTTTGTTTTCCAACTTAGATCTTTTCTCCTTTGGAACATATGCATAAGCTTCACAACCAAAAATACAAAGATTTCTAATTTAAGGCTTCTTACTAGACCACACCTCCATGGGTGTCTTACCAACAATGGCTGATGTAGGAGATCTGTTAACCAAATAGCAAGCAGTGGCCACAGCTTCGGCCCAAAACCTTTGTTCTAAACCAGCTCCACTAAGCATACTCCTAGCCTTCTCCATCAGTGTCATGTTCATTCTCTCTGCAACTCCATTTTGCTCCGGGGTATAAGGAGTTGTCTTATGCCTCTCGATACCTTGTTCTTTATAGAACTATTCAAACTCTGCTGAGAAAAACTCACCACCATTGTCAGTTCTCACACACTTAATCTTCTTACTAGTCTAATTCTCTACAAGGGCTTTAAATTCCTTGAATCGACTAAAGACTTGTGTCTTACTTTTAAGGAAATAAATCCATGTCCTTCTACTGTAATCATCTATGAAAGATACAAAAATTACAAACTTGGAGATCGAAGGAACTTTTACAGGACCAAATACATCAGAATGAATAAGATCCAAAACATCAGAAGATTTGTGAGAACTAGAGTAAAATTGAGCGTGATTTTGTTTACCATATACACAGTGTTCACAGAATTCAAACTCGAGATTGCAATCATTTAACACCTCAACGAGATTTTTGTTTTTTAGGGTTCTGAGACCCTTCTCACCAATGTGGCCAAATCTCATATGCCACAACATTGTCTTTTCTGCAGGAAGCTTTCCTTCCAAATTGTTTGCATTGCCATAGGAACCAATAACCATAGAATTCTTCACTACTCATTCAGATGGTGAGGATGAAGAACTGTTGCATAGAGGAATGCATGCATCTAGCTAAAATAGAGTACCTCTCCTAGTACCCTTAGCAAGCACCATTGATCCCCTAATCATCTTACATCCTTCTTTCGAAAAAACAACTTGCACACCTACATCATTCAACATACTTACAGATAATAGGTTTTGTCTTAGACCTGGAATGTGCATAACTCCATTGATTCCCTTTACTCGTCCATCAGGAAATTTGATAGTGACCCTTCCGCATCCAACTATCTTTAGGTGAGAATCATCACCCAAGTACACCTTTCCACCATCGAACTCTTCATATCTTAAGAACCAGTTTCAATGAGAGGTCATGTGAAAAGATGCACCCGAGTCAACCAACCACACATTATTAGATGCATGGGCTACCAAAGCTACAATGAATGCATCGCCATCTTCTTGAGATTTTTTAGAACCAGAATCTGAGGCTTTCTTCTTCTTCTTAGGCTCTTTACAGTCTTTACAAAAATGCCCAATCTTATCACAGTTCCAACATTTTTCCTTGGAGTTATTGGAAGTCTTTGACTTCCCACAGGATTTGGATCTACCCTTATTGTCAGACTTATTGTCATTTTTCTTTCCTCTTTCCGTGGATCTCCCATGAATAGCAAGGGCTTCTTTTTCCAAAATTGAAGCCTTTCTCCGCATCTCCTCTAATAGTAGCGAAGACACCACATCATCCATTTTGAAGGTGACTAATGTGCTTCCAAGAGCCATCACAAGATGGTCCCATGAATCCAGTAAAGAACACAAAATTGTGTAGCAACGATCCTCCTCCTCTAACTTGACACCAGCTGATGTCAACTGTGTAGCCAACAGATTAAATGCATTTAAATGATCTATTAAGGATCCACCTTCCTCCATTCATAGAGAATACAACTTCTTCCTCAGGAACAACTTGTTCACCAGAGATTTGGCCTGATACACGGCCCCAAGTCTTTCCCACAAATTATATGCGGTTTTCTCATCTAGAACATTCAAAAGGACTGCATCGGTTAAATAGAGTCTTATGAGACCCTTAGCTTTACGGTCTTTGATATCCCAATCTACTTGAGTTATAGTTTCTGGTCTTGTAGCACTTGTAGTCGCTTCCCATAGGTCACGATCTTTCAACATGTCTTCCATCTTGAGTTTCCACAACTCAAAATTAGTGCCATTAAATTTCTCCACCTCCATTCTTCCATATGATGAACTCACCATCTCAATCTACAAATAAGAATCAAGATGCTCTACACAAGACTCCCACTCAACTTGAGATTAGCTCAAAAAGCCCTACCCAACAACTAGGATCAAAAGTTGATCGAGCTCTGATACCACTTGTAAGGAAACTCAGGTGCGGAAATAGCTTCCTACACTAATCTCATAAGGAAAGTATGGTGCAAATGCTTTTAAAATCTTCTACACTTATAGATTCAATATCATGTAAACATCAATATAGCAGCCAACCATGCATACAGAAAATAGACAAAGAAAGAAACACACAACAAAAAGATTTTCTGCTGGGGAAAAACCTTTTGGTAAAACAACCCCACCCCTCCAGAACCTACACAATGTATTATCTTCAACACAAGATTACAATACACTTGCAATGCAAGTTCAACAACAACAATAGAAGACTCCATTAGCACCTCAGTACCTACAAACTTTCATCTATCACACTATTGCATTACAAGATGCAATACTCATTTTATGAACATCTTAAGACCCAACAAAATGCCCACAAATAAGTTGGGCATTTTTCATGGCTCAACCACCAAGAAACATGCACAATACCACATGTACATCCAATACCAAGAAAAGGGCATCCATCCCTTGAATAGGCAATGACAGCTTGTCATAGGATCTACCAAAAATAGCGGTCACAAGAGAAGTGTAGGGAATCCGTCATACCAACCTATTTTTGGCATATTCTCTTACGCACACCAAGCACTCATTCTTGGGTGCCCAAATAGGCCTCATGTCATAAGATTCTCTTCCACCTATCATAGCTTCTTCCTTAAATAGCTCTTACGTGTCATAGGAATCTTTCATAACCATTTTAGCCATGATCTCCTTCACACACTTCAAGATGCCGACACATGTAAGTGATCAACATGCCAACTAGACATGTACGCTCACATTTACATACTATTTGCAAAAATACATTTTACAAAACAAATAATAATAAGAATAGGAATTATACAAGGTTGAGACACCTTATTCCTAACATTCTCCCACTTGTTGAACACCTTGTAAGAGTAACAGGAACTAACCGCTATAGGTCGAAAGGCCTGTAGACTTCGAACACCATCTGAACTTCTCAGTGCCCACTGGTTTTGTTAATGCATTTGCAACATTCTTCACACTATCTACCTTCTCCAAATTTACCTTTCCATCTTCCACCATATCTCTCACAAAGTGAAATTACACATCAATGTGCTTCGTTCTGGCATGGAAAGTTGGATTCTTCGCAAGGCAAATAGCACTCTGACTATCACACCAAATAGTAATCTATTTTGCATCAACACCAACATCAAAACACAATCTCTTAAGCCAAATGGATTTCTTACAAGCATGAGTAGCATCCATGTACTCAGCTTCTGTAGTGGACAAAGCAACCATAGGTTGTCGCTTACTCATCCAACTGATGGCACCACCAAACATAGTGAACACATAACCACTAGTGGATCTCCTGTGATCAATATCACCTACCCAATTTGAATCCACAAACCCATGAATACAAACTAAATGTGGAGATCCAGAAGAGTTACCATGATAACATATGGAGTAATTTGATGTACCCCTCAAATATTTGAATACTCACTTAACTATATCCCAATGTATCCATCCAAGATTAGCCATAAATCGACTCAGGACTCCTACTACTTGGGCAATGTCTAGTCTAGTATAGACCATAGCATACATAAGACTGCCAACTACACTAGCATAAGGTACTCTACTCATGTCCTCCACCTCATTAGGATATTTTGGACAATCATCTACAAATAGCTTTGTTCGCATAGAAATAGGAACACATAGTGGTCTACAATCTGCCATGCTGAACCTGTCCAACATAGACTTCACATACTTACTCTGACTCAACCAAAGTTTTCTGTTAGACCTATCTCTACTGATTTCCATACCCAAGATGTACCTAGCTGCCCCAAGATCTTTCATCTCAAACTGTGCTGACAACTGAGATTTAAAATCAAAAATCATACCCTTACCCTTCCCGAACATCAACATACCATCAACATATAATGCAACAATAAGAAGGCAATCATTTTCAACTCTGAAATAAACACAATGATCTAATTTTGATCTTACAAATCCAATTGACAACACAAGGCCATCAAACTTAAGGTACCACATCTTAGGAGATTGCTTCAAACCATATAGAGATTTCTTCAATCTGCAAACAAAGGATTCTTTACCTTTAACAATGTAGTGCTTAGGTTGTGACATATAAATCTCTTCCTCCAAATCACCATGAAGGAATGTTGTCTTCACATCCATCTGTTCTATCTCTAAATCATATGATGCAACAAGAGATAACAGAAATCTAATGGTTGTCAACTTTTCAATAGGAGAGAATATTTCACCATAATCTATTCCTCTACCTGTGAATACCCCTTTGCAACCAATCTAGCTTTGTACCTTTCAACAGTGCCATCTGCAAAGAATTTTTTCTTGAACACCCATTTACAGCCAATAAATTTTCTCCCTTTAGGCAAAGGTACAAGGTCCCAAGTTTTTTTTTTCACTAATGAATCCATCTCATCATCCATAGTCTCAATCCAGGAACCTGCATCTTCCATGCCCAAAGCCTCTTTCACAGATCTAGGCTCATCAATGTTAGTAATCAAAGAAAAAGCACAATTGGAATCTGACATAGAATAACCAAACATTTCTAGTTGCTTTCTTTCTCTCATGGATCTCCTCAAGGGTTGAGGTTGAGGTTGTTCTTCCTCTTCTTCTAAACTGTCAGAGCTGCTAGAGCTCTCCTCATCATTAGAGCCAACATGGTCTCTCTGTTCAGTCTTCTCAGGGGTAGGAGGCAACTGAACAACATCTTTTTCCTTTTCTTTTTCATCTAGTTGTAGCACAATAGGAGAAGATATTAGCTCTCTAAAAATAACATTTCTGCTATACAACACATTACTAGTCACAGGATCCCAAAGCTTGTATCCTTTCACACCAGCACTGTACCCAATGAAAATACATTTAACAGCTTTGTTTTCCAACTTAGATCTTTTCTCCTTTGGAAAATATGCATAAGCTTCACAACCAAAAATACAAAGATGTCTAGTTTAAGGCTTCTTACTAGACCACACCTCCATGGGTGTCTTACCAACAATGGCTGATGTAGGAGATCTATTACCCAGATAGCAAGCAGTGGCCACAGCTTCGGCCCAAAACCTTTGTTCTAAACTAGCTCCACTAAGCATACTCCTAGCCTTCTCCATCAATGTCTTGTTCATTCTCTCTACAACTCCATTTTTCTCTAGGGTATAATAAGTTGTCTTATGCCTATCGATACCTTGTTCTTTACAGAACTATTCAAACTCTGCTGAGCAAAACTCACCACCATTGTCAGTTCTCACACACTTAATCTTCTTACTAGTCTAATTCTCTACAAGGACTTTAAATTCCTTGAATCTACTAAACACTTGTGTCTTACTTTTAAGGAAATAAATCCATGTCCTTCTACTATAATCATCTATGAAAGATACAAAAAGTATAGACTTGGAGATAGAAGGAACTTTTACAGGACCAAATACATCAAAATGAATAAGATCCAAAACATCAGAAGATTTTTGAGAACTAGAGTAAAATTGAGCACGATTTTGTTTACCATATACACAGTGTTCATAGAAGTCAAACTTGAGATTGCAATCATTTAACTCCTCAATGAGATTTTTTTTTTTCAGGGTTCTGAGACCCTTCTCACCAATGTGGCCGAATCTCATATGCCACAACATTGTCTTTTCTGCAAGAAGCTTTCCTTCCAAATTGTTTGCATTTCCATAGGAACCAATAACCATAGAATTCTTCACAGCTCATTCAGATGGTGAGGATGAAAAACTATTATATAGAAGAATACATGCATTTAGCTAAAATAAAGTACCTCTCCTAGTACCCTTAGCAAGCACCATCGATCCTCTAATCATCTTACATCCTTCTTTCGAAAAAACAACTTGCACACCTACATCATTCAACATACTTACAGTTAATAGGTTTCGTGCTAGACCTGAAATGTGCATAACTCCATTTATTCCCTTTACTCGTCCATTAGGAAATTTTATAGTGACCCTTCCATGTCCAACTATCTTTAGGTGAGAATCATCATTCAAGTACACCTTTCCACCATCGAACTCTTCATATCTTGAGAACCAGTTTCGATGAGAGGTCATGTGAAAAGATGCACCCGAGTACACCAACCACACATCATTAGATGCATGGGCTTCCAAAGCTACGATGAATGCATCACCATCTTCTTGAGATTTTTCAAAACTAGAATCTGAGGCTTTCTTCTTCTTCTTGGGCTCTTTACAGTCTTTACAGAAATGCCCAGTCTTATCATAGTTCCAACATTTTTCCTTGGACTTATTGGAAGTCTTTGACTTCCCACAGGATTTTGATCTACCCTTATTGTCATTTTTCTTTCCTCTTTTCGTGGATCTCCCACGAACAGCAAGGGCTTCTTTTTCCAGAATAGAAGCCTTTCTCCACATCTCCTCTAATAGTAGCAAAGACACCACATCATCCATTTTAAAGGTGACTAATGTGCTTTTGAGAGCCATCACAAGATGGTCCCATGAATTCAGTAAAGAACACAAAACTGTGTAGCAACGATCCTCCTCCTCTAACTTGACACTAGCTGATGTCAACTGTGCAACCAGAAGATTAAATGCATTTAAATGATCCATTAAGGATCCACCTTCCTCCATTCGCAGAGAATACAACTTCTTCCTTAGGAACAACTTGTTCACCAGAGATTTGGCCTGATACACGGCCCCAAGTCTTTCCCACAAACTATATGTGATTTTCTCATCTAGAACATTCAAAAGGACTACATCAGTTAAATAGAGTCTTATGAGACCCTTAGCTTTACGGTCTTTGATATCCCAATCTTCTTGAGTTATAGTTGCTGGTCTTGTAGCACTTGTAGTCACTTCCCATAGGTCATAATCTTTCGACACGTCTTCCATCTTGAATTTCCACAACTCAAAATTAGTGCCATTAAATTTCTCCTCCTCCATTCTTCCATATGATGAACTCGCCATCTCAATCTACAAATAAGATTCAGGATGCTCTGCAAAGGACTGCCACTCAACTTTAGATTAGCTCAAAAAACCCTACCCAACAACTAGGATCAAAATTTGATCTAGCTCTGATACCACTTGTAAGAAAACTCATGTGCGGAAACAGCTTCCTACACTAATCTCATAAGGAAAGTATGGTGCAAATCCTTTTAAAATCTTCTACACTTACAAATTCAATATCATGTAAGCATCAATATAGTAGCCAACCATGCCTACAAAAAATAGACAGAGAAATAAACACACAACACAAAGATTTGCCAGTGGGAAAAAACTTTTCGGTAAAACAACCCCACCCCTCCAGAACCTGCACAATTTATTATCTTCAACACAAGATTACAATACACTTGCAATGCAAGTTTAACATCAACAATAGAAGACTCTAGCAGCACCTCAGTACCTGCAAACTTTCATCTATCACACTATTGCGTTACAACATGCAATACTCATTTTATGAACATCTTAAGACCCAACAAAATGCCCACAAAGGAGTTGGGCATTTTTCATGGCTCTACCACCAAGAAATATGCACAATGCCACATGTACATTCAATACCAACAAAAGGGTGTCCATCCCTTGAATAGGCAATGACAACTTGTCATAGAATCCGCCAAAAATAGCGATCACAAGAGAAGTGTAAGGGAATCCTTCATACCAACCTAATTTTGGCATATTCTCTTACACACACCAACCACTCATTCTTGGGCACCCAAATAGGCCTCATGTCATAAGATGCTCTTACACCTGTCATAACTTATTCCTTGAATAGCTCTTACGCGTCATAGGAATCTGTCATAACCATTTTAACCATGATCTCCTTCACACACTTCAAGATGCCGACACATGTAAGTGACCAACATGCCAACTAGACATGTACACTCGCATTTACATATTATTTGCAAAAATACATTTTACAAAACAAATAATATTAAGAATAGGAATTATACAAGGTTGAGACACCTTATTCCTAACAAACATCACCGAAGATGGCATCGTAAAATGAAAATAGAGTGTGATCTACAAAAAGTGAGAGAGGTTATTGTAGGTCTTATCAAAATGATCCTATAGGAACTAGAATTGCATCCATACCTCACACAAGCTCCAAGATATACCCCATCAAAGGTCGCAGCCCTATGGCATTTAGTGACCCTTAGGGACATTCTGATTCGGCATGCCCGAGAATGTTCTTGCGCTAAAGGGGATAGGACAAGGTTATGGATAGGGTTTATCCAACCACCCAGAGCTAATAGAGTAGATAGTTCAATCCCACATTGAAAGGTGAGAGAGATTTGGCAATTGGCATCATTGTACTAGCCAATACTGCAAGTTTCAACATCACCTAAGATGGCATCGTAAAATGAAAACAATGTGTGATCTCCAAAAAGTGAGAGAGGTTATTGTAGGTCTCTAAAAAACAGTCTTGTAAGAAGTAGAATTGTATCCATACCTCACACGAGCTCTGAGATATGCCCTGTCAAAAATTGCCGCCCTATGGCATTTAGTGACCCTTAGGGACATTTTGGTTCAGCGCTCCTAAGAATGTTTGAGAGTTGAATGGGATAGGATGATGTTGGGGATAGGGTTTACCCAGCCACTCAGAGCTAACGGAGTAGACAGTTTGATCACACAACCCATTTTCCACTAAGTTGCAAATTTGAGCAACTTTTACAACTTTCAATAATGCAACTTTGCACAAAAAGTGCAATTTTAAACATTTTTCACTTGCTTCGAATTCTATGATTTAGAAAAGTTTTGGAAATAGTAAAACCTCAAAGGAATATAGGAATATAGACAGTTTTATGGCTATTTCCTAAAAGTTACTAAATTGTTGCAAAAGTTGCTAATGCAACTTTGTAATTTTTGCACTTTTTGGAATTTCAACTAACCACCAACCTAAATGAATCCTAATCATTACAAATGATTATTATAGACTCAAAACCACTAAAAAAACCTAGAGAAGTGCAAATAATTGCAATAAAGTGCCAAAAATTGCAAAATGGAAAAAGTTGCTAAGAGCAATTTTTGAAAATAATAGTTATCAAATTGAACGTGAGGTTGTATGGTGTTCCAACCATCCAAATGGAAGTTATAACTACTTGAAGGCATGTACTTAAGATCCCCACATGTGGAAAAGGTCATTATATGGATGGTGGATAGCATTGGTCAATAAAAAACTTAGATTTTATGCCTTTTTTACTATTTTCTCAATTATGTATGGCATGTATGGATTGGTGGTGGTACAAGTATTATATCATTGGATAGAGAGTTGATTCAAGATTCTATTTCAATTGGTTTGAGGTCTTTATCTTGTATACAAAGAAATTTATATCAGTTTTAGTGTAGGTAGGTGAGATTTACTCCAAATTTGAGAGTTTCAGCCAGATGGAATCCTAACTTGCAAACCCACCTTGGGATTTCAATGTCACTTTGTGGAATACAAGTTAGGAGAGGGTTTTTTGAGATGGAAGAGATTCAGGGCTGTAGGACCATGGCATCTATTTTTACCAACAAGCCCTAGACTAAACATAATCTTATGTCTGGTTTAGATTTGAAGGAAAAAGAAGGATCAGGCTCCTAAACTGATTAATCTGACCCAAGTGAAGGGTGTAGAAGGACAAGTTTTATATATAGTAGAGACCTAAGGGGTTGAACCAAGTTTGTGAACCCATTTTTTTATGTTTTCCTTGTAACCCATCCTAAACTGGCCATTTAGGACTGTGACACAAAGTGGGAATAACTTGATGCTGGAACCGAGTTGTTGGTTAATCTTTTGAAATATCTTAGGGGATGTTGAAGAGTATTTAAAAATGCAAAAATAGTAGGGGGTCCTTTTTATGGTTTGGGAGTTTGACCATTAAAACTAGAAATTGTCTGAGTAGGAAGTATTGGTAACAGTTTTGAAATTTGATTGTTGAGTGTTGAGAAACCTCAAGTTTGATATTTTTACTTGTTGGTTTGAGTCTATGATAACCATTTCCATCTGAAAAGTTGAGTGTTGAAACCATTTAAGAGGTATTTTCCTTTGTAGGCCTATTGGTGGCAAGGAGTTCCTAAATGTTGATACAAGTTGTTTGAGTACCCTAAGTTTGAGGGTTGGGCTTGTTAAGTGGAGTCCACTTGTAGGGTAGAGTCTCCCTATATTAGAATTACATTGAATCCTTAGTCCTTGGTATTTTCAATGAATGTATCTTCATAGAATGACCTTGGTGCCCCTACACTATTAAGCGATGATGATGAACATGAGTAAAATTATGAGATTTGTGCCTACATGTTACAATGAAAAAGTTGTATCTATTTTGAAATTAAGAACTATAAAACAAGTTTCAAGAGAAGCTTAGGTTGTGATGTAGGAGCATCATATGCTTTGTTAGTGAATAGTTTTTCCCATGGATGTTCATGTATCAAAACCGAGAAAAGAATATAAACTAACAAATGAATTCCTACTTGAATAATTTAGGAATTCTCTACTTAAAATTTCTTCAAATGAAACAGGTGCAGCTACCTTTATTGCATTGAAAGTTTTAACTAGATAAACTCAACAAAATAACTCTCTAAGAATGTAATCTGCTGGAGATGTTGGAACAACTTATTTTATCTCATCAATACAAAACAAACCTTAATGCAGAAGAACCACTCGACTTTAATTATCAAAATGATCCACATAGCTGAATAATTAAATTATCGAGTAGGAGAATTTCATGAACTCATTTCCCACAAAATTTCCAAATTCAGAATTCACATTTTCAAAATCGATAACAGATGTGGCTAAAAGCTTGAATAGTATCTATAGAAATACTAAAAATAAGTAGACAACAGTACCCACTTATAAAGATTTTAACCCAAAATCAAACTATAGAGTTTGAAGTATCTGTTGAAGTTCTAAAATGTTACTTATAAACTGGAAATAAAATTGTAAACAAAAGTAGTTCTATCTACCAGCCTACTGGAGAAATTTGAACCCCTCAAACAATACTAATTATTACATTTATAGGCATGGAGTAGGACTTGAGCCAAAAATTACCCCGCGAGGAGTTAATTGTCTTTTCAAATACCTAATAACTGAAAATGCAAGAAAACCAAATGGTAAAGAAGCTACAGCTAAGCAATTCTTGATCAGTTTGAACTGTCACCACCAACCGCTCCTCTTGCCAGCTTCCACGTTTTGTAGACAGTTGAAAAGGCAAGAATAATGGATTGATGTGGAAGACCAATGTAGGTGAGCCTTTGTTTCCAAATTTCCTTCATCTTTCTCAATTCAGCAACCTTTTCTTTGTGCATCTCCAAGTGCTTCAGGTTGATAATTAACATAGCTTCAGTGTGAGCCACGTTGGAGAAATCCTGCTTGACTGGTGCCCTTTTGTCCTGCAATTCCTAAAATTTCTTTTGCACTTCTTTGATTATCTCATCTGATTGGGCAGCGGAGTCATCTTCTCTTTCCATGAATTATTTTACAAACCACTTAAGGTCATTCTGAATAATCTGATGTATAACCTTAAGTTCTTGCAATGCTTCTTTGATATTAGATACCCCTTGTGCCAGTGCTTCATTTTTCCATTCGATGCAATATTTTATGACATACAAAGTCTTTTCATCAAGACCCGCTACAGGACATTCAGCTTGAAATTTCTGCAACCCGAATTCCTGCACATCCTCTAGCGATATTACCACATTTGCCCAATTATTCTTCTCTTTTTCATATCCATCGTTACTCGCCTCCACCTTTTGAGTAATATTTGATATCTCCTTTGAGGCGGGATCTAAATGTCCAATGTGTTTTATAGTATTAAGTAGAACATCTTGTACCCATTCACCTACTACTTTGGCTACTGCTTTGCACTTGCATAAATTCTCTAGCAATTGCTGGTTGGTTACAGAGGATACGTCAACAATGGCTGACATCTCACAGATCATCTTGGCTTCAGGATGCAAGATAGCATTAATATACTATACCATGTTCTTAATTGTTTCCTTCATCTCCTGCTTATCTTTCTCGTCTTTTCACACCCTTTCTACGATCTTCTTGTTGGATACTTTGAAGAATTTCATATATGTCTCACAGTTTGCCTTTCCAATGTTGACCTTGGTTATCTGATAATCCTGAGGAGCTATGGAGTCTCGAGCACTTCCATCAGGTGGTGTGGCTATCTCAACCGCCCATCGCCCTAAAGTTTTGTCAAAGTTGATCCTCGACTCTGTTCTTGCTTTTTTCACTTTAGGCATCTTACCAAGGAACTTGCTAATTAGGTCATCAATTGGCATGGATATGGGAACAATGCTTCTTTTCTTTTCCATTGATGTCTCTAGCCATTTGGGAGTTGCCTGTTCTTTTTCTGTAGTGGAGGAAATATTGACTATAGTGAGGTTACCCTGTTGATTGTCAGCGGTCGCTAACAAGCTCTGAGTCTCTGGTAAATTGTCTACCATGGGTGGGTCTTCTGTTGCCTCAAGGTCCATAGTTATAGTGCTCTTACTTTTAGTGATCAGTGCCTTCTTCGTACTCGAGCGAGTTATCCTTATACTCTTCGGAGTCTCCTCTTGAACCTGAAGTTGAAGTGTTTCTGGAACTACTTCAACTTTGACTTCAAGTTGACCTGCAAAAAATTTAGGGACACTTTGATTAGTTTGCTTTTGGGCAACTCTTTTATCTCTACTCCTTGAAGATTTCTTAGAAAAGCTTGGAGTAACTGTTGCCCTTGATTTTATCCATTTGGCAGTTCTGGCTATCACATCCTTGGTATGAGTATACAAATCATTCTCTTCTCTTTTCTCCAAGTCGATTTCCAGAATAGGCATGCATTCAATTTGATCTATGTAAAATTGATCAACTATTTCCTCAGAGTCATCATCCTTCAACCCATAGGTATCGAGCTCCACATTGAACATGATGACCTGCTTAATGGTTAAGCATGACCAAAGCCTCTTCCTCACCTCAAATTCATTGTGGAAATTCACCCAAAAATCCTCTAGTTATGGGGAGTGAAACAGAGAAAATGCATTTTTGACATTATTTCTGGTAAATCTAGTGTAATCAAAATCTAGCTGAGAGGTGAAAGGTTTAAGACACAAGCGGGTCAATGACTTGGCTGATAATAGAGCTTCATTCACACTAGGGCATCTATAATGTCCAATTTCAATCGGAAAGAATATTGAAGAGGATTTTTTAGAAATTTGAAAGGACTCAACGAGAGAGGCAAACTGTCTACACATTTTTTATAACACCATAGAGTCTGAACAGTAGCGTGGTAGTTTCAAGGGTTCACCAGAAAAACCACCTACTCTAATATAGGTAAATCTAGGAAACTGAATAAAATAGCAACCATAAATTTGAATAGCTTGTTTGGCTTCCTCTGACATCCTATCATTCTCTTGACCTTGTAGTTCAAAAGCCAATTTCCCTAAAAAGACATCATTGATTTTCTTAAATTCTTTACATACTGTGTCTTCTTGGAGATCACTATAATACTGATATATAGGCATGTCATCTATCCAAAGTGAATGTGGGAGAAAATCCCAATCTTTGGATGCTCTAGGATGTAGATCAGGTAAGAAGACAAGAAGAAAGGACCACAATTGGTCACATTAATCAGGCCCTTGTGCAAGTTCTCAGCTATGAGGTCTAACCAATCAAAGAACTTGACTCCCTCCACTATCTTCTGTATAAAGAAATACAGCTAGGATTTCTAGTGGAAAGCATGTTTGTTTCCTTTAATTCTATTCAATAGGAGGACAATATTTACAATCTCTTTGATGAAATGCTCGATAGTTAGTGGTTTGGGTAATCTAGAACCTCCCTCTACGAGCTTCAAGAGCCAGGACTGAGCAATCTTGGTGTCATAGCTAGTTTTATTTTTTGCATATAGGTGCTCAGCCTCCTCGAATGTCCAAGGCTCATAAGATTCTTTATGAGTGATTCTAAGGGTGGCATTTACACTGGTTCTATTGATTTTGACAACTACTTCTCCCGAGGCTTTCTTAACACATCCCAAAATAGGGTCAAAATGATTTTCACACTCAAGGATACATTCAGGGTATTGGATAGCAGCGGAAAAGTGACGGCTTCTAATAAACCACTATCAACTAGCCTCTGGTAAATGGGACTTGATAGAGAAGTTTTGGCTCTTTCAACAACTTCAGGCAAATTTTTATTTACCAAAAACATATCACGAATTTCAGGCAAGGAACTGAGTAATAGAGGCTTCTCCAATTTGGGCATTCTTGGCCAGAAAAGCATCATGATTATTATGACAGCAAATAGTTTGACAAGGACACAGCCCAAAATTTGCCTTTCTCACCGAAAAGAGTTGAGATTTTTTCTTGCAGAAAATGAGATGAGTGGGAAGGGGTAATTACATGCATTTAAAGAATGACATGGATAGAGGATCGCAGGATGGATTTAGCAAGTAAAAATCATGATTTCTCATTCATGTGACATTCATCAAAAAAGGTGCCACAGGTGTTCTTGCTTTAAATACCCTGTCAAATCTGCACGCACCTTCCCATAACAAGTAATCATTAAATGACACCATTAATACTCCATAAGTATTGCTCAAAGAGAATACGTCCTACTTTAGATTTCTTTGCATATGACTTCAGGTGCTTTTGGAAAACATTATGCTGGGACCCACCTTGGAATGGCTTGGCAATCTTTAATCTGCATACAAAAATTGTTAGTGGACAAAATCAACACTGAAATTGAAGTTGAAGCTTTGAGTGATCGATTTCAACATCAACTTGGACTTCAAGCTTGCAAAGGCCAACTCGATAAACCTAGTGTACTTATTACATGGCAAACCAACAAGACTTTGAACCTAAAGTTGAAGTAAATTACGACTTCAAGTTCAACTTTAGAGGGATGACTTGGGACCAAAATTTGATAGGTGAGGAACTAAAGTTACAAGCTCTAACAATCGGCTCTTATTGGGGAATGAGACTGAAAGGATCATGAATGAATCCAAGGTCTAAGGCTTGCAGACCGACTCAAACAAAAACAACACAACACACCAAACTCAACAAGAAAGGAAAGAAAGCCAAAAAATGGTATTTACAATGAGACGTGACACAGACCTAAAGATGATACAGTTTGAGATCTTGCCCATTGAAGGACAAGGGAAGTTCATCAGCATTTGGATATTGCAGCTTGAAGGCATTTGAACCTAGTTCCTTAGATATTTCAAAAGGTCCTTTCCATAAGCTTTCGAACTTAGAATGAGCTCCTTTAGGTTCTTTCCTTTTATCCCATAGCAGGACTTGATCTCCTTTCATGAATTTTTAGGGTCTTTCTTTTTGATCAAAAATCTTTTTGACTCTTTCCTAGTGATTTGTGATATGATCTACTAGCTCCCTCCTCTCTTCTTCTATCTTTTGGAGATATAATATTCTCTTCTCAATGGAAGACTGAAATACCTCTCCTTCGATTGCCTTCTGTAAATTCAAAGTGGCTAATTCCAGAGGTAGAGATAGTTGTGCTTCAACTCCATATACCAGTTCAAAAGGTGTCATACATATGGCTCTTTTAGGAGAGGTTCTATTAGCCCAAACTGCTTCATACAACTTCTTGTGCCAATCTTTTCCTTTTTCATCCACCAATTTCTTCATAATGTTGACCATGTTTTTATTTGTGGACTCTTCTTGTCCATTGCCTTGAGGAAAGTAATTCGAAGAATGTAACAAATGGATTCCATGATCATAGCAGCATAACTGGATCTCTCTAGATGAAAAATTTTGTGCATTATCCATCACTATTTTGCTAGGAGTTCCAAAATGGGTCAAAATGTTTTCAATCAAAAATTTGCACACTACTTGTGAAGTTGTTGCTTTAACCAGAATGGCCTCTACCCATTTTGTAAAATAATCAATAGCAGTGAGTATGTGTGTATGTCCCATCTTTGAAGCTGGATTAATGGGTCCTATAAAATCCAACCTCCATTGTTGAAATGATTCTTCTATGATCACTAGTTTCAAAGGCAAGGTGGCTAACTGGGGTTTCCTAGTAAACAATTGGCACTTTTCACAATTTCTAACCCAATGATAAGTAGCCTTAAACATACCTGGCCCATAATATCCACTTCTTAGGATCTTGAATGCTGTCAGTGTTGACGAAAAATGGCCCCCACAAGCTCCATCATGGAAAGTTCTATCCTGTTGGTCAGTGTCAATGCATCTTAGAAACATGCCATCTAGCCCTCTCTTATATAAGGTATCATCAATTATAATAAATTTAGCTGCTCTAAGTTGAAGTGTGCACTGGTCTTTCCCTTTCAGGTGATCAGGACACCTTCTGTATGTCAGGAAATAGGCAATATCTGAATACCATTCATCCTTGAGACCTAAAAAAAAACAAGAGGGATATGATTATTCTTTCTCTCCTTCTGCAATGAGTTTACACAGGCCTTCTCCTCGGACTAATTTAGTTGGGCAGATATCCAAGTCAAATTCCTGGACTTTTGCTACCCGTGTTCCTCGATTGTTGATTGCTACATCTTGTTGTGTCAGAATGCTTTTGACTACTGTGGATGGCACATATACTATAGAATGAGAGTGCAAAATGTAATATCTAAAGTACTTTACTGCTTTTACTACAATAAATGCTTGTTTTTCAGATAATGAGTAGTTGAGTTCATGTTTCTTTTGAGGTATGCTCATAAAAGAGATGGGTGTCTCTTCCCTTTTATTGTTCTTCTAAACTAGCATGCTCGACAGTGTGTGCTCAGAAGAATAATAGTAAATTATAAAATATCTTTTAAAATTAGGATGAAATAGTGTTGGGGCTTTTACAATAGCTTCTTTTACATCTTTGAATGCTTTTGATGCCGATTCATACCACTTGAAGTTTTGCTTCTCACTGAGTAACTTAGCCATAGGTTTGACAAACTCTACAAAGTCTGGCATGAATTTTCTCAGAAAATTGATCTATCCAAAGAAGGATTTTACACCATTTCTATTAACAGGGAGGCATAATTGTTGAATGGCTTTCACTCTTTCTGGGTCGATTTTGATTCCTTCTTTTGAGACCATGTGTCAAAGTAACTTCCCTTCGGTCACAGCAAAAATTGATTTCTTGGGATTTAATGAGATTTCATGATCTCTATGTTTCTGGAGCAATTTCCTCAAGTCTTTCAGGTGTTTCTTCCATCTCCTAGAAAAAACTGTCATATCATCCAGATATATTGTAATACATCTGTCCAATAAATTACCAAAGGTTGAACTC
The DNA here is from genome assembly GCA_028749045.1 of Cupressus sempervirens. Classification (NCBI taxonomy): domain Eukaryota; kingdom Viridiplantae; phylum Streptophyta; class Pinopsida; order Cupressales; family Cupressaceae; genus Cupressus; species Cupressus sempervirens. Next base: position 278,302,611 of record CM053787.1, on the reverse strand, counting down.
ATAGCTCGTTGGAAAGTGGCACCAGCATTTATTAAGCCGAAAGGCATTCTTTTGTAAGAAAAAGTTCCCCATGGTGTTGTAAATGTCATTTTGTGTTGATCTTCTTCAGCAACTTCTATCTGGTTATAACCTGAGAAGCCATCTAGGAAAGACATCATTTCTGACCCAGCAACTGTTTGAAGAACTTGATCCATTATTGGTAAGGTGAAGTTGTCTTTCAAACTAGCTTGATTAAGATTTCTAAAATCAACACAAATCCTTATTTCTCCATTTTTCTTTCTGACTGGCACTATGTCCGCTACCCATGTGGAATGGTGGATTGGAAAAATAATTCAAGATTTAAGCATCTTATCTATTTCCCTGAATATGGCATCAGAAACCTTTGGATTATATGTTCTCAATTTTTGCCTAAAAGGAGAAGTTCCTGGTTTCAAAGTAATATGGTGTTTATATTTACCATTTCTAAAAGTTTTCAAATCATCATAAGACCAGGCAAAAATGTCTATATATTCTGATAGGAGCTTTATGAATCTAGCTTTCTCACCTTCATCACAACAGGTTCCCAGATTAATGATTTTGGGGTTATGCTTATCACCTAGATTCACTTTTTCATAATCAGCATTTGGATCTTCTCTAGGTGTTAAATCCTGAGCTAGGAAGATATCTTTCCTATCGAAAAGCTTTTCAAGCTCAACTAAGCCTTTAGGTATAATATTCCCTTTTAATTGCACCATATTACCTTCTTCATGTGGATCAGGATAAAACTCTCTACATCCTACATCTGAACCTTCAAAGTAATTCATAGAAAAATTTTCAACACTTTGTAAAAAGGCATTAATATGAGCATCATCTTTGAATACTTGCCAATTGCTATTATTATCAAGAACACTTGGCCTGTGGATGATCTCCACTGAATACTTCTAGTCTATGAAATCAGGATGAGGAATTAGCAAAGAAGCTAAAACTGCTAAGGATTTTGCTTTGTCATTTAGCTCTCGAGGAATGGCTTCAATTCCAAAGGCATCAAAACCTTCAATTTCATCCCACACGTGGTTCTTGTAATGTTTCAATCTCTAATTTTTGACTGTAAACATGCCTTTCACTTGTTTTACAATTAGCTCTACATCTCCTCTAGCTTTCAACAGCTTGATGTTCTTCCTCTTGGCCTCTTCGATGCCGAGGAGTAGGGCTTCATACTCAGCTGTGTTATTAGTATTTTCAAAGGCAAGCTTATAAGAAAAAGGAAATTTTTGATTATCAAGTGATATGAGGACTATACCAGCTCCAGATCCATTCGAACAATAGCTTCCATCAAACTCGAGAATCCACAACAAATCTTCACCCAATGGCTTCTCACCTATTTTCTCATCTTTAGAAAGAATTAAATAGTTAGCAAAATCTGTCTCCTGATAAAGGATTTGAGATTTGGGGTCATCAGATGGGAAGACTATATATTTAGATTTGGTTTCAAGTAATAGGGTTACTTTCTCTTTCCCAATAGGCACCACAGCTTGAGACCAATCCATCTTAACTTCCCCTCCTAGGTCTCGATAGAAAGTTTGACTAAGAAGCATGCCATAACTTGTGGGGATATCTGCTACTAGAATGGTGAGTTTAACCCTTTTCTCTGGGTAAGCAACTAATGCCACTTGGGCATCTTTAATTTGACCCACCAATGGTACCTATTTGGAATCCATGGAATAACATTTGCCAAATGTTTTGGTTAAAGGCAGATCTAAAGCTTTTACTACTGCTGTTGGCATTATGTTATCAGAAGCCCCTGAATCTATGATGCAATTACTCAATTTAAACCCATGAAGAAAGAGGGAAACATAAAATGGATCAGGCTCACCGTTATAAGAAGGTTTAAGACTAATGGAGTCTGGTTGAATTACCTGCACCTGATCATGAGACTTTTGTGCTTCTTGTTTCTTTCTTTTGGAGAGATCTTTTTTGTGTTCAACAACTACTTCACTACCTTGTGAGACCTTGACTTCATTGATTTTCTTAGCTACTTTATCAGGGGATGACTGGTTAACATATTCAATCAGCTTATCAAGTTCACTGGGATTCATTCTTAAATATTCCACAGGAGAAATTTGTATCTTGGATGTTTTACAAAACTCCATGATGTCAAACGAGGAATTGGGATCAGATACCCTTTTTAGGATTTGAGGAGTAGTTGTAAAGACAGGTGATGACTTATTCTCATTACCCCCTTTTACTTTTTTCTCTTTAGCCTAAGTTGGAATTGAAATTCCTTTGCCATGAATATCAGCTATTGCAATTTGTTGCCCTTGGGTTAAGACCGAACATGAAGCTTCTTCTAAGGTTAATAAGATATCATCACCTCTGTCAGAATCAAATTCGTACTCAAGGTAATAATTTTCGAAGTCACTAGGTTCTTCAAAAGATTCTTCTTCTATTATCACATTAGAGGAAGCCACCCTTTCTGCTTTTAGTTGCTGATATCTGATATTTTCAGGGCAAGAAGTTCCCTCATGGTCATTTGTAAGATGGAAGACACACATGTTGTTTTTGCCGGGTGGAGCTTCAATCTGTAATCTTTGTTGACTTGAGGGTAATGCAAATTGTTTCCCCTAATAACTACTTTGGCCTGGATATTTTCTTGGGATATCTTGGTATGGTGTGTTCATTTTAGGGAGTTGTTTCTTGAGAGTCATCACATCGTTGATTAATTTTTGAACTAATGGGTCTGACTTTTCTGAGGAAGGTGATTGAGTTTTAGAACCTTGCATTTCTTTCTTCCATTTTCCTACAGCTAAAAAAACATCTTCTAGTTCAAAAGCTAATCTTTGAGTTGCCTCAACATCTGCTACTCTGTTTCTCCTCAAATGAAAACTAATGTCCAGAGGCATCGCATTAACAAAGAATCCTTTATGGTTTTCATCATTGGGTCTCTTGGTAGTGGGAATCTTATGAATTATCTTATTGAATTTTTCTACAAAATCCCTCATGGGTTCGTGTACCTCCTTTTTCAATTGAGTCAATTGAAGTAGCAAGGTATGTTCATCTTCAGAGGATTTGAATCTATCCTTGAAAGCAATACGCATATGATTCCAGTCGGTAATAGATCCTTGAGGTAGATGATGAAACTAGTCTACCGCATCATCAATTAGAGTCTGTACAAATAATCTCATAGCTACATCTTCATGAGCCACATCAAGGATAGCACATGAGGTATTAAAGGCATTAAGGTGCTCATCAGTTGATTTCTTTCCATCACCATAGAATTTAGGCAATACATCTTTTGCACCTTTAGGAAGTGGGTGTACGTTACCTCCAAGAGCTAAGGGACCCACTTGTGCACCCCAAGGGTTAGTAGCCATCGTAGTGAAAATGAGGTGCAAAGGCTGGATGTTTAAATGAGAAGGTATTAATGTCCTAGGTAGAATTAATGCTTGAAGGTTTATAGCTATAGGAGTAGGTTTGGTAGGAGAATTTGACCTACTTTTTCTCTTGATGGACTTCTCTCGCTTCTGAGAGAGATCAGGGGCAAAATTGAGACTTTTTACAAACTCATAAGATTCATCAATGAATCCCTTCCTTTCTTTTCTTTGAGTATACCTTTAGCTAGCTAGCTTATCACTGTATAGGTTAATATGTAATACTTAGAATGCTCTTGGAACTAGTCTATCCACTATTGCTTCCTCGTTAGCAATAAGTACACCCCAAATGAGTTTGGCTCTTTCTTCCTCTCTTTCAAGCACTTGATTAACTTGCGTAAATTGTTCTACGCTTGTTCTGAGTTTCCAGGCTAGTGCACTTAAGTCAGAAATGATATCTTCTTGTGTGTTATCAAACCCTAAGCCTAGTTGAAGTACTGGGAAAACTTCATGATGTGGTAACACCATTTTATCATTCCCCAGTGGAGTTGCCAAAAACTGTTAGTGAATAGTTTTTCCCATGGATGTTCATGTATCAAAACTGAGAAAAGAATGTAAACTAACAAATGAATTCCTACTTGAATAATTTAGGAATTCTCTGCTTAAAATTTCTTCAAATGAAACAGGTGCAGCTACCTTTATTGCATTGAAAGTTTTAACTAGATAAACTCAACAGAATAACTCTCTATGAATGTAATCTGCTGGAGATGTTGGAACAACTTATTTTATCTCATCAATATGAAACAAACCTTAATGTAGAAGAACCACTTGACTTTAATTATCAAAATGATCCACATAGCTGAATAATTAAATTATCGAGGAGGCAAATTTCATGAACTCATTTCCCACAGAATTTCCAAATTCAGAATTCACATTTTCAAAATCGATAACAGATGTGGCTAAAAGCTTGAATAGTATCTATAGAAATACTAAAAATAAGTAGACACTAGTACCCACTTACAAAGCTTTTAACCCAAAATCAAACTATAGAGTTTGAAGTATCTGTTGAAGTTTTGAAATGTTACTTATAAACTGGAAATAAAACTGTAAACAAAAGTAGTTCTGTCTACCATCCTATTGGAGAAATTTGAACCCCTCAAACAATACTAATTATTACATTTATAGCCATGGGGCTGGACTTGAGCCAAAAATTACCCCGCCAAGAGTTAATTGTCTTTTGGAATACCTAATAACTGAAAATGCAAGAAAACCAAACGGTAAAGAAACTACAGCTAAGCAGTTCTTGATCAATTTGAACTGTCGCCACCAATCACTCCTCTTGCCAGATTCCACATTTTGTAGACAGTTGAAAAGGCATAAATAATGGATCGATGTGGAAGACCAATGTAGGCGAGCCTTTGTTTCCAAATTTCCTTCATCTTTTTCAATTCAGCAACCTTTTCTTCGTGCATCTCCAAGTGCTTTAGGTTGATAATTAACATAGCTTCAGTGTGAGCCATGTTGGAGAAACCCTACTTGACTGGTGTCCTTTTGTCCTACCATTCCTGAAATTTCTTTTGCACTTCTTTGATTATCTCATCTGATTGGCCAGTGGAGTCATATTCTCTTTCCATGAATTCTTTTACAAACCACTTAAGGTCATTCTGAATAATCTGATGTATAACCTTAAGTTCTTGCAATGCTTATTTGATTTTAGATACCCTTTGTGCCAATGCTTCATTTTTCCATTCGATGCAATCTTTTATGACATACAAAGTTTTTTCATCAAGACCCGCTACAGGACATTCAGTTTGAAATTTTTGCAACCCAAATTCCTGCACATCCTCTAGCGATATTACCACTTTTTCCCGATTATTCTTCTCTTTTTCATATTCATTGTTACTCGACTCCACCTTTTTAGTAATATTTCATATCTCCTTTGAGGCATGATCTAAATGTCCAATGTGTTTTATAGTATTAAGTAAAACATCTTGTACCCATTCACCTGCTACTTTGGCTACTACTTTGCACTTGAGTAAATTCTCCAGTGATTGCTAGTTCATTGCAGAGGATATGTCAACAATGGTTGACATCTCATAGATCGGCTTGGCTTCAGGATGCAAGATAGCCTTAATATACTGCACCATGTTCTTAATTGTTTCCTTCATCTCTTGCTTATATTTCCCGTCTTTCCACACCCTTTCTACGATCTTCTTGTTGGATACTTCGAAGAATTTCATATCTATCTCACGGTTTGCCTTTCCAAGGTCAACCTTGGTTATCTGATAATCTTGAGGAGCTATGGAGTCTCGAGCACTTCCATCAAGTGGTGTGGCTATCTCAACCGCCCATCACCCTAAAGTTTTGTCAAAGTTGATCCTCGACTATGTTCTTTCTTTTTTCACTTTAGGTGTCTTACCAAGGCACTTGCTAACCAGGTCATCAATTGGCATGGATATGGGAACAATGCTTCTTTTCTTTTCCATTGATGTCTCCAACCATTTGGGAGTTGCCTATTCTTTTTCTGTAGTGGAGGAAATATTGACTATAGTGAGGTTACCCTGTTGATTTGTCGGCAGTTGCTGACAAGCTCTGAGTCTCTGGTAAATTGTCTGCCATGGGTGGGTCTTATGTTGCCTCAAGGTCCATAGTTATAGTGCTCTTACTTTTAGTGATTAGTGCCTTCTTCGTACTTGAGCGAGTTATCCTTTTACTCTTTGGAGTCTCCTCTTGAACCTAAAGTTGAAGTGTTTTTGGAACTACTTCAATTCGACTTCAAGTGGACCTGCAACAAATTTAGTGACACTTTGATTAGTTTGCTTTTGGACAACTCTTTTATCTCTGCATCTTGAAGATTTCTCAGAAAATCTTGGAGTAATTGCCGCCCTTGATTTTATCCATTTGGCAGTTCTTGCTATCACATCCTTGGTATGAGCATACACATCATTCTCTTCTCTTTTCTCCCAGTCGATTTTCAAAATAGGCATGCATTCAATTTGATCTATGTAAAATTGATCAACTATTTCCTCAGAGTCATCATCCTTCAACCCATAGGTATCCAGCTCCACGTTGAACATGATGACCTACTTAATGGTTAAGCATGAACAAAGCCTCTTCCTCACCTCAAATTCATTGTGGCAATTCACCCAGAAATCCTCTAGTTGTGGGGAGTGAAAATGAGAAAATGCATTTTTGACATTGTTTCTGGTAAAGCCGGTGTAATCAAAATCTAGCCAAGAGGTGAAAGGTTTAAGACACAAGGGGGTCAATGACTTGGCTAATAATAGAGCTTCTTTCACACTAGGGCATCTATAATGTCCAATTTCAATCGAAAAGAATACTGAAGAGGATTTTTTAGAAATTTGAAAGGACTCAACGAGAGAGGGAAACTATCAACACATTTTTGATAACACCATAGAGTCTAAACAATAGCGTGGTAGTTTCAAGGGTTCACTAGAAAAACCACCTACTCTAATATAGGTAAATCTAGGAAACTGAATAAAATAGCAACCATAAATTTGAATAGCTTGTTTGGCTTCCTCTGACATCCTATCATTCTCTCAACCTTGTAGTTCAAAAGCCAATTTCCCTAAAAAGACATCATTGATTTTCTTAAATTCTTTACATACTGTGTCTTCCTGGAGATCACTATAATACTGATATATAGGCATGTCATCTATCCAAGGTGAATGTGGGAGAAAATCCCAATCTTTGGATGCCGCTAGGATGTAGATTAGGTAAGAAGACAAGAAGAACGGACCGCAGTTGGTCACATTAATCAGGCCCTTGTGCAAGTTCTCAGCTATGAGGTCTGACCAATCAGTGAACTTGACTCCCTCCACTATCTTCTATATAAAGAAATACATCTAGGATTCCTAGTGGAAAGCATGTTTGTTTCCTTTAATTCTATTCAACAGGAGGACAATATCTGCAATCTCTTTGACGAAATGCTCAATAGTCAATGGTTTGGTTAATCTAGAACCTCCCTCTACGGCCTTCAAGAGCTAGGACTGAGAAATCTTGGTGTCATAGCTGGTTTTATTTGCTGCATACAGGCGCTCAGCCTCCTCGAATGTCCAAGGCTCATAAGATTCTTTATGAGGGATTCTGAGGGTGGAATTTACACTGGTTCTGTTGATTTTGACAACTACTTCTCTTGAGGCTTTCTTAACACACCCAAAAATAGGGTCGAAATGATTTGCACACTCAAGGATACATTCAGGGTATTGGATAGCAGTAGGAAAAGTGGCAGCTTCTAATAAACCACTATCAACTAGCCTCTGGTAAATGGGACTTGATAGAGAAGTTTGGGCTCTTTCGACGACTTCAGGCAAATTTTTATTAACCAAAAACATATCATGAATTTTAGGCAAGGAACTGAGTAATGGAGGCTTCTCCAATTTGGGCATTTTTGGCCAAAAAAGCGTCATGATTATTATGATAGCAAATAGTTTGACAAGGGCACAGCCCGAAATTCGCCTTTCTCACCCAAAAGTGCCAAGATTTTTTCTTGGAGAAAATGAGATGAGTTGGAAAGGGTAATTACATGCATTTAAAGAATGACATGGACAGAGGATCACAGGACAGATTTACCAAGTAAAAATCATGATTTCTCATTCGTGTGATATTCATCGAAAAAGGTGCCACGGGTGTTCTTTCTTTAAGTACCCTGTCAAATCCGCATGCACCTTCCCATAACAAGTAATCATTAAATGACACCATTAATACTCCATAAGTATTGCTCAGAGAGAATACGTGCTGCTTTAGATTTCTTTGCATATGACTTCAGGTGCTTTGGGAAAACATTATGCTGGGACCCACCTTGGAATGGCTTGGCAATCTTTAATCTGCATACAAAAATTGTTAGTGGACAAAATCAACATTGAAATTGAAGTTGAAGTTTTGAGTGATCGGTTTCAACATCAACTTGGACTTCAAGCTTGCAAAGGTCAACTCGATAAACCTAGTGTGCTCATTACATGGCAGACCAACAAGACTTTGAACCTGAAGTTGAAGTAAATTACGACTTCAAGTTCAACTTCAGAGGGATGACTTGGGACTAAAATTTGATAGGTGATGACTAAAGTTACAAGCTCTAACATGCTTATCAGAGGCACATTGGATGTCCAAGTCATCATAGAGGTCATGGAGAATTTCCTAGAGTCAATTGGGCAATTGTTCAACCAATCATGGCATTTGAAAGCATAAAAAAGTCATAATGTTGTATGATGTCTTGGTGGATTTCAATGTTGGAAAAGTTGTAATTGAGCAACTGAATAGGATCTAGGGATTTCATAGGGTAGGAGAGTCCTTTGGTAGGGTCCTATAGGTTATCATAACCTTAGCATGTCATTTGATAAGTTAAAAGATTCAGAAAGGTCTTTAAAAACATAGTTTAATAGTTAAAAAATTTAAAGCTTGAATGTAACGGCTACATAGGCATTTTGGAGGGAAACTCCATAGTTTAAATTTTATGAAGGAATAGGAAGTGAAACCGGTTGGAGTTGGTTAAGGGGGTTAGTTTCTATCTCCCAAGTCTATAAATATTTGTTTTTTATGGACAGTAAACACAAATTGTATGGACTGTCTCAGAAAAATAGAAGGAAAGTGCTTAGTTTCAAGAGTAATTTGAAGATCTCTTTGCTTTGTGAGTGCTTTTACGTGTTGGAATTATTGGTAACATCTTAGCAAACATGTTTTGAGATTATTTACTAAGTTTAGCATTCAAACTTGAAGTTTTGTTCATCAAATTTCTATACTGTTGGCTATAGCAGTCTTATTTCTAAGCATTTTGACAGTTTTTTGCATCTAATCATGGTCATTCCATGAAATTCTCACTATTTATTCATGGGATTCCATTTATCTAACTTCTACAAATATTTCTAACCATGAAATGAAGATCTAACTTGAGATTGGTGGCCACCAAATCAAATAAAGTTGTGAAAATAAGGGTTATTTGGAGGCGATAGTCAATTAGGAAGAGATTTTCCTTAAGGAGGGCAATGTTTGTGAGTTGATTCATGTTTATGGTGATAAAACATAGATTTATGAATTTTGAATTAGTCCAAGAAGGATTGGCACATGTGAGATTGGTGATGCCCTAGGAACAAGGGTTTTGAGAAGGTGAATTGGGGCTTTTGGAGTTAGGGAACCCATAGACTGAAATTGAGAGTGGATTTGTTTAATTGAATTCATTTTAGGAGCCTATACAAAGTTTGAAGTCCATACATTGAGTATTTCTATATGTTGCTTTGTAAATGCACTATTGCTTCATCGATGAAAATAAGGGTAGTGTGTAGAATCTCAAATATTTTATAAAGGAGTTGCATCTAAGTCTTACATATGTTTTAGAAAAGGATAAAGGGTATCTGGAAAGGTCATTTATTCAAGGATTCATTTGAAAAAATAAAAATTTATCCATCATTTTTTCTTGCTGCTGTCACAGACTCATGAAAATGCATTGACAGCATTTGGGTGAATTATGCATTTTGTCTTGCAAGGTATGGAAATTGAAAGGTGTTGATGGGAACATGCTATATAGGCTAGAAAAAACCTATGAAAGCCTAAAAACATCCTAGAGTTGACTGTTTGTGGGATTTTCCCATCATGACCTAGAAGGGTCACTTGGCACATTGTTACAAATTTGCTCATTTTGAGTTGACCTAAAAATTCCATCTTGAAATCTTCCACCTCTTCCACCTTAAATTTTCTCATCTTTTTTAAAATTATACTTAGTCCTTAGGGTACTAATAATCTTATGTTATGTTTTGAAACTTAACTTATTTAATCTTATCTTGTATTGAAGCTCTATAAAAGTATTCAAATACATTTCAAGCCTTTTAACTTCATCATCTCTATAACCCTGGATCTGATATCTAATAAATAAATTTCCTTAGTATAGTTTGTCATACTAAGATATTTCTTTGAGAGACAAGGATGATGAAACTACTAGATTTAGAAATTTAGTTACAATGAGCCTGTAAAATGCAGTTTTACATGTTAGGCATACAACTCTAACTTCAAGTTCAAATCTCTTATCCTCAAAATTTTGAGATCTAGTCTTGTTACTAATTTCATAATACTTTCTTTATTAAGGATAACTACCTAGATTTATATAATTATGTGATGAACACATCAACATAATAAATATTAGATTTCCAAATGCTAAGAAAATGTATAACAAATATAGGCCAGGAACCAAATAATATGGATCTATTTCCATGAGATGTGAAATTATTGGAAAGCCAAGATTCAAGTCCACATAAGGTCAAGAACATCAAGATATGTTCCATTAAATATGCTTCATTGATCAAAAACTTCCTTCATGAGATTGGGAAACACATAATGGGCACAAACCATGAAGAATAGTTGTGATATGATAAGAATTACCAATAACTTGAGTACAAAGAGTAGAGAAAGATACAAAGCTATTGAAAGGTTCAACATACTATCCAAAACATGACCCTATCTACCTAATAGTAGGAATTAAGTCCTTTGAGTTCTTAAGCATGTTATACAAATAGAAAGATAACAACCAAGTCTAGAAAACCATAGTAGTGTTGTCGACACTAACAAAGCATAAAATCAATTAGAACTATTGATATCCTCCCAGTGTTTGGTGATGCCTTTAAGCTATCTTTTCTATCTTTCTTCATCCTCTTCTTCCTAAATATCCTTATTCTCTTCTTCCTTCCTACTTATTTTCAAGTGCTTATTTAGTTTTCTTAGATTATTAGACCATCTTGTACCATACATATAGAAGTGACAAAAGAATAAAATTATTCCCTTGAGATAGTATTAGGAATGACCTATTTTGATGCAAGAGTTCTATTGTGTAGGGTCTCAATATAACCCATGACATTTCCTTCAATAGTAGCACTCTTCATTTGGCTTTCGTGAATAGGGTTTTCCTTCCTAGTTCCTACATGGGTAGGGAATTACACTCTAAATTCCTCATTTCTTGCACATTCCTTTGATTTACTAAAGTACGAGTAGAATTATCATCCTTTGAATCCTCAATTTATTCCTCTTTCTTATAATCTTTTTCCTTAGAACTAATGGTTTCTTTAGGATCGACAAACGTAGACTCTTTCTTTGCTTTACAAGCCACTTCCTCTTCTTTAACTTTCTTCATAGTGTCTTTCTTACTTCTAAACCTCAACAACCTCCTTTCTCCTAAGATAGACTAATTTTTCTTATTTTTTTCCATGTATCATTTTTCTATCCTCCTCTTATTGGGTTTCCTTGTCAAAATCTCCTTGGTCAATGCCAATATATTTTCTTCTTTTGGGGTTTCAATTTTCTAGTTTTGTCAAGGTTACTATTAGTAGTCGAAGCTTTTCTTTTCACATTTTTCTATCAAGAGAAAATTCTTCAAGGGAAACATGAGGTGAGATTTTATCTTTAGAATATGAGACATAGGGCTTAGCTTCTTTTTTCTCTTTCGAACTACTTTCAGGGTTTTTCCCTGAGAACTTCAATACTCTTCAATTTTGTCACAAATTCTAGGAGGGATTCCTAGCTATGGTTAGTTAAAACATCTATTAGTGGTTTGTGAATTATTGTACACATGCTAATTGAGGATATAAATTAACTCTAATTGACCTCTCTATGTTATTATTTGCTCATTGTTACAAATGGCCTTCTAAGGTCATTAAAACCTGTAATGAGTTTAATCATGGACATGTGATCTTGTTTTGATCATAGATTGATCATATTATAATCAAAGCATTAATGTAAGCCTTAATGAATGTATAGTTTTCCCTAAAATTTGAGTGCATAAAAAGGGGTATGTGATTGCTCCAAAGGTGGATTTAGTGTTTTCTCCAAACAAGAGTTTCATTTTATGTTTGAAGTAATCTAATATAACCCAAGTGAAGTTGTTTCAACCATTTTGGGGTTCTAGAGACGTTGCAAAGTAAGATTTCTAGAAAGCCCTAGGGTAAAGGGGCTAGAAAGGAGGGTTTTGTAAAAAGCATTGTAAATTTGATCATGAGACCAAAAAAATAGAAGAATCCTTGCATTTGATTCATATCTTAAGACTATTTTTGGTTATGGGAGTTCCAAAAGTCAAGGGATTGTGAGTTGCTTTGTAAATGGCCTTAAACTAGGCCTAGTTAGCAGACTGAAATAGCCAGTTTTGAGTGATATTTTACAAAACTAGTTGGTTTTGGAGTATATTTTAGAGTGAGGAAAAGGGTATTTTAATCACCCAATATTTTAGGAAGTTCTATGGGAAAGTTTGGAGAAAACAACAAATTAGTGACTAGCAAGGGCTAGTTGGAACAAGCCTAGAAGAGGCAAAATCGATAAAGTGTAAGAGATGAGTTGCTAAGAATCTGAAAGGAGTTGGAACATGTTAGATGGGATTTTTTGAGATGATTTAAGGTGTTGGGGTCATGGTATGAAGCCACGGATGAGTTTTGGTATGTTGGAGGCACCAGGGTACACTAGGTGCATGGTGAACAATGTGAGTGTTTAGAAGACAAACTGAAGATTTGGGTTATAACCTCTTAGACATGGTTGTAGGAAGATGTTACCTAGTCAGAGACCTCCTCTTGAACTCTAGTTATTCTAATTCCTTGCATAGATTCCAATAATACAAGAGAATCCCAAAGTTGAGTTGTGGTTCCTAGGGGAATATAGGAGGGCTTTGCATCAAACACACACACTTGTTGTATAGTCATGGATATTGTGATCATTCAAGAACTTGAACAACACCATGTTAGAAATAGTGTTGTGAAAAAGGATTAAAAATTAGAGGGAAATGGCCATCAAATATGCATGATTTAAATAGCTACATTATCCTTAGAGAGAACTATATCTATCACTACCCCATTATCATAAGATGATTAACATACAATGGTACTTGAACAAAGAACACTAATAAATATTGAGGATGTGAATTGATAATACCATTTTGCAGATGATTTTGGCATCTCACCCTTTATCACTTGTGCATCAACTTTATTAGCCCTCTTCTTTGGTGAGTTGTAAATGAAGAATTAGCACAGTAAAAAATCTAAGATAAGAATTAGCCCTCTTCTCTCTCTCTCTCTCTCTCCCTATTCAATCTAATGAGCCAATTGGATCTACTCAACATTTTAATGTCTCAAGTATTGCCTCATGGTCTGACTCGTGAACTTTCCAAAGAATCTTATTATGTGGTTTTTCACCATATTTTATCAAGTGGACATTTGATGCAACAACAAGGTTTGGATAATGAAGAATCTTCCTCTCTATTTGCCAATCCTCGAATAACCACAAGTTAGGGTTCTTCATAGAATATTGTCTAAGCCATGTGCCTGTTACAACCACCACACTGACATGGTACTCTAAACCTTCACCATCTATAACCGAGTGATCCAATTTTTGTTTTGCTTCAACACAATGACACAAATAATAATCTATCCCTTCTTCAATGTCTTTAGGTGCAATAACAGCAAAAACATGGCCTGCAATGACAAATGTACAAAATGTGGTCATTAATTCAGAAAATACTTGGGTAAAAGTTATAAAGTTACATATTGAAATTACAAAGATATATAAATATATATATATTACTAGGTTGCACTAGATCTGACAAGCAGTCAAAGTCAATAGATGAATCCATCTCTACCATTTCCAGTACTTGTGGGGGATGATAGGTTTCAATTGGGTCCAAAGCCCGTATATCCCATTTGTCCACCCATTCAGTTGACTCACAGTCATCCCAATTTTTGTGTGTGGATACTCCATGAACCTGCATTAAAGCTTCTAAAAGAGTGTAACTCACTAGATCCTGTTAGTGTGCAACAATCTTGATATGGTGCAATGTTAGTATTATCTATCAACCAAAAAAATCTACGAACCATAGACTCACCTTCCTTACCTGGATCTATTGTAGCATTACACCAAATGAAGATGGATTTTGCATCTATCAATATTGCTTCATCTTTGTACTTTAGTTCTTCACGAGCCAAGGCTCTTTTAATGCATGCACTTGCACCATCGTTCTCTCCCTTACCATGACCAGCCTCTGTGAAATTCCACATATATTCAATTCTATACAACCTATGCATCTTGCTCAACCAATAGAACTTCCGTGCATTCTTGAATTGAGATGTACAATTGTCTGACCAAATAATATGCTAACGATATGTTATGTCCCTGTTAGTCAAATTTCCATAAAATGGTTGAAAACAACCATGTACGAACTTCATAAAATATGATCGATCATCACTAATGTAAAAAAGGTACTCCCTCAAAATCTTTTTGTCATCCTCTGTACTTGTAGGTGAATGCATAAATGTTATGTGAAGAAATATGGAAACATGTTGAGAAGTATAATACTTTTCGTGCACCTCATTTTGTGGTTGTAGTGTGTAGTTCTCTATGAAATCTACAACCAAAACAATGGTATCTAGTAGAAACATATCCTTGCACAACTTGAATTGCAAATCTAGCCATCAAGCTCTATGGGTATGCTTTGCATACTCGTAAATAATCTTTTCACAAAAAATCTTCATGAACTCATACATTGGAATCTTTTCAATGACTAAATCACATCTTTTACCACGTTTCCCATCTTTTAGAGAATATGTCACTATCTTAAATTTTTCGTAATCTACTATTTCATTTCCAATTACATGTGTACTATCCATATGTTGACAAGTTGATAAAAGTTTAAAGAACCACAAAATAAGCACGTACCATCCAAGCATGATGTCTTGTAAAATTGTTGGCTATCCCCTATTTCACATAAA
Organism: Cupressus sempervirens; assembly: GCA_028749045.1. Taxonomy (NCBI): domain Eukaryota; kingdom Viridiplantae; phylum Streptophyta; class Pinopsida; order Cupressales; family Cupressaceae; genus Cupressus; species Cupressus sempervirens. The sequence goes on along the minus strand of CM053787.1, from coordinate 278,287,520 downwards.
ATGTCATATGTGTTTGGTTGCTAGAATATGATTCAAGAATTGGCATTCAGAAACCTTGATTTGGGATTCTAGAACTTGAAATCCAAATTACTGTTTTGAGGATTTGATTTGGGACCATTTGGTTCACCAAGAATTCATTATGAGAATACACATTTTCACTGTTTGGTTGCACATTTCTGAAATTGGGTATGAGGCATAGCCACACCAAAACTCATAATGGCAGACGAATTAAACCAAAAGAAAATGTAAAAAAGTAGAGGAAAACAATCTACAAACTCCCCTATTAGTGAAGCAAATGGCCACTACGACAGCTAGGGTTCGAACTCGCAACCAGAACCTCAGCAAAATGCATAAAGGCAAGGTCATCGCAAGAAAGAAGTTGTAAAAAATTGACAAATCTACATTCAACACAAAAGTACCACCATTCTATAGGAGTTTGGTCAACCAAAGAAGAAATAATGGGCTGGGTAAGCAGTGCATATGCCTTTGTGCAGCTCCTCATAAGTAAAAACAACAGCACCATAGTGAACAAAAAAAGAAGGGCCTCATATTTAGAGGAAAATCTATTAAACCCTAGCAAAATGGAGAGAAAAATGCAACCATACCTTTGCAGAGACATTGAGAAACTAGAGAAAATAGAGAGCAGAATGTTTGGTAGAGAAAAAATGGATCTGCAAATAACAACGTGAGAAACTAGAGAAAATGGAGCAAAACGTTTGCCGAGATAAAATGGAGTGCAAATGAATATAATCTGGTAGACAAAAAGTTTGAGCACAAAAAAAAATCAGGTCTGCCGGACTTTTTAAAAAGTTTCTTTTATATTAATTTATAATGCTCATTTTTTCCAAAATTGGAATTAAAACGAGTATTTGAGCAATACCAACTATTTGGAAGGAAGACCAAATCCTCGAATTGGGGGATAAATGAGAATACAAAATTTTAATTTTTTCTTATTCCAATTCTCATTTCATTGACCTAAACAGTGGATTAAGATTTTTTTAGAATTCACAATTCTAATTCCTGTTGATATTCACGAACCAAAAGGGCCCTTGAAGATCTTGGTGAATCATTCATGTCACAATCCTGCAAAACAAACTGAGAATGCAAAACTAGACATATATGCCTAAAAATATCAAAATGGTTAGAAAATTCAATATGTATCCTACAACAACAAGTTGTGCAAGTGTGATTTATCTTCACATAAAAAGGTTTATCCATCTCAAAAAATCTTTGACTTATTCGAATTTGAGGATACATACTAATAAATTTTGCAAAAAATTGTGTCTAAGTTGAGTCCAAAAAATGTTTCGCATGTGGGTCGTGATTTTGGCTATCAATCCTCCTTCTTACAACATCTCTTTGATTAGGGGAAACATGTGTGTTATTTTTCCAAAAATCTTCAATCAATAATTTCAAGGCTTCACTAATTTTTTATCCTTTCGCAATAGTCTATTGCTAAATGTCCATAACTCATTTTTTGTTGGATCTTCCAATCTCTCATGCCTTAGCGTGGCTCTCCTTAGAGTACCTCTACCAATTTTTAATATTTTTCTTGTCTTTCTCATGAGTCAAGATTTCTTCATTTGGCTACTTACTATTGTCAATGTAAGTACTCATCTTGTGATATTACTATCTTTCGTGCATGATTTAGAACCCACTTTGTCATAAGAACTCATTAGATTCTTTACAATATTTTTTTCATTTGAATCATCCATCATTCTTAGCCCAAGAATCTTCATGATAGGCCTAAATTACAAATTTCTCATCATTTCAACAAATAATTAGCATTGACCTATAATATTTAATTCTTCAAAAATAAATCTCCACATACGATTAACTTTTCTTGGACAAGTACGCTCACTAATCTTGTCAAGCATTGATTTCAAAATGTTAGTATCAATATCAATCAAATATTTTGGTCTTCTAAAATAAATTCTAGAAGGTGTTATAATCTCTTCCATTTCCTCAATATTTTGAACATCAACATAAGGTCGAGTGTATTGCATACCTTGAATTGAAGATGATGTGCCTTGACAATAAGATGCAAAAGATGGAATATCACCTACTTGATGTGTTTATGTTGTGCCTTCAACATGACATGATGGAGTGTGTATATTGTCAGATCTACAAATCAGTGTCTCTTCAACATGAGAGGACGATATAACTTCAATATTGGAAGATGGTGTAGAGGACAATATGACTCCAACATTGGAAGATGGTGTAGTGGACAATATGACTCCAACATTGGAAGATGGTGTAGCAAATGATATGACTCCAACATTGGAAGATGGTGTAGCTTCACAATTCAATTATCTTCTTGAGCATAACAATCTCATTCATTCTATTTGTCTTTCCAATTCTTCCTCTGTGTTTCTTTGTACCGGTGGTTCTTGATTCTCTTTGAAAGTCAATTCTTCATTATTGCTTTGCAATTTTCTTTGCTCACGTAGTAATTTCATTTTATCTCTTTAAATTGCCAAATCTCTCTCTATCTTCATTTGTTTGAGTTTTTGTTTTCTTCCTTGGCATGATGATGATTTCTACATGTCAAATTATTCAAACATCTGAATTACTTAAAATGTGTAAATTACAAATTATTCAAATATATATAAAAATTATAATTATTTAAATGAATACAAAATATATATCAAATGACTTGTCAAATTTCTAACCATTTTGAAATAACATTTCATTCAAACATAAAAATTTCAATGAATTCACTATATATTAAACAACATGTCAAATTATAATCAAATTTGTATCTATATATCAACAAACAATATTTAAAATAGATTGCACTAACCTTTTCTATACAAGGAATATTGAAAAAGTCTTCAAATCATGATTCCAATGATTGAATTTGGTGTTTGCTAGCTTCCAAAAGTGTTTGAATGAAGAGAATGGATGAAATGGGCCCCAAAGTTGCTTTTTGCCCATTTTTACGTGATTTCTCATAGTGCATATGTACTATAGCATGTACGCACTATAAAGTGTATACACACTATGTCAAAACACATCACTCTCCATCTTCCTTACTCTCTATCCTTCCTACTCTCTCTCCCATCCCCTACCCTCTCTCTCTTCCTACTCTCTCTCCCCTCTCCCATCCCTTACACTCTCTCTCTCCCCTCTCCCATCCTTTACTCTCTCTCTCTCCCTCTCCCTCTCCCACTGCCTACTCTCTTTACCTCTCTTACCCTCTCTCCTCTCCCATCCCCTACTCTTTAGATCTCTTACACACACTCTTATCCCCCCACTCTCTTCTCTCCAATCCCCTACTCTCTACATCTGTCACACACACTCCCTTCCCCCCATCTCTTTCCCTCTCCCTCTCCTACTGCCTACTATCTCTCTCTCTCTCGCTTTCTACTCTCTCTCTCTCTCCCAAATCCCTTACTCTCACTCTCTCTCTCTCATCTCCTACTCTCTCTCACACTCTCTCATCCCCTAATCTCACTCTCTCTCTCTCCCATCCTATACAAGCTCTCTCTGCCACCACCTACTCACTCTCACACTCTCTCTCCCATCCCCTAATTTTTCTCTCTTACACACACACTCTCATCCCCCCTCTCTCCCTCTCCCACTGCCTACTTTCTCTCCCCCATCCCCTACTCTCTCTCTCCTCTCCCATCCCCTACTCTCACACTCTCATACTCTCTCCCATCCACTACTTTATCTCTCTTACACACATTCCCATTCCCCCTCTCTCTCTCCCTCTCCCACCACCTATTTTCTCTCCCCCATCACTGTGCTCTCTCTACCACCCCCTACTCTCTCTCCCATCCCCTACTCTCTCTTTCATAGACACACACACTCTTATCCCCCCACTCTCTTCTCTCCCATCCCCCCTATCTCTCTCCCTCTCCCTCTCCTACTACCTACTATCTCTCTCTCTCAAGTTCTCTCTCTCCCTCTCTACTCTCTCTCTCCCATCTTGTACGAGCTCTCTCTGCCACCACCTACTCACTCTCACACTCTCTCCCATCCCCTACTCTGTCTCTCTTACACACACACTCCCATCCCCCCTCTCTCTCTCTCCCTCTCCCACTCCCTCTCCCACCACCTACTTTCTCTCCCCTATCCCCTACTCTCTCTCTCTCCTCTCCCATCCCCTACTCTCTCACACTCTCTCCCATCACCTACTCTATCTCTCTTACACACACTCCCATCCCCCCTCTCTTTCTCCCTCTCCCACCGCCTACTTTCTCTTCCCCATCATCGTACTCTCTCTCTTCCATCCCCTACTCTCTCTCACACTCTCACACTCTCTCCCATCCCCTACTCTCTCTCACACTCTCACACTCTCTCTCCCATCCCCTACTCTCTCTCTTTCATAGACACACACACTCTTATCCCCCCACTCTTATTCTCTCCTATCCCCTACTCTCTACATCTGTCGTACACACTCCCATCCCCCCTATCTCTCTCCCTCTCCCTCTCCCACTCCCTCTCCTACCGCCTACTATCTCTCTCTCAAGTTCTCTCTCTTCCTCTCTAATCTCTCTCTCTCCCATCCCTTACTCTCACTCTCTCTCTCCCATCCCCTACTCTCTCTCACACTCTCTCCCATCCCCTACTCTCTCTCTTTCATAGACACAAACACTCTTATCCTCCCACTCTCTTCTCTCCCATCCCCCTATCTCTCTCCCTCTCCCTCTCCCACTCCCTCTCCTACTACCTACTATCTATATCTCTCCCTCTCTATTCTCTCTCTCTCCCATCCTATACGAGCTCTCTCTGCCACCACCTACTCACTCTCACACTCTCTCCCATCCCCTACTCTGTCTCTGTTACACACACACTCCCATCCCCCCTCTCTCCCTCTCCCACTCCCTCTCCCACCACCTACTTTCTCTCCCCCATCCCCTACTCTCTCACACTCTCACACTCTCTCCCATCCCCTACTCTGTCTCTCTTACACACACTCTCCCATCCCCTCTCTCTTTCTCCCTCTCCCACCACCTACTTTCTCTCCCCCATCATCGTACTCTCTCTTCCACCCCCTACTCTCTCTTACACTCTCACACTCTCTCCCATCCCCTACTCTCTCTCACACTCTCACACTCTCATACTCTCTCTCCCATCCTCTACTCTCTCTCTTTCATAAACACACACACTCTTATCCCCCCACTCTTCTTCTCTCCCATCCCCTACTCTCTACATCTATCACACACACTCCCATCCCCCCTATCTCTCTCCCTCTCCCTCTCCCACTCCCTCTCCTACCACCTACTATCTCTCTCTCTCTCTCAAGTTCTCTGTCTTCCTCTCTAATCTCTCTCTCCCATCCCTTACTCTCACTCTCTCTCTCCCATCTAATACGATCTCTCTCTGCCACAACCTACTCTCTCTCACACTCTCACACTCTCTCCCATCCCCTACTCTATCTCTCTCACACACACCTCCCATCCCCTCCTCTCTCTCTCCTCTCCCATCCCCTACTCTCTAGATTTGTCACACACACTCCCATCTTCCCTCTCTCTCCCTCTCCCACTCCCTCTTGCACTACCTACTATCTCTCTCTCTCAAGTATACTCTCTCCCTCTCTACTTTCTCTCTCCCATCCCCTACTCTCACTCTCTCTCCCATTCATGACTCTCTCTCTCTCACCCCCATCCTTTACGAGCTCTCTCTGCCACCTCCTACTCTCTCTCAAACTCTCACCCTCTCTCCCATCCCCTACTTTATCTCTCTTATAAATAAATACACATTCTCATTCCCTCCCTCTCTCTCTCTCACAATCCCTCTCCCACTGCCTAATCTCTCCCATCCCCTACTCTATCTCTCTTACACATTTCCATTCCACCTCTCTCTCCCTCCCACTCCCTCTCCCACCACCTACTATCTCTCTCTCTCTCTCTCACTCTCTCCCTCTCTCTCCCATCCCCCTACCATTGCCTACTCTCTCTATCTCTCTCTCCCCTCTCTCATTATGTACTCTCTCTCTTTCACACAAACACCCATCCCCCCTCTCTCCTCTCCCATCCCCTACTTTTTCTATCACTCACTCTCCCTCTCCCACTCCCTCTCCCACTGTCTACTCTCTCTCTCACTCACTCTCTCTCTCTCTCTCACTCTCTCGCTCTCTCTCTCTCTCTCACACACTCACTCACTCTCACTCTCAATCATTATCACTCTCATTCTCTCTCTCTCTCTCTCTCTCTCTCTCTCTCTCTCTCTCTCTCTCTCTCTCTCTCTCTCTCTCTCTCTCTCACTCACTCACTCTCTCTCCCTCTCTACTCTCTCTATCTCTACTAGCCCCTACTCTCTCTTACATTTTCACACTCTCTCCTATCCCCTACTCTCCCTCTCTCTTTCTCTCTTACACGTATTTCTATCTCGACTCTCTCTCCCTCTCCCATCGCCTACTCTCTCTTCCATCCTCTACTCTCTCTTGAGCTACTCTGTCTTCCCCCTCTCCCATTCCATACTCTCTCTCTTTCACACACATGCACTCCCATCCTCCTCTCTCTCACTCTTCCTCTCCCACTCTATCTCCCACTGCCTACTCTCTCTATCTCTTTATCTCTCACACACACACATAGCCATTCCCCTACCCCTCCCCACCCATCTCTCTTTTGGTCTTGGTTTGCAATTTAGGCCTCAATAGGGTGTGTGCCCTATAGAATGCACCCACTACTAAGAATTCAATGCTTCCAATAGCGCATGTGTGCTATAGGACACACGCGCTATTGAAAGCTTTGCATTAAACCCAAGCCTAAGGCTTGCTTTTTCCTTAGAGATCCAAACCAAAGGTTTGGAGTTTATAAACAGGTCTGAGACATGTTTTCCAGCAAACATACCAAAAAAGATTGATTTTTCTTGTGTGCTCCCCTTCAAGATTCCTCATGGTTGGATATTGATAAGATCAGGTTACATAGCATTATAGGTCTTTGTGTTAGCTATCTAACCATATAATTTATTTTTAATTTGAATTATTTCAAACCTTTCATCTATAATTTCTTTTGGATGTATGTTCATTTTTTGTCAAAAACCACCATGTACTAATTGGGCTATAGATTTTAGCTCGTTCATCGAATTTTGCAACAAATTAGTTTTTTAGAAACTAGACTCCATTCTACACACTTTGAAAAATAAAAGTTTTTATTTAAGATTAGTTTTTAATTATTTCTAGGGGGAGCACATAGATATTTCATGTTTTTGGGATGTGTCTAGTTAAAAAATTCATTAAAAAAAATACGCATTATAAAATTACCCAAAAAATCTGGGATAAACTACATAATGTTAAGTAACTTTTGACTAGAGCAATTAAAGAATTTCAAAAAAAAAGTTAAAATTTTAGGGGGGCCACACTTTGTACTATGTTATGTTTTTTTGGAATAAATAGTACCACTTTTTGTGGCCCCCTTTTTTGAGGACCTAAAACTAAACCATTTTGAAAAAAAATTAATAGTTTAGAAAGTAGATTCAAAGGACTACGACTTTTGTTTTTGTCATAGCCTAAAATTTTGAGTGTAACTATCTTCAAATTCTTGTTGAAGTTAAAAATTTGCAAATTTTAGGAAAAAGGTGTCCACTTATACCCCCTTTTTGGCACCAAAACTTGGTGCACTTACCTGACAACTGGACATAATCAATTGACCTCACCTTTCAGTTAATGGGAACTTGAGCTAAAAATCAAAGATGTATAAGAGTGATGTAACAAAGTTAAACAAGGTGAACTTTTCATCATGGAAAGATAAAATGAACTTGCATATTTCTAGTATTGAATAATGATATACATTGGTTGGATAATGAATATACCACACATATTAATCACCTAACTGTGGAGAAAATGAATGAGAAAAGGAATCACAATAGTTTGATGGTTGAGATTGCATCTTCTCGTAATGATGTTGAGTTTGATGATATTAAGAACGGTGGTACTATTAAAAAAATGTGGGATGAGATGAAAATAGTACATGGAGGAGATCATAATGTAAGAAGAGTCAAATTTTAAAACTTGAGAAGTAAGTATGATGACATGAGGATGAAAAAAGGTGAGAATTTTTCACAATATGTGAATCAAATGAAGGATGTTGTAAGTGCAATCAAATCTATTGGAGCAACTATCAAGGATTCTAAAATTGTAAGTAAAGTTTTAAGAACTCTTCTACTTGTCTATGATATTAAATTTTATGCAATTCAAGAAGTAAGATCTATACCTGGAAATGATCTGACACTTGATAAATTAGTTCATTGATTGACTACATTTGAGGTGAACAATTAAAAGAATAGTATAGTTAATATGGGAAATGCATTTAAGTCCTCACTTACCATCAAAAATTCAAAGAAAGAAAAGAAATCCAAAGAAGAAAGTGAGTTTGAAATTGAAGATAATTTTAATGAGCTTGAAGCATTTCTTGGAAGGAGGTTTTCAAGAGGTAAAGGTAAATTTCCCTTGATATGTTTCAAATGTAGTGAGGTTGGTTACTATGTTGCTAAATGTCCTAACATAAGAAAACCTAATAGAAATGATAGAAATAACAAGAAATATTTCAAGTACAAGAAGGAAAGGGATTACAAAGACAAAGGAAAGAAGTCATGTTACATTGTTGAAGAAGAGAATATCGAGTCCAGTTCTGATGATGATAAGGAAGTAGTTGAAGTAGTTTATATTGTAATCAAGGAAGATCCAAATGGTGAAAGGTATGAAAGTAAAAATTCCCTTATTTCATATGTTACTAAGGGTGATTCATGGGTTATTATAATGCTTTCTCACATCACATGACTAGTGATTTAAGTAACTTTGATAAATTTGAAGAAATTAACGATGGTAAAACCGTTAAGTTTGGTAATGATTTTCCATACTCAATGAAAGGTAAAGGGTCACTAATACTGAATGATAAGATTAAATATGATGATGAATATTGGGTTCAATTAATTAAATATAATATTTTGAGTGTTGCACATCAGAATAACTCAGGTAAGAAGCTAGAATCTGAGAAAAGGAAGGTCAAGATCTTTGATGATGAGGGAAATCTAATTGGAACAAGAACACAGACAAAAGGTAACTTATTATATCTTGATCCTATAGTTGAGGAATGATTATTTTCTAAAATGGAGGATGAGTGGTTATGCATAAGAGGTTGTGTCATGTAAAATTTGAGAATACAATGACTTCAGATTAGTAGAGAGAAAAGAGTAAGAGTCTTATTGAATCTGCAAAAACTAGATAATACTATGTGCGAAAAATGTCACCTGAATAAAATGACAAAGTCTAGTTTTTTTACCAAGACACACGCTTCAAATGATTTATTGGAGTAAATGTCTACATATATATGTGGTCTAATTGGTGTTGGCAGTTATTATGGTGATAGATATTTAAAATTATATGTTGATGACTATTGAAGGATAATGACTGTATTGTTCATGAAATTGGAAAAAAAATGCATTTGCTATGTTCAAATGGTATAAACCTAAATGTGAAAATGAAACTAGTGAATCTTTAAAATATTTAAGATTGAAAGAAGTGGTGAGTTTATGTCTACTAAATTCACTAACTTTTGTGTTGAGAATGGTATCAAAAAGTAGTTGCATACACCGAGGACCCTAAAAAAGTATGGTGTTGTTGAAAGCAGAAATAGATCCATCATGGATTGTGAGAGGACTTTGATGATTGAGATGAAGGTCTCTTAGATATTCTAGAGGGAAGAAATCATTATTGTTGTGTATACTCTCAATTGAGTTGAATTGAAGAAAGGAACAAACAAGACATTGTGCGAACTATGGTTTGGTCATACACTGAATTTAAGTTATTTCAAAATCTTAGGAAGTAGGCCTTACATTCACAAAGATTATAGGAATCTTAAACTTTATGTTAAAGGATATGAATGTATATTTCTTGGGTACCCATCTAAGTGTAAAGCTAATAAATGTTTGAACAGAGCTAATAACAAGACAATTGAAAGTGCAAATGTAAGATTTGATGAGTTTGTAGAAAGGAATAATGTAAAAGGAAGAAGTAACCAAAGGATTACAAAAAGTTTATTTATGTCTATGAAGAGTCACCTAATATTCTACCTGAGTTACAAAATAAAGCTATAGAGAACTAGATAAGGAAACTCGAGTCATAGATAGGTGTACCCGAGAACCAAATAGTACAACTCAAGAAGGAAGTTAAACCTCTACAGAGTAAAGAAAATATTGAGAATAGGATAAATGAGCCTGTAATGGCAAAATACGTGATGAAGAAACATTCACCTAAACAAAAAATTGGAGATAGAGGGCAAGCAAGAAGAAATTTAAGAGAAGGTACATGCTTAATAACCAATTTTGAATCTAGAACACTAAAAGCTACATTGGATGATCAATGTTAGGCTAATTCTATGAATGAGGAGAGTGATTAGATTGAGAAGAACAATACTTGGACACTAGTAATGAGACCTGCTAATAAAAATATGATTTGAACCAAGTCAATTCTTAAAAACAAGCTGAATGAGAATGGAGAAATGGTAAGAAACAAGGAAAGAATGGTTTGCAAAGGTTATGCACAAGAAGAAGGGATTGATTACCTCTAGAAATATTGGAAGGAGTAAGAACATTTTTGGTTTATGCTACATACAAGAAGCTCAAGGTATATAAAATAGGTGTAAAATTTTCTTTTTTGAATGGCATACTTGAAGAGGAAGTCTACATTGAACAATCTAAAGGATTCATTGAACATAAATAGAAGAAGATGATCTAGAAGTTGAATAAAGAATTCTATGGACTAAAATAAGGCCCTAATGTTGGAATAAGTATATGGGAAAGAATATATTGAGGGGGGTGAATCAAGATCTTAAACTTTTAACTTCAAAACAAATTTCATAAATCTAGACCTAATTCATCTCATATAATGGCTCTACCATTTAAACTATAATTCTGAAACATAAATGAAATACATCAAATTCATAAAATATTTCAACACATAACATAATGATTTGGTTACCTAGAAATACTAAAAGATGAAGATAAAACTGGGGGGGATGAAACCCACAAATCTTTACTATTGTAACAATAAAGTTAACCTATTAGGGTTACAATGTTTGATCATAAGATATGATCTATCCTATGAGGGGTCTAACCTATTAAAATATTAAGAGACTACTAGGTCTCACCTTGTTAAAGTATTTTGCACTCACAATGAAGTAAGGGCTCTATTAGGAGGTTTACATAGGTCTGTTAAGATCACACTATTAAGAGATTTACCGTATCTCAATTAATAATAACTAATTCAGTACCCGACCCTTAGTTTTCTCTATAAGATGATCTTAGGTCTACTCTTTGTTGTATCTCTAATCTGATCTCCTAATCTAATAACTCTATTTAGTGTTTCACTCCCATGGTTTCTCTCTCTGTGATCTTCTTTCAACCTTCATCTTCACTCCTTCACATGAAAATAAACTCATGTGAATCTCCTCACACGCATACACACATGATTCTAGGGTTGGAATTCTCCTTAAATAGATGTTTTATAAAGGTTCTAGATCTTAATTGATGGTTTATACTTCATCACCTTTTACTATTTCTATACCATTTTCTGATTGGTTGAATTGTACATCCTGGAATTATTACCTTCTAAAATGATGTGTGATCATATTCTTATCTAGCTCTACCAATATTAAATATCATAGAAAATTTGGCCAAAATCGTTTACATATGTGTTTGTACCATTAAAAAATTATATGTCAAAACTGAACTACTCGGCACTTGAATGCTCTGATGGTTGGTCATGTATACTTCTTCATGTTGTCACATAGCTTATATATTCATGTTTTCTCGACACTTAATAAATTTTCCACATACTCAGTCTCAACTATATTGCTTGGCACATACATTTTCTTGGTCACTACTAAATACTCAATAATCACTATCCTACTTGGTATATGCATTGTATGCTTGGCCTTTGCTAGATAACTTGGTCATAGTGATGACCTTGTACTCTTTCCTAGTAAATGACTAATTGTCTGGATACTAATCGACAACATAGTATTAGAGATCAACACCTAGAGAATGGTATGATAGATCATACTCTAATCTAATTAAGATTGGATTTGCTTGAACAAGTGAAAATAGTAATCTATATTTGAAAAATGAATCTAGGGATATGGTGTTGATTGTTGAGATATTTGTTGATGGCATAATATTTGGAGGAAATGACATGTTGAGTAATACATTTCTGAAAAAATGAGCATTGAATTTTAAATGTCTATGTTTTGGAGATCAAAAAATTCATTGGATTACATGTCCATCAAAAAATGAAAGATATACATGTTACTCAATATAAGTATCTGGAAGAAATCTTGAAGAAATTTGGGATTGATGAGTCTATGTTATTCAGTACACTTATGGTGACTGGGGTAAAACTATCAAAAGAAGACACTACTAGTGAAGTTGATCAAACATTGTATAGATCTATAATTGGAAAGCTAAGGTATGTTGTACATAATAGACTAGATATTGCCCTACTCATTTGCAAGGTTTTCATCTAATCCAAGGGGGAACTCATACAAATGTTGTGAAAAGGATATTTAGATATCTTTACAGAACTGAAGATATATGGCCTATGGTATAAAAAAGAGGATGACTTTAATCTTAAATTCTACATAGATGTTGATTAGGCTGAAAATATTGATAATAGAAAAATCACAAGTCGTAGAGCTTTATGTTTAGGAGAAAGATTGATTACATGGATAAGAAATAAATATAGTTGCCTTTCAAAATCTCCAACTAAAGTTGAATATTTGGTTATTGCAATCATTGTATGGATTAAGAAATTGTTGGAAGGAATGGAAGAAGAGGTAACTTTCTTGTTACTATTTACTGATGAAGTGCAAGGTAGGAAAATTCCCAAAGGAGATGTCCTAGCCCCCAATGACCACACAGTGGAAGTATATAAATAACACAAAGATTTAGATCTAAATAATGTCAATTGTCATTATAGAATTATAAAATTTACATCCAATATGCCCAGTTACAAGGCCTTCGGGTTATGGCCAAATACATAAGAAATTACAATAGTAATTCTACAAGATCTCACAAGATCCAAATCCTAGCTAGCCCAAATCCACAATCTGGTAGAAAACCTCAAGAAGAATCTAAATTGGTGCTTGCACGCCACCAATCAACCTTCTTGTTTCCCAAGCCAAAGCTACTAGCTCTACTCACAAACTTCACTCTACTCAGCTACTCCTTTCTCTAGTTGACTTTCTTCATGCTCAATAATATTGAATGAATAATGACTCTAGAGTCCACAAGACAAGATTTACTTATACCAAACCAAGCCACAGGTCAGCCTAGCAAGTTGCATTAAATAAAGCCCCATGTTAAATAAATCCTCAAGCCACAAGTTAGATTTATTATTTATTTATTTTATTTTATTTTATTTTATTTGCAATTTTAGTCACTTTCTCTCTCCTACATTTTTTCCTTTTTAATTTTTTTTTTAATAAATATATCGTGCCCCCCTTTGTTTTATGATGCAAGATTCTCTTGTTTCATTTATTTTGACAATACAAGTGCAATAAATATTTCAAAAAATCTACTGATGCATGAAGAAACAAAATACATATCAATCAAATATCATTATTTGAGGAGGAAAATTCAAGAAAAGTAGCAAGTGAGGCTGGAGTATGTGTTGTGTAAGAAACAAATTGCTAACATTTTTACTAAGCCACTACCTAAGGATGCTTTTAAGTATCTCAAAGGTTAATTGGGGGTCCTACCCCTATCCAAAACTCACTAGATGAAGAAGGCATGTTGCATCAATTAAAGGATGAATTGTAATATCTTTATAGAGTTGATGCAGAAGTGTTCAAACTTTAGGAATATTTATAAAGTTGTGAAAGTGATAGTGATGAAATTGAAGTGATCAGTACATGTAAGGTACAAGGACAACTACAGGGTTTTTTGAGTTTCCTATTAAAATTTATAATAACCTTTGGCATTTTTGTCAAAGGGGGAGAGAAAAAATGAGAAAGGGGGGGTACATACTAAGAATGAGAATGAGTAACAATAGAAATTGTCTAAGAGGGAGAATATATTGGTGAGACGATATGGATGATATATATGAGATAATATGGGAAAGAATATACTATAAGGAAGAGAAGATTACCCAAAGGTGAATAGAATAAACTAAAGAGAGCAAGTTTCAATAGAGATGAAGATGAGGTTGAAGGCTGAACCTCAAATATAAGATCACAATCAAAGGGAGTAGTGTTGAAGATGTTGAAATTATTCCTACTAAACATATAGTTAGATTCCTAGATTGAAGATACATAACTAAAAAGTTGTATTGTTGCCAATGCATACATTTGATTATCTTATGTAATATTTTGTAAAATATTGTTTTATGTGTTTCCATCAATGCTAAAGAGGGAGATGGTTAGCTGATAATAACATGAATATTTGTAAAAGAGTCATATTAGTTATTATACTTTCATTGTTGTTATATTTTCATTGATGTCAAAGTCTTAGTTGGCTAAACATTATGCTAACTAAGTAGAGTACCATATCATTTGATTGATAAGAGGATTTGAAGAAAGTATGATCAAGACAAAAGTGACATGTAAGGTACTCAATAGGTAATTGAGTGAGTTGGATAGTGATAATGTATTATTATTTCATTATTTTACAATCATGAATTATTACAATGTATTGAAGAACATAAGCTTAACAAAGTGACAAGGTTAATGAAGGGAGGTTGTTTTGACCTAATGGTCAAATCATTTTTTAGTTAGTGAATAAACATTTAATTAGTTTGATTGGTTTCATTGCTATTGAGCTTTACAGTTGATACCAATAATCACATTCAGATAGTAGTGTCTATCATGCTTCGTAGAGTCTACTGAGCTCATCAATGGAAACCATGTAGGAAGTAGTGTTAACCAATCTTATCAATATCTACTAAGCTGGCAGTGTTAAAAAAGTAGAATGAAGGCACTGTTGACTGAACTATAGTGTCAACTGAGCCCTTTAGTATCTACCAAATTCTTAATTATTCACCAAGTCACCCGATGCTAAACAAATTCATGCTACTCCCAAGTCATCAATATGGATCGAGCACCAATGTCAAATGAATGCTAGAGCTTGGAAATTGATAGTGTTTTCAAGTGTCAATATATCACCGAAGTGGTCTTCAGAATCTAAACAGCAATAGTAATTTGACTTAGTGAAGATTGTTTTAAATTGGTATTATAGCTGACTCCAGAAGGTAATTCACTAGATTGGTATATATGTAATACATCTTATCATATCCAATACATGAGTAAGTAACAAGTGAGAAGAAAAATAAATGTGAATTAGAAGAAAAAGGCTACAAGAAGTTTAAGGGAAAGTAGAGTCTCATCTATCATAGCAAAGTGATAATTTTACATCAAAAGAATCCTAACAGGTGCATCAGTCAAATCCTCAATCAAGGTCGACTTACAAATATTATGCTAAATCTCCTAACCAAGTACATACTTCATTGTATTTTATAAATCCTTTCATAAGGTGGACCTTGTAATGCCTACCCCTAGTTGACTTTTTGTGAGGCCTCGCCCCGACCCATCCTAGCACCGATGATACATTATTATTTTGATACTCATGACTCGATATGTCAAAACATTATTTGATGCACTGAACATTATTATGCTATTTTACGATGTGTGATGTTTTATTTCAATTATTTGGTTTTGTCATTTAATGCTTTATGAACATATATAATGATGAAGTAAATTTATGCAAAACTAACACTTTGATTATGCAAATCTAATGGCCAAAAATATGAGTAGAATTGGATAAAAAATTGATTATTAGAAAATGGATGCTTTAATTTATATGATTTTTCTGATCCATAATTTATATAATGCATGAGAATTCTTGATCAATTGATGTGTGCAATGAGTGTGCTGAAAAATTAGCCAAGAAAACTCAATAGAAAGGTAGGACTAAATCACTTGTTGATTTTGTGCTATCTTGCATTGTAATTCTTTAAAGGTTGTTATCTGATTTTATTATTCTCCTAGCTTTTAATTGTTCCTATTATGTCTTTAAGGCTTAAAAATGTCAAATTTAACTGCCCTAGGTGTAAGGGTATGGGTGGGGAGTACTTTCCACACCCTTAGGCTCCTTGTTTGACTTTTAGGGTCACTCAAAAGCCCTATTTTTGATGGATTGCGAAAATTGATTTCCATCTACATGAGTTGGTGACCCAAACTCCATCTTGGGTTACTTGAAGTCTAGTTGAGTTAAGGGATGATACTTAGAGGCATTTTGGAGTAGTTTTGGGGTTGTGACCCAACCTTTAGTTTTGGAGGAAGTTTTGAAGATTGAAGGAAGAAAAGGGAAAGCTCTTCTCAACCCACCATTTGCCATCACTCTTTGTGGAGGTAGGAGTTCTTCACTCCTTTGAGTTATTTCTTCATGTGCTCATGCTTGAATCATGTTTGAATCTTGCATAAGGTTTTGTGTTCTTTATGTATTTCTTGCTTGTGTGTTAGGGTTGATTGGGAGGGAACTTATCTTATTTTCTTTTGATGTTTTTCCCATGCTTGCTTGATGTTTTGTTTTTTTGAGAGGATTTCATGGGGATTTTTTTGGCATCACTCACCCTTGGAGAGGGAAGAAGTGGCCATGTTTGGGGGAAAGGCCTTAGTTGGACCTCAATAGTGTAGAGAACCCTCTCATGGTGAGAGGAGGGAAAGAGGGTAGGGTGTATGGGCCCCTACTTGTCATCTTATACCTTGTTATTATTGAGAATTCTTGAATATGAAAATGATTGAAAATCCTTGTGAAAATAGCCTCAAAAGGGCCTTGTAAAAGAATGGAAGTTCTTGAAGTTTTAGCCCCAGAAGTTTTATGTTATGGTATGGTGATTGACATATCCTATTGAGAAAATCCACCTCCCCCCCTATTTTGGTTCATTGTTGAGCCTATTGTGCAAAACTGGGTTGGGAATACATGCTTGAATTGTTCTCCTTGTTATGTTGTTTACCTCCATGATTGACTCTTGTCTTCTCCTTGTATTTCCTTGAAGTTTTGAAGGTATTGGAAGGAAGAATTTGTGAAGGATTTAAAAGAGATTTCATTTGAAATGTAATATAATGAACAAAAAAAAATGTATTTGAATTTTGTTGTATTGGAAACGACATCATTTTTTCTTACTAGTTCTTTCCTGATGGAGCCTTGAACCAAGATAAATAATATAGAAAAAAAAAATTATGAAAACCATCTTGTATTGCTCTCATGTAATTTCAGTTTTGCATGTGTTTGGAGAAAATAGAATGATAGATAATGCCTTTGAATTCTGAATATCCAAGTTTTCAATTATGTTAATGAAAAGCAATTTGATATGTTAAAGTTTTCAATTTGATGTTATAAGTATTAAGAGGAAATGGAAATCCTACATTGTGAGCACAAGGTTAATTCTCTCATTGTTAAGTTTCATAATTGACAGAATCAATTCGATCAAGAATTATGCATCGCCTTGAATTCTGAATATAGGATCATATTCCTTGTTATATAATGATTAATAAAACATAAATTTTAGGAGGAAAGACAAAAAGATTACAACCTTACTTATACCCTTGTATTATTATGCTTGTTAAGAAGACATCAAGGTTACAACAAGGATAGAGGGCACTAATTAGACAACAAAAAAACATTATAGCTTAATGAGAAAATTTTTACTTAGACAAAAAAAGGGTTTCCAAAAATTGTGCACCTCCAGGAGCAAAAGCTCTCTGGAAAATGTATGGAGAGAAATTTTATTTCCCCAAGACCAAAGAGAATATTCCCTAAGTTATTCTATTAGAATTTTAATTAAAATTATTGCTAATTCATTTAATAGTATAACTTTAATACATTAATATATATGTGTGTGTGTGTGTGTGTGTGTGTGTGTGTGTGTGTGTGTGTGTATGTATTTATGTATGTATGTATGTATGTATGTATGTATGTATATGTATCTTAATGCAATTATTGTGGCATTTTTTAGTGCGTTCCCTCAACCATATAACTTTATGCATTAACTCTCCTAGCCACCTAGCCTCCACTAAATCAAGTTTCAAATCTCCTTTGCCAATTTGGGCACAGGTCTATTGCATCAGCATTAACTTCATATGACAAAGGGGAGGGTACTTTCTTTTGGCCCCAAATCTTGTCTCTTAATAAATCAATTTTTGTTTTTTAAAGAAATTATATCTCACCCACTTATAGCCTTCTTCCCACACGTCTCTTTCACCCTCATTATGAAAGGTAGGCGTGGACCTCACCAACCTCTTGCCACTTTCTTTTACCAAGCTCATGTGGGGTCATGTCTTAGCTTTAAGGAGGTGAAGAAAGTTATTAAAACAAATAAAGAAAACTCAATAAAATTCTCACTCACCCCCCAACGCTTCCATCTTCCCTAAACACATGATCCAATGCATGGGGACATAAGGGAAGGGATAGGTTTGTCTATGCAGGCCCTTGGGCAGCATGCAAACCCTTGGGAAGTGGGGCCTCATGTCATGCCCACTTGGCATAGGAGTGTAGGGGGTAGATCCTAGGTAGATCTTAGGTCTAAGAAGTAAAAAGGGTAGTATTAGTGTTAGGTTATCTTGGTTTGGTTGTTAGTATAATATGTTAAATATTTCAGTTAGAATGTAGCTTAGGATAGATATTAATGGTAGTTAGGATTTAAATATATGTTTAATTTTTATAGGGGTGGTATCAAAACTTTAGTTAGGGTAGTAGATGTTGGTTATTTTAGGAAGAGATTTAATGTCTTTTATGTTAGTGTGGATGGTAGTATTCTTATAGTGTCTTAGTGGTTAGAGTATTAAAGTAGTTCTAATTTAAAAGTTTTAAATTTGAAATTAGAATACTTAAATTAAAATAATTTTTAATGTCTTATTAAATAGTTTTATGCCATTGTGATAATTACTAGACTGACTTTTATATTGGCAATTTTAATGTGAACTTAAATTTTGTTTTAGTTACTCATAAAGTTCAGATTAACTTGTAGATTTAATGAATTGACTCTAGGCATCAATTTCAATTATAAATGATAAATTACTGAATTAGATTGTAGACTAAAGTTTAAAATGTAGATAGCACATGTTGTATAGTAGATTTTACAGATCTTCTAGAGTTTAAATCTTCTAATGTTAAATGATTAAATTTCCAAATTTGATCAAGTTATTAGTTAATCGAAGGAGGTCTAGCTAAATGAATCATTGATTTTAATTTTAATTTTTTTTAAATTGTGCATTTCTACCCTTATATTTTGGGCATGACACTTTTCTTGTCTTGGGCATGACACTTTTCTTGTCGTATTATCGGATTCTTTTAGGCATGTTTTATGATTATTTCTATGATGATACACGTATGTTCATATAGAAATTTTAGTTATTTCATGATGATTAGTAGGTGCATTATTAATATGTAGTTCTATAGTTACTTATCCCATACTTGCATGTGTATGGTGTACTTGTCTTTTTTACTTTATGATCGATGTTTCTAATGTGGTTAAGGGAGGGAGTCATAGTCACTTGCTAGTTAGGATATACATGATGCACCACTCCCCACCATTGCCTATTTAGTTTAGATTATATGTGTATGTACATGCTCAGATTCTATGCAGATTACCATTACCAGGTATTGACTTTCTTGAATCGCTAAGATAAGCGTGCCCTATCATAGTATCTCAATGGTATAAGTGAAGAGATAATTCTTGAGTCCAAGTCCTAACCATAGCCAATTGTCCTAGATAGTAGGACAAGTATCTAATTTTTTTACCTTCTAAATTTGTTAGATCATGCGAATTCATGATTTTGACCTTGGAGTTTGATTATGTTATTTGTCTTTAGTTGAGTTGTTGTATTTTGTTTTGTGAGTCTATTGTGATTTTTAGTTATAATTAAATCAAATTAAAAGATAATTTAATGATAATTTTATAAAGAAAATGTGATATATAATAATATATAATTAATCGATAAATTAATTAAATAAAAGAATTGAATTTAAAGATTTAATTTAAATTTCTAATTTTTGCATATTTTTGTTTATTTAATTTAATAATAATTTATTTAGGAGTTTTATTTTAATAATAAACTCTAAATATTAGGCAAGATCGTATACCACAATGGTAAATTGTGAGCCTCTTATCGAAGAGGTGTTGGGTTTGAATCTACTCGTGCTTAATAAAATAATAATTAATAACAATACATAGTAATTAATCTTGGCTTTGGCCTCTTACCGATCAAAAATAAATAAATAAATAAACTCTAAATATTATTATTAGTTAATTAATAAATATTTAATTAAAAATGTCTCGTGAATTAATTGAAGAGAAAGCAAATGATTTAATATAGACATTTCAATTAAATTGCAAAAGGTTGCACATGAAAAATAAAATATAATAAAGTAATTAAGAAAAGGGGTTTTGTGTAATTGCACAATCAAAGCCCTAATTTAGGGGAAAACTCTTTATTAGGAAATTAGAGATCATTTCTCTAGATGGAGACAAGTTTGCAGAAGCCAATTTTTGAGAAGAGGGTGTTCGAAAGGAAAAGAATTATTTGAGAGTTATGTGCATCTGTAGTTTTAGCATCAGATGTAGGTAGGATCTTGTGGGTTTTACATAGTAGATTCATTCTTAAAAGTATATGTCTTCTCTGTGTCTTCTTATGGATTTGTTTTCAAAATTTATTCAGGTTAAAACCCTTGTGTTGAAATTTATTGTTATTCATTCTTGAAAATGTTTGTGAATGATTTAATTTTTGGAAAGCCTTGTTTGTGTTTTCATTTTTCTTCATTGCAAAAATCATCTATATATGAATGGAGATTTAGAAAACCCTCATTTTGTAAATTTTAGAGATTGGTATTTTGTTTCAAGAAAGATTTCATTTGTAGTACATTTCTATTTTTGGAAATTTTTTATTTTTAGAAGGTTTCTATTTTGGAAAAATTTCCATTAGTGGCAAGTTTCTATTTCGAGAAAGTTTCATTTTTAGTAGGTTTCCTTTTTAGGAAATTTTTTCCAAAGTTGAATAAATTTAAAAGTATTTTGGTAATAATTGATAATAATTATTATTCATAATTTTAATAAGTAAAGTTAAAATTTTAAATTTAATTATTTGAAATTTTGATTTATTACTTTATTATTTAAATATATTTTTTAAGTAAATTGAAAATCAAAGAATTTAGTTGGGAGAAATAATGTGTCTTTTATAAGATTGGATGTGTTTATATGCTTCAAATATATGGAAATGATTTGTAATGCTAGGGAAATTTTATTATTCGAAAAGCTTAGTAATTATAATACTTTGAGAAGATGAAAATTGGAACCCTAGTTGCATATCAAATCTTGTGTTCCTTTTCGAAAACCATAGTGAAAATTCAACTTTATGACTTCAAATCTAAATGAACTATGAAAATAATTTTTAAAACCTTGATGAGATGTATGATGTTTATCATGTTGGGTTTGGGCTTGGGTTTGACTTAGTATGTTGACCAGTTAGAATGTTTACTAGAGGCTTGGAGAGTTTTGTTATATGATGATGTTATGCATCTGATCTTTTATACCTGACCATTGTGATGGAGTCAAATGTATTCTATGATGAGTTTGATCTATTGGTTGTTATTGATTTCTAGTTTGTCTTATGTATAACTGAGGTGAATGGTGTGACTTTCTTGTTCTAACCTTTGAACTTTTGATCAGTTATCTTCTAGTGATTTCAAATTTCTTGTTTAGGATTGAGGTGATTATTGCATTTTAACTTTTGGTGCTTTTCAATTGCTTGTATAGGACTAAGGTGATATTTAGATTCGCCTTTAGGTGCTACCTAGTCACTTGTAAAGGACTGAGGTGATTTTTGTGTGTGATCTATAGGTTCTTTCTAGTCACTTATAAAGAATAGAGGTGAAAGCTATGATTTTATGATTTGTACTTTTATGAGCCTAGGGTAGGTAATCTATGTGTACATTGGGAAGTGGCTTACAATGGAGGCCAAAGCCTAGATTTGTTGCCTGGGTAACCCATTGTAATTTGTTTTAATAAGTGATAACATTTCATTAAATGGGTTTTAAAATAAATTAATAAGAGTCATGATTTTTTCTTGCCCATGTCTTGAGTGCTAGTATAGGTTACAATGGGAGTAGAGAGGATCCTTCATTGCAATCTTGCTTTGTTAATATGTCTTTTTTGTATGAAAGGATACCGATGCCACATTGAGACACTAGGTGGCCAAAGTCCAAAGTGGTTGCTAGGGTAACCATAGAGCTGGCTCATGTGATGACACTTTCCCACTTGCATATTAGATTTCCTACATATCTTTGTTGCCTCTGGGATTAGATGATACTTGTGTCTTGGTACCTCTAAGATGGTTTTCTATCAGGTTTTTACTTGACCTAGATGTTGGTTATGGCTTCTAGTATTGTTATCCTATTTGGAACTTGACTTTATCTCCTCAGCGCAGTGGGAGTGGACCATTTCGGTTACACAAGGTTGGGTGGTTGTTCCTTTCTATCTGATCTTATACTTCTATTAGATGGTTATCTTTTGTTGTATTGTATTATTTTATCAAATATCTTATAAGATAATGTATTTTATTTGATGATGTATATTCTTTGAGATTTTTATACCATGTGACTTGTACAATGGATGATAATGCATTCGGATTATGCCAAGTGGTGTCCTCTAACTATATGTTATTTAAATAGAATTGAACTTGTGATTGTTCTTTGGCGTTGTTTTGTTGTCTATCGAATTTAATATTAATTCAACTTAAATGGGATTCAACGTCATGGAACCCTAAAAGATATAATTTGTTTTATATTTTGTGTTTAGGTATGTGTTATTTATTTCGCTACATTATATTTTTTGTTGTTAAGTTATTATCTTTCCAAAAAAAATGTTTGACAAACTTAGTGAAGCTTTAGGTTAATTTCTTTAGGGGCATTACATCTGGTATCAAAGCCTAAGTGTCTACATTGGAAGCTCTAGGTATATTGGAATGCCACTATTTGTCATCTAGTTAAGCTAAAATAAAACTTAAATAGTGTTATATATCTATTGCAACTTGAACACTTGGAAACTTCAAACTTGAATACTTGAAACATAGAAAAAAGGCAAAACTTGTGAGTTGGATTTCAAACATATTTTCTTATGATTGTGCTTTATGGTGGTATGCTTTCCTGGACTTTGCGAATATTGTTTTTGTTCTTGGTTGGGTTCTTGCACTGGAGTCTTATTCTCCTATTAGGGGGAAGGGTTCAATGGGACTGACATAGTGAGTGCTAGTGTTTTATCTTTCTTCTACGCTTCCAGGAGTAAGCCTAAGTCTAGGGGCAGTGGATGTAATGCCTACCCCTAGTTGACTTTTCTTGTCATTTCCAAATTTATTTAGGCATGTTTTATGATTATTTCTATGATGATACATGTATATTCATTTAGTGATTTTAGTTATCTCATGATAATTTGTAGATGGACTATTTATATGCAGTTCTATGGTTACTTACCTCATACTTGCATGTATGTGGTGTATTTTTCTATTTTACTTTATAATTGATGTTTCTTTTGTGGTTGAGGGACAGAGTCATAGTTACCTACTAGTCATAATCTACATGATTTACCACTCTTGCCATTGCATGTTTAGTTTAGATTATAGGTGTATGTACATGCTCAAATTTTATGCAGATTGCAGGTACTGTACATCGACTTCCATGAATTGCCAAGATGAGCATGCCCTATCACAATATCTCAATGGTATAAGTGAGGAGATAATTCTTGAGTCCAAATCTTAACCTAAGAAAATTTTCCTCGAAAGTAGGACAAGTATCTGAGTTGTTTACCTTCTAAATTCATCAGGTGATGTGAATTTGTGATTTTGATCCTAGAGTTTGATTATGTTCTTTGTCTTCAGTTGAGTTGTCTATTTGGTTTTGTGGGTCTATTGTATTTTTAGTTATAATTAAATCATATTGAAAGATAATTGAATGATTTAATTAAATGAAATTCTTATAAAGAAAAATTGATATTTAATTATATTTAATTAATTGAGAAATTAATTAAATAAAAGAATTAAATATAAAGATTTATCTTTATTTAATTTAATAATAATTTATTTAGTAGTTTTATTTTAATAATAAACTATAAATATTATTATTAGTTATATTAATAAATATTTAATTAAAAAATTTTTGTGAATTATTTAAATAGAGAAAGCAATTGATTTAATAAAGATATTTTAGTTAAATTACAAAAGGTTGCACATGAAAATTAGAATATAATAAAGTAATTAAGAAAAGGAATTTCACATGATTGCACAATTGAAGCCCTAATTTGGGGAAAAATTCTTTATTAGGAAATTAGAGTTCATTTCTCCAGACAGAGACAAGTTTGGAGGAGTTCATTTCTGAGAAGAGGGTTGTCGAAAGGAAAAGAATTATTTGAGAGGTTTGTGCATTGGCCATTTTAGCATCAAATCCAAGTAGGATATTGTAAGTTTTGCACAATAGATTTGTTCTTAAAAATATGTATTCTCCTTGTCTTCTTTTGGATCTATTTTCAGAATTTATTCAGGTTAAAACCCTCATGTTGAATTTTACAGTTATCCATTTTTGAAAATGTCTATGAATGATTTAATTATTGAAAAACTTGTTTTTCTTTTCATTATTCTTTGTTTCAAAAATCATGTGTATATAAATGGAGATTTAGAAAACCCTCATTTTGTAAATTTTAGAGATTGGTATTTTGTTTTGGGAAAGTTTTCATTTTTAGTATATTTCTATTTTTAGCAAGTTTCTATTTTAGGAAAGTTTCTATTTTTAACAAGTTTCCATTTTTGGAAAGTTTACATTTTTAGCAGGTCTCTATTTTGGGAAAAATTCCATTTGTAGCAGATCTCTATTTTGAGAAAGTTTCCATTTTTAGTAGGTTTCCTTTTTGGGAAATTTTTTCCAAAGTTTAATAAATTTAAAATTATTTTGGTAATAATTGATAATTATTATTAATAATTTTAATAAGTATTGTTAAAAAATTAATTTGATTATTTAGAAATTTGATTCATTACTTTATTATTCAAATTTAATTTTAAAGTAAATTGAAAATGAAAAAAATAATTGGGAGAATTAATGTTTTTTTTATAAGCTTTGATGTGTTTATATGGTTCAGATATATGGAAATGATGTGTAATACTAGGGAATTTTTTTTTATTTGAAAAGCTTAGTAATTATAATACTTTAAGAAGAAGAAAATTGGAACCCTAGTTACATATTGAATCTTGTGTTCCTTTTTTGAAAACCATAGTGAAAATTGAACTTTATGACTTCAAACCTAAATAAACTATGAAAACAATTGTTAAAACCTTGATGAGATGTATGATGTTTATCATGTTGGATTCAAGTTTGACTTAGTATGTTGACCAGTTAGAATGTTTACCAGAGGCTTGGAGAGTTTTGATATATGATGATGTTATGTATTTGATCTTTTATATGTGACCATTGTGATGTAGTCACATGTTTTCTTTGATGAGTTTGATGTGTTGGTTGTTATTTCTTTCTAGTTTCTCTTGAGTAGAACTAAGGTGAATGGTGTGACTTTCTTGTTGTAACCTTTGAGCTTTCAATTGGTTATCTTCTAGAGCTTTCTAGTTTCTATTTTAAGACTGAGGTGATTATTTCCTTTTGTCATGCCTAAAATACAAGGAAAAAAACACACATAAATTTATTTATTTTTAAAGATTAATAACACCACTAATTTTTATTAGTTTGGTTTCAGAAGTTAAAGCATAGTTACATAGAAAGACAGAACAAGTTCTCCTATCAATACCTTAAGACTAAATCTTAGTTTTAGAACAACTTGTAGGAATAGATCATTAAATTAAACTATCATTGTTAAATCGATTAATTAATTTAAACATTCAAAATTCAACTAATTAAAAGATCCAACACATTATTACTTATAAAATATTACTCCCAAAAAACACTAGTACACCATTTCTACTGGTAAACATAATTTACAACTACTTTGAAGTAGTATTAACATAAACATTATAACATTATTAAATTAGAATATTAATAACAATTTAAATAATATAACTCTAATTATCTAAAAATATTACAATCATAGAAGTAAGTAACTAAAATAACACCTAGCATAAAATTAACTAA
Organism: Cupressus sempervirens; assembly: GCA_028749045.1. Classification (NCBI taxonomy): domain Eukaryota; kingdom Viridiplantae; phylum Streptophyta; class Pinopsida; order Cupressales; family Cupressaceae; genus Cupressus; species Cupressus sempervirens. Next base: position 278,261,402 of record CM053787.1, on the reverse strand, counting down.
ACTTTATTAAATCTAACATAAACAAAACATCTAACTTTGGAAACAACTTTGATATCCTACACCCAAATAATACTATCTATTATAATACTATCTATTATTTAATAATAATAATAATTAATTATGATTCGCTAACATTTATATATCATTACTACCCTAATCACATTCTACTTCCAATCCTTTCAAATTTTCATTAAAATATATTGATTTAAAATTAAAATAACTAAATAATACTTCGGACATACAATTATAATTAATAATTAATAATAATCTAATAATTAAAATACTAATATACTAAAACACCAACATCTAACATTAATTAAACCTTTCTATTAATTAATATAATTGTTGACTAACTCAATCATAAACCAAAAAAAAACATAAAATTATAAAACTAACTAAACTTTAAACACTTTTTCTAAATTAACAAAACTAACTACAATTTAAAAACAATATAATTATTTAACATTAAAATATACTAATACTTTAAACATATTAATTAAATTACTAATAAATTAAAACTAACCAATAAAACAACTAATAACTATCTCTACTCACCTAACTACTAACATCCTACTTTAATACTAACCCACTAACCAAACTATAACCCTACCCACTTATTCCAACTTGGCCACTTGGCCCTACCCCCCTCCAATCCTTCCTTGGCATGTTTTCCCAAACCATGTGTTACCCAAGGTTTGTATCCCCATGAAGTACATGCCCATTCATGATGGAGAAAGAATCAACCAACAAGGTGGAAGTTAAGTTTTCTTTAAAAACAAATCTTCCAAGCACATTAAATACATTGACTTTTGCCTCTTTTAAAAAAAAAACTCTATTCTCCCTCGCCTACCCTTGCCGTGCCGCCCCCCCCCCCCCCCCCCCCCCCCCCCCACTTTTCAAACTGACACCTAGGTTACTTGCAAGTGTAGTTATGATTTAAAGTAAAGTGGTTAGCTTAGGGATTAAGGAAGATAGGACAGGATAGTTATTTCATAAAGGTTTTTTGGTAGATTAGGATATTTGAAAATAGATTTTTATGTATAGATTTTTATTTGTTATTTATTATTCTTCTTTTCTCTAATTTAAAATACTTATTATGTTTTTGGAAAATCTAGAGAATCTTTTAAGAGTCTCTTTCCAAGAGACCATTAAATTTCTTTTCCATACAAAATCCTAAGCATATATTCTCTTCCAAAAACTTTTTTTTTTAAGATCATTTTTTTGTTTAACTATGGAATTTTGAATGAAATTTATATTTTCAAATACATGGGGAATTATAATTTTCTTTTTTCTTTTTCTTTTTTACTAAGTGTTAATTTTGTTTAAAAACATAACTATTTAACCAAGGGGGTTGTATTTATTTTTTCTTTTCTGATTGGAATTACCAAATACTTAGTTAAGCAAAGGGGTCGATTAATTTGTTTTAACAACCATGTAAGAATTATTTTGTCTCCTAACAATCATGAAAATGAATTGAAGTCCCAATCATAACTTTAAATTTCTTCTAACATATTTTGAACTTATATTTGAATAATTATATTTCATCATTTTATCTAATTAACCTAAATCAATGAATATGATTATGAGACATACGAATGTCACAATAAGGTAAACATCATCACAACTGATTTTTAAGTAACATATGCAAAAACTAAAAAACTAAAAGACTCATATGCAAGAATGATACCCAATTTTTCTCAACAATATGGTTTAGTCATTTTTCATTTATTTTATTGAACCACCAAATTCAAAGGCTCTGTCGGGAAAGAACCAGGAAGAAAACCTGACTTCGTAGTTATTTCAACAAAGAGTTTAAATATAACATTTTCACGTAGGATTAATATCCTGAGGGGAAATCTCCCAAAATAACTAAATTTCAATAACAATTCTGAATTTCCTTCTTGGCCCTTAACAAGGGATCCATTATGAAGTCTACAATACATCATGGTGACATTGGATAGAATGAAAACTGATCGTGAGACAACCAAATCATAACATGAAGACAAAATCAAACATTCACTCCCATCCTGATTTGCGCAATAGGTTCAACATAAAACCAGACTAGGGAGAAGGTGGATTTTTCCAACAGGACATGTCAGACACAACACCATAATAGGTGCCCTTTCAGGGCTAAAAACTCAAGAACTTCTGTTCTTACATTCCAAAACTCAAAATATGGTTTGTGCTAACAAGTAGGGGCCCATAACACCCTACCTTCTCTCCCTCTTCTCATCCTAAGAAGAGACTCTACACTATCAAAGTCCAACTAAAGACCTCCTCTTGTGCATGGCCACTTCTGCCCTATCTAAGGGTGAGTAATGTCAATACGAATCATACAATCCCTTCAAAAATCAAAGCAAAATACAAAGAAAAAATATTTAAGAAAACCTATTTCAATCCCTCCCAACATATTCAACACACACACATGAACATTCATATGCAAACATAATAACTTAAGCATGAAACAAAACATGAACAACATGAGTTAAGGGATTCCTACCTTTACGATAAGGTTATGGAAAATGAACAAATTTGAGATGAGCTTCCTTTCCTCTCCTTCTCCTTCAATCCTGAATTGCTCTCTAAAACTAGAGGTTGGGTGAACACTCAAACCCTCTCAAATTTGCCTCTAAATAAGATCCTAAACTCAACCACCTTCAAAAAGTAATAACTTCCCCACTTGCCTAAAATTTATAGTCTTCTAACTCAACTAGACATAAGACTAACCTCAAGATGGAGTTAAAGTTATCCAACTCATGATGAAAACATTCAATTTTCGCCATAAAGCAAAAATGGGGTTTTTGGGTGACCATAAAAGTCAACAAAAGGGGCTAGGGGGGTGGAAAATGCCCCCAACCCATACCCATACCCCTTAAGTACTTAGATTTCATTATTTTTGGCCTTTAGGACTAATTAGGGACCTATCAAAAGCTTGGAAATTTTAGGACTTTCTAAGAACCTTCAAAAAATGCAGATTACTCACTTATTCTAATTAGGGTAATTAATCTCAATTACTAAATGATTAGTAAAAAGGTCACTAACCTAGTCCAACTTAGATCATTAGGTCACTCGGTTAACCCTAACTATCATGTTGAAATGCACATACAATTCACAAGTGTCAAGCGACACTGAAAAGTCATTGTTACAAAACATTAACACTTAATGATTACAAAATGATACATTCATTCAATCCATGATACAAATAAAATACAAACATTCAAGTTTGCATCCCTTGTTAGACTCAACCCTAGTTTCCACAAATGGTACATAGGGTTAAATTTCTTTTCTCCATTAGACTTTCTAGCTAAAATATCTTGCAAACTCATTGCACACATTAGTAGCTCAAGAAAATCACATACATATATTCAAAACTTATCTAGATAGTTATGTAAATCAAAACATGAATCTTTCATATAATTAACTATTTAATTCATTTCTACTCACATTTAATCATCAGTAATCACATAATCAATATAACATAACTTATTCATTAATTTAGATTAAAATACTAGAGTAATCATCGTTAGGCATGCATATACCTAACATCATAAACATCACCAATTAAGGATTATTGAACTATCTGAAAGCACAAAACTTAATCATCAAGGTACCAAAATCAACAATCTTATCATCAAGTGAAAATGCCTCGTATCATTGTTAGTGAAATTTTAATGTTTAAATAGTCAAGATAATGTAGTAGTTCTTGAATCATTGAGTATTAAAACATGGATGTATCAACTCCTCTCAATTTCATTAGGACATTCACAACATAAAAAATTACTTATTGTCCATTCTAATCTCCTACAAAAAATTTAACAAAGAAATCCATATTTAATAAGTACATGTGAGGAGGGACCTGACATCCTCCATGACTAGCCTTTGACTTCCTCCTGAAAGTCACACAACTAAAATGTTCATCCTATGCTAGACCTTATCTAGACTTGTTCCAAAATTTACTCTTATAAAAAGAATGATTAGTAATTCACATACATACTCAAGGGAGATAACATATTTACCTAATTATTCTTACTAAAAGAAA
>CM053787.1:276637363-277007363 GCA_028749045.1 Cupressus sempervirens | reverse complement strand
GTACCTTTTTCAGATAGTTGATAGGGTGAATGACAATCACTCTCCTTGTTTCGATCAAAATAATGAATGGATAAAATGTTGGGGTGCCCTTTTATGTCACGCGCATTAGGGTTTCGCACGCTGGTTTTCTTAATTTCAATCGAAACTAAGCAAAAAGTTTGTTTCAATAGAAACTATAAAGTTTTAATCAAAACTATAAAGTTTCGATAGAAAATTTTAATTTTTGTTTCTATTGAAACTCTTCCGACAATTTTTCCCATGCGCACTTTTTTGGAGGGATTTCTTCCTCCAAAAGAGTGTAACCCACTATTGTGGTGTCATGTCCCCTTTTCAAATAATAATAAAATAATAAAGGCCCAAGAAAGTGAAGTTTCGAAAAAAGGGGGGTTAATCTTTGGAAACCGTTGGACTAATAAATAAAATTATTATTAAAATATGTTTCATTAACCTCTCTTGGACGTGAGTTACAGTTATTCCCTCTTTTAAGGGGTTTGGAGGCATTTTGGGCTGGGAGGAGAACTTGATTTTTGCTCATTCTTTGTTATTCTTCAGAGGCTGCCAAACCTGTGGAGAAGGAGACCCAAGAACGGGAGTTTGCAGGTTTCCAGGGAGACCCAAGAACGGGAGTTTGCAGGTTTTCAGGGAGACCCAAGAACGGGAGTTTGCAAGTTTCCAGGAAGGCTAAGGACAGGAGTTTGAAGCCATTCCATGTGCATGCTCATACAGAGTTTGCCTTTGTGCTGGACAGTGTAGATTTGTGGGTTTTTGGGTGTGTTTTTTGCATGAGTTTGGTGTTTTCAGTTGAGCATTTCATATCAGTTTTGGTTGCTGCTGTATTTCAGACTTTAAGCTATTAAAATAGAGCTGAATATATGTATTGGGACGTGATTAAACTTCTGAGATAGTTTATTAGTGTTTTTGTGGTGTTTTCGGGCATTTTTGTGTTAATTTCGGGAGCCCGATGAGCATAGTTTTTGTCCTACATTTGTGAGCTGTTGTGTAAAGGCTATATAGATCTGGAAATGTCATTTTGTAGGCTTTTATGCTGCTGAAAAATCTATAAAAATGGCCATTTTCAGATTTATTAATAATAGGTGAAGCTGTGAAGCTTTTGGCACCATTTCTGGCATCCCCGATTTGGGGTTTCTTGAGAAATTTGGAGGATCTTTGTGATATCAGTTGTTTGATTTTGAAAATCTGATTAGAGGTGTGAAATACCATATCAAATCAGAAAAGGGACATTTCATGTGGGTTCACCCTCTAATGGATATCTAGCCCTCCTAGAATTTCTAGAATTAAAGGGAAGCCTATGTTGCTTACCCAAAATACAAGCCTCACACTTGTCACATGAATTTCCTATTCATGGCAAACCTTCTACCATTCTTTTATTTGATAGAAAATTTAAACTAGCATAGCCAAGATGACCATACCTGAGGTGCCATAGCCTTGAAGGGTCTTCAATCACACTCCTTAGAGCTGATTGTGTGGGAGGTGCAATATCAACTTGAGATGAGAAACATGTCTCTATCCTCAAGAGAAACATTTTATTCTTTGTCATTTGAACTACTGCAAGTAATTTCTTGCTCCCATCCTTTTCATGAATGACACACCTGTCATTCTCCATCAGCACTTTGCATCCATTTTGAATGAGCTAATGCTCATCAGATTGTGCTTCATACAAGGGGAAAAATACACATTTTGTATTTCCTTCTTCTCACCTTGCTTGGTATGGACCATAATAGATCCTTTGCCTACTATTGTTAGGGTTCCATTGTTACCCATTTTAATCTCAGATTTGAAACTCTTGTCAATAAATGAAAACAAGATTTCATTACCACTCATGTGGTTGCTACATCCACTATCAAGGTACCAAACTTTAGGGCTTCCTTCTTCACCAACATTACACATGATGAAGGCAGTGGCATTGTTTCCAATTTACATGTTCACATCAACCACATATGCTTGTCCTAACTGATCATTTTGCTTCTTCCAGCATTCACTTGCATAATGCCCATATTTATGATCGTAGTAGCATTCTACATTACTCCTATTTGAGTTTTAATTTTTCTTACCTACTCTTGAAGTATTTTGTGAGCTACTTGCTCCATCTACTCTTCCTAAACTTTCTGCTGCAACATTTCTTTGTCCTCCATTACCTTGGCCTCTGCCTCTAGAGTTTTTGCCTGAGCCATTTCTTCCTCTCCCTCTTCCTCTTGGATTTGACTGAGCCTTGAATGCTTGCTCTTGGGAAGAATAAGATGTAGATCTATTGATCCTATGCTCATGGGTTTGAAGAATGCCCATCAACTCATCCATTGTCAAAACAATGAGGTCTTTTTCCTCTTCTATGGTCATGACCAAATTGTCATACTTATGAGGTAAACTCCTCAATATCTTCACCACTATCCTCTGCTCTTGATAGTCTTCTCCATTTAACTTTAGTTGGCTAATTACATTGGAGGTCCTTAAACTGAAATCTGTAATTGATTCATTTTCCTTCATCTAAAGGTTCTCAAACTCCCTCCTTATATTCTCTAACTTTATTGTATGGACTTTATCAGTCCCCTTGAAGTTTGTCTCAAGGATATCCAATGCTTCCTTTGCATAAATTGTTGCTGCAATTTTGGAAAAATTTGTCTTTGTCATTGCTGCCTCAATCAAACTTAATGTCTTAGCATCCTTCCTCCTTGAATCTTTCAACTAATTCTTCTATAAATTTGTGAGAGCAGCATACTAAGTTGTGCCTATCACATCATTGAACCCATTAATCATAAAATCCCACAAATTATTTGCAACCATTATGGTTTTCATTTTCTTTGACCATGTATCATAATTTTTTCCATTGAAGGGTGGTGGCTGCTACCATATCTTTCCTGCATCTCCTGCCATGTCAAATATCCCAAGAAAAAATTCCCTAACTCAGTGTGGATGTGAGGCCTCAAGGCTATGATACCATGTGAATAAATTAAAATCAAAACTTTCAAAATTTTCACTCGGCACTAACTATTGCTGAGTGCTAGTTTTGCTCAGCACTTTAATGAGTCAAGTGGTAGGAGAGTGTCAAGTGAGCTTGAAAAATGAAGAACAACTCAGCACCAATGGATTCCGAGTGAGCTTGGTAGTGTGGATGCCGAGTGAACTTGGTAGCCACTGGAGGGTGGAGCTCGGTAGAAGAAGGTACCGAGTGAACTCGGTAGCCACTGTAGAGATAAAAACTTAAACAAGACTTGGCCAAGTGAAGATATATAACGTGAATATTTTCACCATTAAAAGTCAGAGAGCCAAAGTATGAAGCTTCTAAATAAAATGTTCAAATGCAATGAATAGAAGAAGAACAATGGACTAAAGTATGCCTGCTAGCTTTCTATTCAACTTTGATTAAATCATAAAAATTTGGGAGCATTCAGCTACAACCAGGATACCCTAAAATAACCTTAAAATTTTAAACAACTTGAATACTTCAAAAACTTTAAACTTGCAGCTCTAATGGCTGCATACAATAATGCCTAGAGCAATCATTGCTTCACAAGATAAATCCAACAAATAACAAACTTACAAACTTATAGAATAAATAGAGGAAACATGTGCAACTAGAAACATGACACAAACTTCCTTCTATCTTCTGTACAAATGGATCCATTGATCTCTTACTTTCTTCTTCTTTCTTCTCTGCAACTTCTGATCTCTTCTCTCTTTGATCTCGTCTACTAAAAAATGAATCAATACATTCCTTTTTGTATGTTTTCCAAAAACATGTCCCCCTCTTTTCTGAATATGAAACTCACTTACCCATATTAAATTTTCTAATCATTCTACAAATGTCAAGAGGTAGGTGAGCATTTGGGTCAAGGGGCAAACAAAAACATGTGAGAAATTTCAACATCATTCACATTTTAGAATTTGGAACAAATACTTTGCTGATAGTTTTTATGAATAGTTTGATATTTAACATTGTATGTTGTTCCACCTTTCACTATTCATGACTCTTCAATAAATTGACAAAATTTGTATTAGCTAAGGCAAATAATGGCTTCCTCAATGTCTCCCATGGAAGCACATATTTAGCTCTATGAAATCATTCTTTTAGCAACCAAGCCCATGGCTCTTCGAGCTGCTATTTTGATTAACATTCATGACATTATTTCCATCCATGGTGGTGATAATCTCCTAAGTGTGGAGAAAATTGCTTCACATGTTTCTTCTTCCACCAACAAAGCTGCCCATAGTGAGTACTTGCTTAGAATCATGAGGCTTCTAGCTTCCATTGGTGTCTTCACCGAAGAGAGTACAGTAAATTATGGTGGCACTCCACAATTCAAATATGGCCTCAACACCCTTTCTTTTAATTGGTTGAAGAAATTTGTGATGCTATTCTCTTTACTGCAATCCCTAAAGCCTTCTCTATAGTATATCTATTTTACAAGAAAATTTTTCCACTTAGATGTCTCCTTTTAACAATTTAAGTTATCCATTGTCTTGTGCTTCTAGGTACATGTCTTTCATATCTGTTTTATCTTGTGGACTCAAAAAATATTTATATATTATTATCAATCACAGTGCTCACATTTGGTTCTCCTATTATATGATCGTTAAGCAATCAATTTACACACTTAATATTTACTATTATTTGAGAGAAGCGACACAATTTAATATCGCTAATGTGACAGTCCCAATGTTTCTTTATAAGTTTTCTACATGTGTCTTATGTTTTTGTAATGCATAAAAATGGAATGGAAAATAAAGTGGAGGAAGACAACATATCTAGTAGAATACTTCAAAAGGAAGATGCAAAAGTAAAATATTTCCTATAGGTGATAATGGAGAAATGTGCTTCTCATGCTAAGGGTTCAAGTTCAATTTATGGTTGTGGAGAGTATATATAGCTTTAAGAGATAGAGGGGTTGGGGTTTAAATTTTTTTGGGATACTTTAAAATTTATTGAGATCATTATATGGATCATTAACTAGGGTACACAATATAGAAGAGAACACAGAAAAATGGGGTAGAAGATCCACAACATTACTACATTTTTTCACAACTTTGGTAGTCTCCACATTTTTAAGGATGACATGCTCATTTTTATCCTTCTTACCTTTGGCATGGGTTAGGTCCTTGAAATAGAATCAAGTCTTCAATTTTTCCTTGGTTCATTATTTTTGAAGTATTAGATAGCAGCCAAAAGGACAGGGGGTTGACTCTAGAGTACAAAAAGGTTGAAGGATCAGCCAAGGTTACCTCCCAATCATCTAACCGATACTAGTTTTATACTTTAAAAAAAAAATAAGTAACATAACATAACTAACAATACCATTAGTCCTATTACTAACTAGCAAATAAAATAGAAAAACATTCTAGCAACAAGGAAATATATTGCTACTATAAGTTCCACATTTAGACATATACATATATAATAAAACCTTATAGCGCATCCAATTTAGAGTGATTGACAATGTAAAATTCAAAAGAAAAAAATAAACCAGGGGTAGCCACCCTCATTCTTCTTCTCCTCAGGCTTGTCCCCATTTATGTCCACCCCCTCCTCTTTGATATGTTTGTCTAGGAGCATCTTCAGCTAGTCTTCTACCAAGAACTCATAAATGGAGTTGGTTGTATCACTCTCATTGCTCAAGTCCTTCACAACCTTATTCACCTATGGGAAATAAAGGATAGTGGCTGTGGAATGTGTAACTTTAGTTGAGAATTCCACCAGTGTGTCAATTTTTTGATAGATACTGATGTGATTGTTTGCCATCTCCTTCATTGACTACTCCATCTTATCTAGCCAAGCCTTGTTGTGGTTTCGGATGTGGTTATGCTTCCTTTTTTCCCCCATCATTGGGAGTATCTTTCATGGGGGAGGTGATGTCCTCCCCTCGCTTCTAGCTAGGGTAGCTTCAAGGGTATCACAAATGTGAGAGGGACTAGGCGGGCTGGAGATAGGCCTCATTTGCTAGTATAGTATCTTCCTCTTCATGGGTTTAATGTCACTCTTGGTATATTTAGAGCTAGAATCTTGTTCGGGAGGGACTTTAATTTCTCTAATTGGAGGCATTTTCTAGTTCTCCAAGCATTTTTCTTGCTCTTTCTCATAGCTGTATCTAAATCAATGAGGCTAAGTTTAACTTCACAGTTGGGGGTTTTCTTGGTTTTTTTGTGGCTATGGCCAAATCCAAGGTCCAAAGAAATTTGGGGAGTGACAAAAGCCAGCGCGTTGAACAGAAACAATAGGTTTTGGGCAAGGTGGTAGATATACAATTGAATAGTGTAAAAATGGATCTCTAACAATGCCTTTAACATTCACCATGATTTATATATTGTTTTAGAGTTGATATGGAATAATTAATAGAAATGATTGAAATTAGACAAGATGCTTGTGTACAATTTTTATGATACTTGTGTACAATTTTTGGAAATTTTGCAACCTATTTTGGATGGGAAATGTCAAGACAAAGAAAACCTAGAAAACTTTTATCCTTCTAAAAGTAGGTCAACATAGACCAAGATAGCAGGGCACAATCTTAGCTTGGGGCAAAATTGTGACCCAAAAATTTGACCTTGAACTACAATGTTCTAATAAAAATTTTGATCACAGATCTCAGAAGTTTTCCAAAAAAGGTATCCAAATCTATACTCTGATTCTCGAAAAAACACATACATATATCTAAAAAGGGTTTTGGGGTGGCTATATAGGGCTTTTTCTTAGTCAAACTCTCATTTTGGTGATTTTCACCTCCACAAATAGCCAGATATAATAGAATATGTGTGTGTATTGAACGTATAATGCCAAGATCTAATCTACTAGATTAAAATCCTAACATTAATATAAATGAGAAAGCAATGCATAGACTTGAATAAGATAAGAAAGCATACCAAGCCCCCAAGGCTAAAGTACTCTCACCAAACTTGTAATCTATAATTTCTACTCCATAATTGTATCTTTGAATGATTGAATCTTGATAATGATGGATCAAGGAAGATAGGATCTCTCTTGCTCCAAATAGATGTTCACAAAGGCATGTCCACAAAAATGTTTGATATCAACAATGGTTTTATCTTCTATATTGTCCTCCTACAATCTTGTATCTTAATTTCACCATCACTTGTGTGTGTCTCATGATCTCTTATTATCATTTTTGTGTTCCGTTGTGAATGAATGCAAAATGAGAGTCTTTATATAGAGCCTTTAAGATGATGCTCCTAGAGTAATGTTAGGACTCATAATTAAAATTTCATCTCAAATTATGGTCCAATCACAATCACCAACTAATGAGGAAAAATAATTAAATGAATCTTAAATTAAAATCCTTGTGCATTTAAATCCAAAAGCCCGACATTGATGTTGAGGCCCTCCAGGACAAAAATTTAAAAGGGGGATCAAATCTCGAAATAGGTCAAGGGTGACCTTGACCCTAACCAAGGTCAAAGATGACCTCAACCCTACCCTAGGTCAAAATCAACCTAGTTGACCTTTCCCTAGGTCAGGGTTAGGGTCCAAACCTAGCTAAAGTAGAAAATAAGAGGTCCCGAGGATGCCTAGAAACCTAGAAATGATTCAAAATAGGATTGAATGCTAGGAATAGGCAAAAAATCCTATAATGAATATGATGAAGGCTAGGAGGACCTATTCCTAAGTCCTACCTATAAAATAGATCCATAGATGAGGGAATAGAGAAGAATCTTGGAGATCCTAACCCTAATTTCTCCTAAACGAAGGGATCAAGTGCAGAATGCATCCTAAATGGAAATCTATCATGATAAATATACTAAAAGAGGATGCAAAACCTACCAAGATGGAAGTGCTTCCATTTTAATATGATACAATAACTTATTCATGAAACCTTGATGAATGAGATAAAATGGTGTATCCTGCTCTTTCTTCTTCCTAGCTTTATAGATATTGTTTTCCATAGAATTCAACAAAAGAAATAGAAAGGAAATCTAATCCAAATTTCTCAAATGGTTGAGAATGGAGAAATGGTAGTAATAGAGTACCTGAAACTAATTCTGAAGGGTAACGTATCTCATTATGGCATAGCAAACAACATCCTAGGGCTTAAGAAGATCTTCCCTTGAAAACCTACTAGGCATATGAATTGATTCCTCATTAAACCTGAATAACTTCCACAGATTGGTTTCCTCATTCACTCTAGCCTACTTGTGCCAATTATTGCCTCCTAGGGTAAACCCTCCAACATTTGTAATAACATCCTCCATGATTTTGAAGCCCATCCCATTGATGGTCAATTTTCTATCCTTCCACAAGTTGAAGAATTACATCAAGATGTTCTCATCAAGATTTGTCATCCCTTCCATAAATAGTAATAAGCCACCCTCCCTAAAATTAACCATCACAACTTCACTCTTACGGATGCAAGACTCCATTCACATAGGTTAAGTGCTATCATTGGTGCCCATACCTCCACCTAACTCAACCACCAACTCCTCAAATTTTTTTGACATAGCCTTGTTGTAGGTTTGATAGTCATCGTATGTTAAATAAATTGCACACAAGATGAAAATGTAAAGGCAATAAAAAACCATCATAAGATTGCAAGGTTTCCCAAAAATTTAAAACCCTCCCCTAACAACATGTGTTAGCAGTCCCTTTCCTTCCGTAAACACCTAACACCAACTATAGTGGGAGTGGGGTTTGATCAAAATGTCTTTATTATTATTTTTGTTAACCTTTTGTATCTCAAAAAATCCACTCCATTCATCCTTTTACCAAAATAATTAAAGCTCATGTCAATAGGATCATTAAAGTGAATCCTTAAGCAATCTTTCTATATTATCACTTTATGAAGAGAAAACCACTTACCTTCCTACCCACACAGATAATTAAGGGCTTGTCACATATTGTGATGATTCATGTGGTGTTGTGAGAAGTACACTCATGTTCCATCATCACTTGAGTTGATGATGAAATTTTTCTGACATCCTCCCATTCAATTAACTACATAACACTATTGCCAATTTTTTTCCAACTCATCCACCATGTTATTACCTTCATAGTGAATGTGGTCCACATGGATCTCTTGGCACTCCATCAACTTACGAATTTTGTCCATTATCACTTTGATGGAGCAACTACTCTGACCATATCCTTTAACCACATCCATAATTAACATTGAATTGCCCTTAATGACTTACCTATTAATTTTACATATTCTCACAATTATTATTCCCCAAAAAAGTGCCAAGTCTTCCACTTTATTATTTGAACCACCTCTGTAGTTCCCAGTATCGAAAACTACCAATTTCCCCTTACAATTATGGAAGACACCCCCAACAATAGTGCTACCCACCATGGTCAAACTATCAAAATTGAGTTGTATCCATGTCTGGAGGGGGGTACCACACCATTCTCCTCCTATCCAAAGCTTTGGCGTAGTCAAAATGTGCCACTATTGGGCCTAAGTACCAAGTGGAAGCCCATTTCTTATCATGAAGTTTCCCTAGGGGATTTTTTTTTTTGGGGGGGGGGGGGGGGGGGGGCGCTTACATAACCAGACCCACAAGTCTAATAACCTACTAGGCAAACTCTGAACTTGTAGTGGCCTTGTCCTTGAATATTCTATTATTTTTCCTTCTTCCATATTTGTTTTTAGATTGTGGTGACTGATCAGGAAAGTACTGTAATTTGGGCAGTAGCCGACATATTATGGCCAAAATATGGCCAACATGTTATAACCCTAAAGTGGTTTAATACTTGTATAAAAGGGCTTAGGGTTGGGTATTTTTCATAATGTTGTGATACGAAATTGGTTCTTGCGGCGGTATTGAGTTGTAAGGGATTACGGATTGTAATCAGGTTGTAATCACTGGATTGTAATAAGATCGGACTTGCTATTTGGTGGACGTAGCCTAGGGATTGGGTAAACCACATTAAATTTTGGTGCCTTGTATTCATTTCTATGTGTTCTATTATTTTCTGTTATTGGTTATATTTGCATGCAGTTTTTATTTCTGTCCGTGGTTTATCCTAACAAGTGGTATCAGAGCAAGGTTGTCTTTCAGTTATCCTCTGCAGGAAAGTCTCACAGTTAAGTGGGAGTCTCATAGTTGAGTGGGAGCGATGGCAGATGAGGGTAAGTTGAGGGTTGATAGGTTTAATGGGCAGAACTTCCAGTTATGGAAGATGCAAATGGAAGACTATTTATATCAGAAGGATTTATGGAAGCCGTTGGAAGGAAAAGCCAAGAATCAGGGAACTATGTCAGAAGCTGAATGGGATCTTTTGGACAGAAAGGCACTCATAAGCATTTGGTTATGCTTGGCACCATCAGTGGCATTTAATATTACAAAAGCAAAGATGACAAAAGATTTGATGAAAACCCTAGCGACATTGTATGAAAAGCCCTCTGCTTCAAATAAGGTATTTCTCATGAAGCGTTTATTTAATATGAAAATGGCAGAAGGTGGATCTATTGTAGATCATTTAAATGAGTTTAATACTATTACTAGTCAATTATCTTCTGTGGGTATCAATTTTGATGAAGAAATTAGGGCTCTCTTAATTTTGTGTTCTTTGCCTGAAAGCTGGAATGGCTTGGTAATGGCGGTGAGTAATTCTATTCCTGGATCTAGTACCGTAAAATATGATGATGTGATTGGTGTTATTTTAAGTGAGGAAACTCATAGAAAATCCTCAGGTGGATCTACATCAGGAAGTTCTTTAAATGCACAAAGCAGGGGCAGAACGACTGAAAGAGGAAGTAACTCTGGAAATCGTGGGAAATCAAGAGGAAAGTCAAAGGGGAGGAGGTCTCGATCGAGAGGACCAAATGATTGCTGGAATCGAAAGAAAAATGAAGGAGATAAATTAGATGGAGACAAGGAGGCAAATGTGGTAAGTAACAAATCCGAAGAGGATGCTTTGCTTCTGTCTTTAGAGAGTGTTGATGATTCATGGGTTTTAGATTCTGGTGCTTCATTTCATGCTACACCTCATAGAAGTTATTTCATTGATTATGTCCAAGGGGATTTTGGGCTTGTTTATTTGGGGGATAATGAACCCTGTCAGAATTTTGGAAAGGGAAAAATTAAGATTAAGTTGCAGAATGGGAATCATTGGCTACTACATGAGGTAAGACATGTTCCAAAACTAAGTAGAAATTTAATTTCAGCAGGGCAACTCGGTGATGAGGGTTGTGTAGTTACTTTTAATGATAAAAATTGGAAGGTTTCAAAAGGTTCCCTTGTAGTAGCAAAAGGTGTGAAAGTAGGTACCTTATATCTTTGTACAGGTCATATTGTTCCTTCTACTTTGATTATTTCAGAGAAAAATGAATATTCAGGAACAATTACTGCAGTTGAGCAGGGAGAGCAAATAGCTGCTGTAGATTCTGATACAGCGCTGTGGCACAATAGACTTGGGCACATGAGTAAGAAAGGTATGAAAGTACTTCATTCAAGGAAAGTTTTACCAGGTCTAAAATGTGTGAATATGGATTTCTGTGAAAGTTGTGTGTATGGAAAACAAAAGAGAGTGAGTTTTGTAAAGATAGGGAAGGAAAACAAAAAGGAGAAATTAGAGCTTGTGCATACAGATGTATGGGGACCAGCCTAGGTATCTTCTCTTGGTGGATCTCATTATTATGTTACATTTATTGATGACGCAACTAGAAAAGTATGGGTTTATTTCCTTAGACAGAAATCTGATGTATTTCAAACTTTTAAGAAATGGAAATGCTTGGTTGAAAATGAGACTGGTAAGAAATTAAAATGTCTCAGATCTGATAATGGTGGTGAGTATTCCAGTCATGAATTTGAAGATTATTGCTCCACTAATGGTATTCGTAGACAAAAAATTGTTCCAAGGACTCCACAGGAAAATGGAGTGGCTGAACGCATGAACAGGACTATAATGGAGCACGCAAGGAGCATGAGGTTGCATGTTGGGTTGCCCTTACACATGTGGGTAGAGGCTGTCAATAATGTAGTATATTTGATTAATAGAGGTCGCTCTACTCCTTTGGGTTGTGGTATTCCAAAGGAAGCATGGACTGGTAAGAAGGTGAGTTATTCTTTTCTCAAGACCTTCGGTTGTGAAGCTTTTTCTTATATAGACTCTGAAAATAGAACCAAGCTAGAAGCTAAATCAAAGAAATGTGTCTTTGTTGGATATGGCATTAATGAATTTGGTTATAGGCTTTGGGATTTTGAAAATCTTAAAATTATTAGAAGTCGGGATGTCATATTCAATGAGAAAGTGTTGTACAAAGATCTGTTGCAACAACATGAGAAGAAAGAAGATGATTATGTAGTGTTGGATGATACTCCAAAAGCTAATGTTCCAGCCATTCCTCATGATGTGCAACAACTGCAACAACAAATACCACACACACCAGTGAATGTTAGATGATCAACAAGGCAAATTAGACCTCCACAAAGGTTTTCTCCCTCTTTCTATTCTATTTTACTTACTAATGCTGATGAACCTGAAAGTTATGATGAAGCTGTGCAGGTGGATACTAAGATTCAGTGGGAGTCTGCAATGAAAGATGAAATGGACTCTTTGCTGAAAAATAAGACATGGGATTTGTGCAAGTTGCCTGCGGGTAAAAAGGCTTTACAGAATAAATGGGTTTACAGGTTGAAAGAAGAGGAAGGAGGTAAGAAAAGATTTAAGGCCAGGTTAGTTGTAAAAGGATTTGCACAGAAAAAGGGAATTGATTTTGATGAGATATTTTCTCCTGTTGTTAAAATGACTTCTATTCGTACTGTTTTAAGTCTTGTGGCTACTGAAGATTTTCATTTAGAGCAGATGGATGTTAAAATAGCCTTTCTTCATGGTGATTTGGATGAAGAAATATATATGGCTCAGCCACAGGGTTTTGAGGTCAAAGGTAAGGAGAACTTAGTGTGCAAATTGAAGAAAAGTTTATATGGCTTGAAGCAAGCACCTCGGAAATGGTATCTGAAATTTGATAGTTTTATGCATAAGCATGGATATAATAGGTGTCATTCATATTACTGTGTTTATTTTAAGAGGTTGGATGATGATAGCTGCATTATTTTATGTTTATATGTTGATGATATGCTTGTAGCTGGGTCTAACATGGATCATATTAAGGGGCTGAAATGCCAATTAGCACATGCATTTGCTATGAAGGATTTGGGGGCAGCAAAACAAATCCTTGGTATGAAGATTTGCAAAGATAGGAAGAACAGAACATTGACGCTATCTCAAGCTGATTATGTTGAGAAGGTGTTGCAACGTTTCTCTATGGAGAATGCTAAAGCTGTCAGCACACCTTTACCTGGTCATTTAAAATTGACTAAGGAGATGTGTCCCAAGACACAGGAACAGGAGGATAAGATGTCCAAGGTACCCTATGCTTCAGCTGTAGGAAGTTTGATGTATGCTATGGTATGCACTAGGCCAGATATTGCACATGCAGTGGGAGTTGTTAGCAGGTATATGAGTCATCCAGGATTTGAGCATTGGAATGTTGTCAAGTGGATTCTCAGATATTTGAGAGGAACATCCAATAAGTGTTTACACTTTGGGGGCTCTACTACTGATTTACAGGGCTATGTTGACTCAGATTTGGCTGGGGATATTGATACCAGGCGGAGTACTACAGGTTATGTCTTTACTGTTGGTGGGGCAGCCGTGAGTTGGGTTTCTAGGTTACAGAAGATTAATGCTCTGTCCACTACAGAGGCAGAGTATGTTGCTGCTACAGAGGCAGCCAAAGAGATGATATGGCTTCAGTTATTCTTGGAAGAATTGGGACATCCTCAGAAGGATAATTATTTGTTCACAGATAGTCAGAGTGCCATTCATCTTGCTAAGAATTCAGCTCTGCATTCTAAGACCAAACACATACAGTTGCGGTACCATTTCATTCAGTCAATTTTGGAGGATGGACAATTAAAGTTGGAGAAGTTACATACCAATGACAATCCAGCAAATATGTTGACAAAGGTTGTAACAAGGGAGAAGCTGAACTCCTCTTCAGCTTCGGTTGGTCTTTTAGACTGAACATGAATAAAAGAACAGTAGAGTCTAGGATGGTTTGATCCAGTGGGAGCCCCATGTGGTAGTGGTATTGCTACAGGATCAGTCTCCAAGTGGGAGATTGTTGTTTAGTGTGGAGCCTGATCAGTTTCCAAGTGGGAGATTGTTGTTAGATTGTGGTGACTGATCAGGAAATTGGTTCTTGCGGCGGTATTGAGCTGTAAGGGATTATGGATTGTAATCAGGTTGTAATCACTAGATTGTAATAAGATTGGACTTGCTATTTGGTGGACGTAGCTCAGGGATTGGGTGAACCACGTTAAATCTTCGTGCCTTGTGTTCATTTCTGTGTGTTCTATTATTTTTTGTTATTGGTTATATTTGCATGTAGTTTTTATTTCTGTCCGTGGTTTATCCTAAAAATATTTTCCATGAAACATTCCACACATTTAAGGCTAAAGGGTAGTGGATAAGAAGGTGTGGGATATATTCCACATACTTATAACATAAGACATAGAAGTTAGCTACCTAAAACCCTCTTCATTAAAGGTTATTCACAATGAGGATAGACCCATGTAAGGCCATCCACAAGAATAAATTTATCTTTGGCAAGATCCAAGGGTGCCAGACCTTTCTCCAATCTCCTTGGGCCTCCCCTTCCCCCCTAGAGACAACAAAGATAGGTCGACTTCACCATGAAATCACCTAAGCGGGTAAGTTTCCAAACCAAAGAGTCCTCCACTAAGGTGATAGGGATATTGGAAATCTGATTGAAAACATCATTGATGAAGAAGATTTATTGTCAAAGAGGGAGATTGTTGTTAAAAGAATATTTTCAACCATTATTTTGTCATTTGATGTCAAACCTGCTATTTGTAGGAATGAAAATTTCTTATAAGATCCAAGTACTATCACTTAGTTGATTGATCAAGAGGATTTAATCAACAAGATGTAACAAGAGTACCTAAGGGAAAGGTTGAGTTATGATGTTGTAATGAAATGCAAGGATCGATTAAGTCAATGGTTAAATGATGTATTGATAACATACTTGAAGATATAGAGGCTGGTCACACTTAGAAACATTGGAGGAATAAGTTGTAATAAGGTTGACTGCAAAGCTTAAACTAAGTTCATCAGTGGGTGCAAAGCAAGCTAGTTAAAGCTGAGCAAATTCTTAGTTGGAGCTAAGAAAAAGGAGAATCTAGTGTGTGCCGAGTAAATATTAGGTGCCAAGTGAAGTTCAAGTACCAAGAAAAGTAACAAGTGTCAAGCATCATAAAATCTTAATAGGTGCCAAGTGAACTTCAAGTGTTGAACATCAAAATATCTTAATAGGTGCCGATTAACATAGTATGTGTCGAGCACCACTATTTCAATAATAGTGTTGAGCTATTGTATTATTGGAAATGTCAAAGATTCTCTGGATCTGAGCCAAAAAAATTGTTACCTTGAATTTTGTGAACCAATTAGAGGATAAGGATGATGATTTGGTGGTACAAAATTCTGTATAAACCATTTTTGGGTGAATCAAAAAGAATTATTCAAGAATTTTCTAAAGGAAACAAAATATGGGTTAGATACAATGAATCCTACCAAATCCATTCGAATAGAAATTAAATGATGGAAGGATCGAGTAGGAAAAGAAATTCCAGACTTCTATTAAAGGAGTCACAAACCAAGAAGCAAGTGATACTACTGCTACTAGTGTCAAGGAGAAGACATCTAGGAGAAGGAAGAATAGAGTACAGAGACTCTACTTCGATGAGTGGTTAGGAAGAGATGATTGCATTGGTACATTCGGCATGAAGACTCAAGGAGACTAAGCTTAAAAGGAGGGCGAGCTATCAGAGATGCAAATACTAAATGCCAGGCAATGTGAAGAGCTAAAAAAGTGATATAAGATCTGCAAGATAAGTTGTATACAACATTCAGGTCAAAGCCCCTTATTATTACTCTCTAGCAATTGTATCAGTTAGGGTATGTGAAAATCCTATGGACTTAGGTTGGCCTAATAGCCATTTGTAAATCCTTTAACAGTGTGAAATTCCAAGTGAATGTTCTAAAATCCTCTAACAAGACCTACTTCTAATAGGTTAGTTAAATCCTTTGACCAGGTCACATTTAATAGTGTGTTGTAAGTCTTTAATAGGGCATGCCTTTCATAGGGCATCACTTCAGAAGGGTGAGAATGGAGTAGCATGTTACTGTTGGTTTTTTCCAAATTGTGTTTCCACATAAATCACTATTTTATGTGTTATGCTTCCATGTTGATCTACAATAACTCGCTAAACAAGAATGTTATTAGCTTGGATGAATGAATGGTTGAATGGACACACTATACTTAGTAAAAGAGTTTGAATAGGACATTTGGACCTTGAATAACTAATTCACCCTCAGTTATTCTAAAAGTATTTCTAAAAATTGGTATCAGAGCCAACTGCCAATTTAGTTTCAAGGCACTAGAAGCAGGAAGATCAAGATGTCCAGGAGAGAAGTTCCCAGGCTCAACAAAGAAAACTTTTTTGCATGGTAGATTCTACTAAAATTGCACCTTGGATAAATAGGTGACTATGCACAAACCTCAATTAGAATAGAACATGTAGATCTAGTTAGGCATCTCTCTGCAGATGATTTGAACAAAAGGAAGGAGCACAATCAGGCAATGCTAGAGATTGCCTTTGCACTTAGTTATGTTGAATATGATGACATCAGAGGATGTGACATTTCATTCAAGATGTGGAAAGCCTTGTCAGATATCTATGCAGGAGATTAGAATGTTTAGAGAGCAAAAAGAGAAAGTCTTAGAGGAAAGTTTAATGACATGAAAATGGAAGAAGGAGAGAATTCTACTCAATATGGATCTAGAATAAAAGAAGTGGTAAGTGAAATAAGAAGTCTAAGTGGTCAATTGGAAGAGGAGACTATCAATAGAAAATACTTGAGAACCCTACTCCATATCTATGCTATTAGAGTTTCAGTCATCCAAGAGCTAAGGTGTGTGCAAGGAAACACACTGACCTTTGAAAGAATAGTGGGAAGACTTACTACATTTGAATTGTCCAACTTTGACAACTATAGACCTAAGAATCTTGAATCTTCTTTCAAGGCCAAGATAACAATGAAAGACACTAAGGAAGTAACATCAAAGAAAAAGAGTAGTAAAGGAAAACATGCATCCAGTGACAGTAGTACAGATGAGGAAGATGTAGATCAATTAGAAGCACTGTTGGCTAGAAGATTCCATAGAAGAAAAGGTAAATTCAAAGGTAAACTCCTTATTATTTGTTTCAATTGCAATGAATTAGATCATATTGCTGCAAGGTGTACATAGAAGAAGAACTAAAAAGAAGGAAACAAGTACAAGAACAAAAGAGAGGATGATAACATAGATTACAAGGACAAAGGCAAAAGATGCTACATTGTTGAAGAAGATTCTAATGAGAATGATGATGAGGTAGTTTATGTGGCCATGAAGGATGAATTAGATGAAGATGAAGCAATGGCATTGGTAACCTATATGAGCAATAATGACAAGTGGATCATAGACAATGGATATTCACATCACATGATAGGAGACAACAGTAAGTTTATTACCATTACTCAATATGTTGGAAATAGTATTAGATTTGGTAATGATGCTCCATATCAAATCAAAGGGAAAGGTTCCATTAAACTTACAGAGAAAATTTCATGTGATAATGCATATTATGTTGAAATATTAAACTACAACTTGTTGAGAGTATCATAGTTAGGCAATGTAGGTTGCAAAGTAGAATTTGGAAACAAATCTGCCAAGATCTATGATATTGATGGAAATTTGATAGGAAAAGGTGAACAAACTAGGTGTAACTTGTTTTACCTAGATATGAAAGAAGCAACTTGTCTTATTATTATACTTGATGATGTGTGGTTATGGCATAAAAGATTGTGTTATGTTAACTTTGACAATCTAATTAGCATTAGCAAAAAGAAGAAAGTTAGAGGTTTTCCCAAACTGAAGAAACCTAAAAACATAATGTGTGAACAATGTCAACTAGGGAAGATGACTGAGTCTAGTTTCGAAAGAAAAACATACACTTTCAAAGATGTACTAGAGCTAGTCCATACAGACTTATGTGGACCAATAGAAGTGCAAAGCTACCTAGGAGATAGATATATCATGTTATTTGTAGATGACTATTCAGGGATGATGACTACTATGTTCTTAAAGAAAACAATTTGATGCATTTCAAATATTTAAGTGGTATTTGGCCAGAGTTGAGAAGGAAATAGGAAATTTTTTGAAATTCCTAAGATCAGATAGAAGAGGTGAGTTTACATCAAATGAATTTGAGATATTCTACAATGAAAGAGGTATCAAAAGAAAAATATCAGCACCAAGAACTCCACCACAAAATAGCATTGCTGAAAGAAGAAATAGATCAGTGATAGACTATGCTAGAACCTTGATGATGAAGAAAAATGTTGCTTTAAAGTACTGGAGAGAAGCTGTAAGCACTGCTATTTACACCCTGAATTGAGTCCAAGTCAAGAAATGTACAAATGCAACACCTTTTGAATTATGGAATGGTCACTCACCTAATTTAAAACATTTTAAAATATTTGGTTGCAAATGCAACCTTTTTAAAGATACTAGAAATGGCAAATTTGATGCAAAAAGTGATGAAAGTATATTACTTGGATACTCCACTAGAAGCAAGGCATATAGGTGTTTGAATATTGACACTAGCAAAATTGTGGAGAATACAAATGTGAATTTTGATGAGCATATAGAAGTTCAGGTTGATGAGTCCAAGCAACTAGAAGATTATAGATCTTTTGTATATTTCTATGAAGGAATGACTATTGAAGACAACGCTACCAATCAAGTTGGGAATTAGCAACAAAATTCAGTATCAGTCGAGTTACACCTAGTGAATGTCGAGCTGCATTCAAAAACTGAGTTGTAGAATGTAGGAAATGCACATTTTGATTCGAAAAACAATATAGAAGAAAGAAATGATGAAATACCAGATGAAGAAGGACAAAATGACTCTGAAGCTAAAGGATCAAACACAGAAAGAATGATAGAACCAAGACTAGCTAAGTATGTAAGAAGACATCGCCTTGCAAATTAAATCATTGGTGATAAGGATGCCAAACCAATGACAAGGAATAGACTGAGGAATAAATCATGTATGCTTAGCAAGGTTGAGCCCAAAATAGTGAAAGATGCACTACAAGATGATGATTGGTATAAAGTTATGGAAGAAGAGATAGATTAGATTGAGAAGAAAAAAACATGGACACTAGTTCCTAGGCCAGCTAATAACAATGTAATTGGTACCAAATGGGTGTTTAGGAACAATCTTGATGAGAATGGTGAGATAACTAGAAAAAAAGCCATACTAGTTTACAAAGGCTATGCACAAGAAGAAGGACTGGACTATGGGGAAACATTTGCCCCTATTGCAAGATTGGAAGCAGTAAGAACACTACTTGCATATGCTACTTACAAAGGTTTCAAAGTCTACCAAATGGATGTGAAGTCTACTTTTCTAAATGGGATACTAGAAGAGGAAGTCTACATAAAATAACCTAAGGGATTTTTCAATGAAAACAACAAAGATATGGTTTGCAAATTGTATAAAGCACTTTATGGTTTGAAGCAAGCACGTAGAGCATGGTATGAGATACTGGACAAATATCTTCTGAAGATTGGATTTGAGAGAATATATGACAACAACAACTTGTATATCAAAATAGAACAAGGTAAAGACATTTTGATATCAAAAATATTTGTAGATGATATAATATTTGGAGGAAAAGATGTTCTATGCAAAGAATTTTTTGATCAAATGAAACATGAGTTTGAAATGTCTATGTTTGGAGAAATCAAGTTCTTTGTTGGATTGCAAGTACATCAATTGAAGCATGTCATATTTGTGACCCAATCAAAATACATCAAAGAGATACTCAAGACATTTGGATTGGAAGACTCAAAATCAGTTAGTACACCAATGAAAAAAGGACATAAGTTATCCAAGAATGATGAGTTAGCTAAAGTCAATCAGACAATGTATAGATCAATGATTGGAAAGCTGCAATATGTTGTACATAGTAGACTAGACATTGCATTAGCTATTGGAATAGTGGCAAGATTTTTTACAAATCCAAGATAAAATCATTTGATGGTAGTAAAAATAATACTGAGGTATCTAAAAGGAACTGATGATTTTGGTTTGTAATACAAGAGGAGTGAAAAGTTTGAGCTAAGAACCTACACTAATGTAGATTTGGAAGGCAATATTAATGACAGAAAGAGCACCAGTGACGGAGCACTTTTCTTGGCCCGAAAAAAGATTGATTATATGGACCAATAAAAGAAAAGTTGTACCTCACAGTCCATTGCTAAAGTTGAATATGTTGCAACTACTATCAATTGCACCAATATTGTATGTATCAAACATTTGTTGCTAGGTATGAAGGAAGAAGTGAATGAGCCTATGATACTTTATTGTGATAATACAAGTGCTATCAACATATCAAAGAACCCTATAATGCATGCCAAAACTAAGCATATTGCAATCAAGTATCACTATGTGAGAGAGTTGGTGGAAGACAAGCAAGTGAAGATGTAATATGTTAGCTCAGAGGAACAGAATGCTAACATCTTCACAAAAGCATTACCTAAAGATTCTTTTGAGTATCTTAGAGGTAAGTTAGGGGTTATACCCCTAACCAAGGCTACTTGAAGCAAAAGGTAAGATTTCCCTACATCAAATGAGCTGATTGTTGAGATATTACACATTGATGTAGAGGATTCTTACTTTAGGATTCATGCCTAAAGTAATTGAAGTAATGAAGTTCCAAATTAGTCACAAGCAAGGTGATAGAGGGAGGAATTGAAAGAACCTACAAATGCTACACTTGCATGATAAGATGCTGAAATAATATGTCTTTGGCATTGTTGTCAAAGAGAGAGAAATAGTAGAAAACTGATCAATAATTGATGAGAAAATATTGGGTTACACTTTTTTGCCTAACCTGACACTAAACTCTAAATTTTCAAGAAAACTTTCACTTTCAAATGAAAATTCCCATTTAACAGTTAGGAATTTGAAGATGAAGTAAACTAGAGTCTTTTAGGATTTTGTGTCTAGATTCTAAATATATTTATTTTAATTTTTTTAAATTGATTTTATTGAATTATTTGTTCTCTTATGAAAATTGGTATGATATCAAAATCCTAATTTTTAAAGAGTGACACTGTTTTTGACACACAACTTTTTTTCTACAATAGATATCAATGTGATTCTTTCAAATTTTATTTGCTAACATCCATACCTAAAGCGTAGAGTTGGTCTTATATCTTTATCGTTAGTATTTCATATTTTATTGTAGTTTAATGTTGGCATAACACTAATTTAGACATACGTGGCTTTTCACACATGTAACTTATTATATATTTACCCAATTTTTTTAAAACAAAATTATTGAAAGGTGACTCAAATATGGAGACCGTACTTATTTTTCAAAAAAAATAAAAATTTATTTACTATTTTTCCATGAGCGTCGAGTATTTCAGTTTATTTTTTTATAATAAACCTATATTCAATTCATCTTAAAAAATATATACCTAAATTTTTTGAAAAGCACCAAATTCATAGTCATTAGAAAGCTAGTTCAGAGTACTTCAGTCATGCAAAATTGTAGGTCTTCAGTGCTCCATTTGAACCTGGTAATTTAGCTCCAAAGAAAGGAAATCACTGAAAAAACTTCAAACTATTCATGTAACCTTCTATCTAGCTAATTTCAATAGAATTTTAGTTTCTATCGAAACTTTTTCCCAAACATTTGATAGAAACTAAATCACTTAGTTTCTATTGAAACTATGGGTGGTTTAACCGCGGGGTCAACAAACTACTTTCTAGTTTTGATCGAAACTAGAAAGTAGTTCCAATTGAAACAATGGAAAGTGTGGGATCTTGCCTAGTCTGCCCCTAGGGGTGTCTCTCTAGTCGGCCCCTAGGGGTTTTTCCCTAGTCGGCTAATAAGGCTATTTTTTTAAAGAAAAAAAAACTTATATAAATATGAGTTTCATTTTTTTCAATTTACATATATGTGAAATCAAGTTATTGGCTTTTGAATTGGGAAGAAAGAAATATTTGACAAACTTCAACCTATTTTCAAATTTTGGAGGAAGAATTTACAGCATGGACAATAAAGATAAAAGAGCAAGTAAATATGCACGAAGAAGAACTAAGGAACAAGAAGATGAAAATCATTGAAAAAAACTAGCAAGATACTATCTTAGATTAGGTACACATGCATAATCTTTTTTCCAATGTATTTAATTAGTTTATTTAGTTAAAATTAGGGTTTAAATCCAGTTAGGAATATGATATTTATCTTAAATTAGCATTACTATTAACTTAATATTAAGATTTTATTTGAAATTATGTTCATATTTACGCCATTAGGGTTTATTCAATTATGTCCATATTTAGTCCTTAGGGTAAATATTACATTATGAATAAATTTAAATTATGAATTTATTTAGCATGGGAATTACCTTGTTTATTCAATTAAGTTATAAATTTATAGTCCATTAAGGTTTATTAGATTATGATTAAATTTAAATAAATGAATTTATTTAGGATGTACTCAACTAGGACAACCTACCGACATTGGAGAAGGTTCATCCCAAGTTTAAACAGGTACATGTGCATCTCTTGCAAGTATATATAATATAGATCTCTCTAGATTTCTAGGTCTCTATCAAACTTTATATCTTTAATTTTTAAATTTAGTGAGCTATATTTCCCCTTATAAACTTACTTGATTTTATTTGTTATATTGTGCATGTGTAACTCTAGTAGATGATGAAAATGTTGGACATGAGGAAATTCAAGATGAAGCAATGGATATTGAAGAAGGACCATCTGAAGGTTAGATAATTTAATCAAGTACCTAATATTTCACTCAAGTGAAACATGTATATATGTATACATATATGTCCCCTAAAGAGATTGTATCTTAAGACTTTGTTTCATTTTTTCTTGTGCAGGCCGAGGTCAAACAACAAATGAGAATGTTAATCTAGCTCAAAGATTGGAGAGAAAAATTAATAATAGAAACATAAATCATTTAATTGGAATGGATGTGCAAAAATTGAGAGAATATGCTAATCAACCTACAAATACTATGAAGAGGAAATTGAATAAAAAGTCTAAAGACATAATTGCACAATTTGAGAATCTATCAACAGTGGAGAAAACTCAACTATTATCAATTTCACTTCTTAAAGATGAATTAAAAGAGCCACTGAGACTATTGGGTATAGATATAAGTATAAAAAAGAGGAGGACTTCTAAACTATAAAAATATATTGTTGAAAGTGTTAAGGAAGGGTTACATTCCATTGGGAAAAAAACTAGATTTGCAGATAAATCCATCACATGAAGAGTGATACTGACATCTATTTTAAATAACAAAACATCCCAAAATAGACAGATCTCCTCATTATCATCTCATCTCAAGTATATTCGAAAGATAGTACTACATTATTTGAAAAGGAGAAACAATTTGAATGATAGTACATTAGAAGGCAATTGGGCACTAATGTGTAGAGCTCCTCGATCTGATAGGATTGGGGAAACAGTTAAGAACTTAGTTATTCAATTTTGGATTGATAATACTCATCCTTCACCAAATGGAAGAGATATCATCAAGTAGAGGATTGGGCCTAAGGAATATATTCAACACGCAAAACATTGGTTGGATGTCACTCAACATGAATTGTATCTCTCATTTTGTAATTTAAATCCTAACATACAGATTGGACAAACAATGTTTGAAAGATTGAAGCCCTATTTTGTGAAGATAAAAAAATCTTTTGAAACATGTTTTTTTCGATATCATGTTGAATTTGATCTGTACTATGAAGGGTTTCGAACTATGATAGAAGAAAGTGGTGGAACTTCTCAAAATACTTTTTCTAAACAATTGAGTCAATTCATAACATCAATCTTATGTGACAAAACCAAATGATTGTGCAATAGGTGAAATAGATCACATAAGAGGAACTTGTGAAACATGTGGTAACTTGACTAAATTTCCTTTGAGAGAAGAAGATACTAATATGACAAGGATGGTAAAATGTAAGAGATATAAGTACATAAAGTCAGAAATAAAAGCTGGAAAAGAATCAACAAGGTTAGAATATGTAGAGGATGAGATATTGGCTGGAGAATTTATGTCAATTTATTGTAAATTGATTCAACCATATATACACCATGCATTTTTTTCTAAGTGGCAAGTAGAACAATTTCAAACACTAAGAGAAACTTTCCCACTCGAAAAAATTCTATCTATTGTTGACTTTGTAGAGAATTACTCTTTCGTATCTCAAAAATAACTTCAAGCAAAATACTACTATATAGAGCAGGTTACTATTATGGTTCAAGTGTCTTATCGACATGCACAAATTGATCTGGATGGTGTGGAAAGTATAGATCAAGCACAAGTCATTAAAAGAGAGTATCGCTTTTACATTAGTGATGACAAAGAATATGACACACATTTTGTGGAACATTGTTTTAAGACATTTTTTGAATATTTGAAAAACAAAAACATTAAAATAGAAAAACATTTTTTATGGTCAGATGGATGTGTAGCACAATTTCAATCAACTAGACCATTTTATGCATTATGTAGATATCATTGATACCTTAATATACCACACATTTGAAGTTTTTTTGAGAGTGGACATGGAAAGGGTGAGCATGATGGTGCAGGAGCTTGTATCAAACGTGCTTTAAGAAAGTATCAAATGGACTATAAAGGATATCACATTAATAATGCTCATGATGTGGTTGAGTGGTGCAAAATAGATTTTTTGGTGCCAACAAATATAGATAACACATCATCACAAGCGGATTGAGTCATCCCATTTAGAGTGTTTTGGGAGGTATCAGGTATATATAAATTAATTTGTTCATATTTTTAAATTGAATCTTAAATTTATATTTAATATGTTACCTTAGATGATCTCTAACTAAATTATGGACCTCGTGTACATTCAGGTGTTGATAGAAGATCAATGCATGCATGCAAGAGGGTAGAGAAGACACGATCTTTGCATTCAGTTATGAGTACAAATAGTAATGTGTGGTCATTGTACACAAGAGAATACTCATGTTTTTGTCCTGATTGTATTGATGAAGACTATGATGGTTGCATTAATCAAGAACATGGATATGTGAGTGAATGGACTTTGGTGCCACTAGATGTTATTAATACGAATGAGTTTGAGGATGAAAACTATGATGATATTCAATTGATTTCAAGTGATTATAACCATATTTCAAGATTGATCAAAGTTGTTATGTATGAACTATATATATACTTGGATCATGTACATGTATAAATTTTTCATAATTTTGGTTAATTTTTATTATATATATGTACTTATGTACATGACATGTATCCAAAATTTTGACATATATAAGTTTGTGTAGGAAATGTTTTTGCAGTCATGGCAGAATCGAAAAATGTAGAAGGTGTTAGCTATTATTTATTACGTTGCACCATGGAAAGAGAGAAGCTAACAAAGACTGAAATAAGTGATGAAATTATTTTTCCCATAGGTTAGTATATAGTTGAATTATGTACATGTATGTCAAGTATCTATGTTTTTTATGAATTCAAATTCTTTGACTTAAATTCAATATTGATGCATTTTTTAAATGTGTACATGTGCAGGTTCTGTTGTTGTACAGGGAACATATTTGAAGCAAAGAAAAGTACTTAAAAATGGGATTCATTTCACTTATTATCAACCTAACAATAAGGTATATCAATATAGTAACCATGTTATTGCCACTTGTCTAACTCTTCATCCAGTCAAAGGACTTGGAATACGTAAGTGGAGGCTCCATATTGATGATCATGAGAAAATATTAAATGTTATCCAAGAATGAGCTGATCCACTTGATATGAGATAGAAACAACTCCTAATTTGAACTGTAATTCAAGAAAAAAATGAAATTTGGTTCAAACTATTTGAAATTTGGTTGAACAATCATTTGATCAATTTGAAATTTGGTTGAACAATCATTTGATCAATTTGAAATTTGGTAGAATAACTAATTTTTTAAATTGAACTTTTACTCTTTCATTTTTAACTCAATGTCTTGAATTCAAATTGTCATAAACTAATTATAGAAATTATGAACTTATATCTATGTGTGTACACTAATTAACTGACATGTTGCACCTTGAGGGAAAGAAATTCGAACACCACTTGTCTTAAGGGGATGAAATTAGGAGTCTGTAAAATTAATTATATTGAACTTTCTATTTCACTTAACTTGTCAATTTTAGGACACGTGTATGCTTTCAATTTAACTAATTAGGACATGTGCTTTCAATTTTAGGACACGTGAGCTTTTGATTTAACTAATTACCTGACATGTGAGCTTTCAATTTTAGGACACGTGAGCTTTCAAGTTCAAATTTTGATTTGTTTAACTAAATTTTGAACATGTACATGTTTTAAGTTGGACTTGAATTAGAACATTGGCCTTAAGGGGATAAAATTCTAGGATATGTGTACAAATTAAAATTTCACTATGATTAAAATTTGAAATGTAATTCAAGAACAATTTGAAATTTGGTTCAAACTATTTGAAATTTGGTTGAACAATCATTTGATCAATTTGAAATTTGGTGGAATAACTAATTTTCTAAATTGAACTTTTACTCTTTCATTTTTAACTCAATTTCTTGAATTCATTTAACTTTCTATTATATTGAACTTTCTATTTCATTTAACTTGTCAATTTTAGAACACATGTATGCTTTCAATTTTAGGAAATGTGAGCTTTTTATTTAACTAATTACTTGACATGTGAGCTTTCAAGTTCAAATTGTGATTTGTTTAACTAAATTTTCAACATGTACATGTTTTAAGTTGGACTTGAAATAGAACATTGGGCTTAAGGGTATAAAATTCTAGGATATGTGTAGAAATGAAAGGGATGAGTTCTATAGATTTACTCAAGTTAGGAATTATGTACAACTAATTACCTGATACTTGAACATTTAATACATGATATATTACCAAACATTTAAATTACATGAACTATTTATATGTATCTAAATTTAATCAATATATTACATGTGTACATATCTAAATAAATTACTTAAATATCTTCTAGAAACAATTTATAATATACTAGATCTAGATCTATAATGTATTAGATTCCACAACATAATGTAACATGTATCAATCATCTCAAGAACAAATAACAAAAACATGTATCTATCTAGAGATTTATCAAAAGATAATATCAAATATAAATAGTGTGCACACATGTAGACATGCAGATCCAGGTACATCTATATCAAATCAAATATAAATATAACATGTTGCAACACATCCAAACACCCTTAGGTGTTCAACTGTCCATCTTCCTCATGACCATGCTTCCATTGGAATTCTATCATGGACTACTTTTTTATGACACCTATTAATTAGGAAAAACTGTTGTTGCTACAGCCTATCCCCAAAATTCAATTGGAAGATTTTTCTCTTTCATCATGCTCATTGCCATTTTAACAATGGTCATGTTCTTTCTCTCAGCCACTTCATTCTACTATGGTGTATAGCTGGTTGTGAGCTCTTTCTTTATGCCATGTTTCCTACACAAATTTACAAAAGAATTATAGGTATACTCCCCTCCTCTATCTGATCTTAGGACCTTGATATAGTGTCCACATTCTCTTTTAGCCTAGGCTTTGAACTCTAGAAACTTATCAAATGCTTCAGATTTGGATTTCAAAAAATAAACCCATGTCCTACAACTAAAATCATTAATAAATGTCATGAAATAAGTACTCCTCTGAATGGAAGTAACTTGCATAGGACCAACTAGGTCAATATGCACAAAACTCTAGGCACATGTGTCTAAAGAGAAAATGTAGAAATTGGATGACAAAGGTGTGAAGTGCATCTTCATAGGTTACAACTTAGAATCAAAGGCATAAAGATTTTATGACCCATTGAACAAAAATATGATTCTCTCAAGAGATGTGGAATTTCTTGAAAGTCGGTCATGGTATGGACCAATTGATGAATCATTGAGCACCTCAAGTAAAGTACCAATAATGAGTGAAGAGGGAGCTGATGAACAACAAGAAGAAGGACCAAATAGAAGAAAAGGAAAGTAGCCTCAATCATTTTCGAGCTCCTCTAGGCATGACCAAGTGTTAGTGCCAAGTAACAGTGAAGACCAAGCTGGTTGGCAAAGCAGCAGTAATGAAGATTCTGATCCCACACTCTCCTCCTTGTTACCAAGAAAGACCAAAAGTCTTAGGGAGATATACCAAGATGAAAGCTATGAAGATTATGATGAGAGTGTTAATTTTGCATTATTTTCTCATAGTGATCCAATATATTTTGAAGAAGTTGTTAAGGAGAAGAAATAGTGTAAGGCCATGGATAATGAGATAGATGCTATAGAAAGGAATGAGACATGGGAGCTAACTAAATTGCCTCCTAAAAGACAAGTGATTGGAGTGAAATGGGTCTACAAGACCAAATACAATGTTGAAGGCAAGATTGATAGGCATAAGACAAGGCTGGTAGTCAAGGGCTATAAATAGTAGTACGACAGAGATTATGATGAGACATATGCCCCGATTGCAAGAATGAAAACCGTGTGTGTTGTCATAGCAATTGCATCTCAACACAAATGGAAGGTATTTCAAATGGATGTGAAGTCTACTTTCTTGAATGGTGTATGGAAGGAAGAAGTCTATGTGGAGTAGCCACCTGGTTATGAAATTGTAGGTGAAGAACACAAGGTGTATAGATTGAAGAGAGCTCTTTATGGGCTCAAGCAAGCTCCAAGGGCATAGTATAGTAGGATTGACTTATATTTGATGACCAATGGCTTTAGAAAAAGCAATGGTGAGCCTACTCTATACATCAAGGTATCAAATGGAAATGTGTTGATTGTTGTGTTGTATGTAGATGATTTAATTCTTACTAGTAATTACAAGACTCTAATTGGTGAGTTCAAAGAGGTCATGAAAAATGAATTAGAGATGACAGACCTTGGTCTCTTGAAGTACTTTTTAGGCATAAAAGTAAAATAGATGCATGATGGCATCTTCATCTCTCAAGAAAAATATGCATGGCAGATCTTGGAGAGATTTAAAATGCGAAACAGTAAGGTAGCCCCAACACCAATAGCAATAGGTTTGAAGTTGAGCAAGGAAGACTCTAGCAAGAGAGTGCATCCAACACTATACAAGAGTATGGTTGGAAGTTTAATATATTTGACTGCAACTCAGATAGACTTGATGCATGCAGTAAGTTTGATTTCCAGATTTATGGAAACGCCAAAGCATTCCCATTGGCAAGTGAGAAAGAGGATCCTAAGGTATGTGAAAGGTACCAAGGGATTTAGAATTTTGCATACTGCACCAAATGAATTCAAGTTGCTAGGTTATACAGATAGTGATTGGGCTAGAAGTATAGATGATAGGAAGAGAACTTCTGGATACATGTTTCATATGGGATCGGGTGCAATTTTATGGGCATCCAAGAAGCAACCTATCATTGCTCAATCTACAACAGAGGCTAAATACATAGCATCAAATGCAACAACATGTCAAACTATTTGGTTAAGAAGGATCTTGAAAGATTTGAATGAAAGGAGAAAGGATGGAACCACAATTTATTGTGACAACATCTCTTCAATTGCATTGTCCAAGAATCTAGTCTTCCATGGTAGAAGTAAGCATATTGAAATTAGATATCACTTCATCAGAGAGGTTGTGGAGAATGGGGATATCAAGATGAAATTTTGTAAGTCTAAGTGGCAATTAGCAAATATTTTTACCAAGCCATTAGGCATTGGAAGTTTTGTACACCTAAGAGAGTGTCTTGGTGTAGTTGATTTGGATCAGCAGTGATCTTTGTTTGTTTGGCTCAGGACAAAGGGGGAGTGTTGAAATTTCTCACATTTTTTTGTTTGCCCCTTGAGCCAAATGCTCAGCTACCTCCTAACATTTGTAGAATGATCAAAAAATTTAATATAGGTAGGTGAGTTTCAAATTTGGAAAAGAGGGGGAAACATTTTTGGAAAAGAGACAAAAAGGAATGTATTGATTCATTTTTTAGTAGAGGAGATCAGAGAGAGAAGAGATCAGAAGTTGCAGAGAAGGAAGAAGAAGAAAGTAAGCGATTAGCAAATCCATTTGTACAAAAGATAGAAGGAAGTTTGTGTCATATTTCTAGTTGCACGTGTTTCCTCTGTTTATTCTATAAGTTTGTTATTTGTTGGATTTGTCTTGTGAAGTAATGATTGCTCCAGGCATTATTGTATGTAGCCATTAGAGCTGCAAGTTTAAAGTTTTTGAATTATTCAAGTTGTTTAAAGTTTTAGGGTTATTTTAGGGTTTTCTAGTTGTAGCCAAATGCTCCAAGATTTGTAATGATTTAATCAAAGTTGAATAGAAAGCTAGCAAGCATACTTGAGTCCATTGTTCTTCTTCTATTCATTACATTTGAAAAGTTTATTTAGAAGCTTCATACTTTGGCTCTCTAACTTTTAATGGTGAAAATATTCACATTATATATCTTCACTTGATCAAGTCTTGTTGAAGTTTTTATGGTTCGGTCTTCTACCAAGGTCCACCCTCTAGTGGCTACGAGTTCACTCGGCATCCATACTACCAAGCTCACTCAGAATCCATTGGTGTTGAGTTGTTCTTTATTTGTCGAGCTCACTTGGCACTCTCCTACCACTAAGCTCATTAAAGTGCCAAGCAAAACTAGCACTTGGCAATAGTTAGTGCCGAGTGAAAATTTTAAAAGTTGTGATTTTAATTTATTCACAAATGAGTCCCTTCTAATATTTCATGTTTAATGTGAGTGTAAAAATTCTTTTTATGTTTTTAATATGTTCTAAAGTCACTATAGCATATATTAAAAACCATAAAAGCAGGAGAACATGGTTTACCACAATATAGTGGACTCTGAAGAAGTTTGGGCCAGTTCGTCATGATTGTAAACCCTAGTGCATTGGTATTCCATTTTTCTTATCCACTCTTATCCTACTTTCCATGTCTCTAAGTTCAAATGATATATTGTTTTAATATAAATATATATTATTTGACTCTTTTGTATGAACTTATATAGGCCTATTTTTAGATTTGATGTCAAATTTTTTTTGGTTAAGGGTTCATATTTTATCTAATATATATTACTCTTTTACATATATTATTGAACTAAAATGTCTTTGTAGCTTTTTTTTTCTTGTAACATATTACAAAAGTAATATATTGAGTTATTAGATTTGTAGACTTTGGAAATTATAGACAATGAGCAATTTTTTTAAAATGATAATTAAAATATACCTTTTAAATCAATCAAATTTTCTACTTTAACTACCATTATTAACCCCTTCATAAACCAAACCAAACTAAACTAACAATTTTTATATTATATTAAAGTAATTATCAATTATTTAATATAATATATAAATATTAAACCTATAATAATTTAGTATTATCATTTTAAGTGTTTTAAGATTTATTTACCACTATGGACCCACCCTCAATACAATTCTTTGTAAAGTTAAACTTCTAATTATTTTTTTAAAAAAAATTAAAAATAACTTTTATTATCATCTCTCACAAACCCACATTTTTTTCTAAATAGAAATATTGTAGTTTAACTTAAACTTTCAATATTTCTTTAATAGAATAAAAAAATAACTATTAATATCTTGTTATCTAGCATTAGGTACTTTAATATTTTCTATAATTTAGAATTACTTACTTTAATAAAAAGGTTGTTAAAATTTTGGCACGAATTATATTATACATATCTATGTAGCTTGCTTGGCCCCTCTTTTTCCCCACTCTTATTTTATTTTTCTCCCTTCAACAGTTTTGTGAGTTTCTTAATTACTTCCCTTCCCATTCTTGATGTCTCTTTTGGACCCTTTCCTACAAGCCACACTTTTGGCTTAGAGTTGCATTGCTAAAATTCCATTGATTTCAGAAAATTGTAACAAATATTTTCACATGTCCCAAATTTTGAAAAAAGTTGTCTTGTCATCAACTAGCATGTCTTCTACTAATACTCAATTTTGTAAATCATATTTTTTCTCTTATATTTAGATTCACTACAATGCTAAATAGAATATTTTTAAAAAATTAAAAATTAAAAGAACTAAAATTTTAGTAGTCCATAAACTATATTCAATTTCCTACAACTTTTTCTAATACATATTTTGTATCTAGTGTTGGTAGCCAATTAAAAAATAAATAAATAAATAGATCATTAAGAGGCAAATGCCCATATTATTAATTTTTTCAAATTATATACGAAACCTCCTTCAAGTATAAACGCTGAGGGAAAAAGAATAGGCCTAAGTAAACCTTCAGTGTAACTCATGAACAAAGTCCTGTATACATACAGATGCCCTAACCTAGGACCTGAAAAGGGCATACCCTCAATTACATAGTCTGACAAAAAATTACATTATTTTAGGAATTACATTTAGATTGATTTTTAGCACTTATTAAGATGGCCTAAATTACAATTAAGATGGTGGGAGCTCTAAAAAGAAGAGACTAAAAGGGATGTCTCCTTAAGGATTGTGTTGACTAAAGATATGCACACTTGCCAAAAAATTGCCACAAAATATTCACAACAAAGAGTGCTTGAAAGGAAGTTAGTTCCAGGACCTAAACAGAGCAATCTATAAACTGAAAATGCCCAAGGAAATCAAATCCAAGGTATAAAGCTATCGATACCCAGAATAGGGCCCTAAACAGATAGAACAAAGTAGTTGTATAGTTCAGTATAAAATTCTAATATTGGTGAGAAGAGATTTAATAAAGTACATCCATGTTAGCTAGGTTAAAGTGTTGTATTTATGGAAATAAAAGACCAGGGTCTTCACCCTAAGGTCTTGAGCCATACTCACCATTCAAGAGGGATACTAAACCATTCAAATTAAACTTAAAAATGAAGATGTCTTAACACCCAAGTAGGTTGGTCATATCATTATTAATGTCTCATATTTATTAATCAAAAAAGTTCAAAAGATGAGACCAAAAATAATAATTTATTTAGAGTATCAAAGGAAAAATTAAAAGGAAGAAGTTAAGCCAATTTCTAATATTAATTTTCAAAAATATATTGAATTTTAGGTTCATTCAACTTTCAAGTAATTTTTTAAAGAAAGTGACATACAATTCCATAGCTTTGA
The DNA here is from genome assembly GCA_028749045.1 of Cupressus sempervirens. NCBI lineage: Eukaryota > Viridiplantae > Streptophyta > Pinopsida > Cupressales > Cupressaceae > Cupressus > Cupressus sempervirens. Next base: position 276,974,120 of record CM053787.1, on the reverse strand, counting down.
TGGTGGAGAGAATTTCTAATAGCATAAAAGAGATACAAGCAATATCAAAATAGACTTAAAATAGAGCAATCTAAACATCCATTCTTAGCTAAGCATTAAGAGCGCCCTACCTTTCTATAAATTATTTGGATGAAGTAATAATTAACCAAACCAAATTTAAATAATGGTAAAAATAAAGCATACTTTATATATCTAAAATATATTTACAAAAATGAACTATATTTAAGTTCTTTTGATTTTCAAAAAATATTAAATGATTGTTCAAAGAAAGTTTAACAAACTATAGGTCAATATCCTAGAGCGATGACAAATTCATTAAAAAGACACATTCATGGATACTAATTTTCACTAAAGGGTTCACAAAGGTCTTCAATAGCCAACCTTAGGGATCTATCACGTAGAATTCCCTCCTCAAATTGCTTCTCAAAATAGTCCAAATGAATGGGGTCTAGAATAGAAAAGAAGAAAAGGAGGAATCTAATTTATCTTTGGTAGACTTCCATTTCCTCCCAAAAGCCCACAGATCTTTAGTGAAGGTTATCAGGTAGGTGGGAATAGGTTCCCCTCTAATGTAGAGAATTTTTTACTTAGCCACCAAGGGAATTGTAAGGTCCCCTCTAATTATCATGAGAATAGTATCGAGATCTCCCAGTAGATGATCTTCAAATAAATCATGGCAAAGACTAGCTATGAGCTCATTGTCCATGTAGTAATGCCTTTAAACTGCTATAAACATAGCCATGATGTCTACATTAGAATGAAACCCCTTAGGGAAATTGATGTATTGGATCCCAAAGCACTGAAGAATAGCTCTCCATATAACTTCAATCTTGACAAAGATAAACTACATGATTCTTTCTATCTCAATGGGCTTATCAAATGCTATGAAACAAGTAGAAGTGAGCTTGATAGGTGTATCCATGTTTCTTGTGTGCAAAAAGATGCCACCATTTCTCAATAAATAAAGGAAATGAATGAACTTAATGCCATCATTTCTCGAGGGGATAGTTAAGTCTCACACATAAGATGGAGTGAAGCATGCACATAGGGTGCTTACCACATCGCACAAGCAATTAATTGGCATGTTTAAAAGTACATCAAGGACTAAAATTGCGTAAAGGAAAATATTGCTTAGGATTAATGACAAAAGGTAGTAAGGATTTATGGGGAGTATCCAAAAATAAATTAAATACAAACATCTTTAGTTGGTGTTGAGGTTCCTAAGACAATCAAAGCTAATAAATGAGAAACTAGACTAAAGATATGAAAACTTGGGTCCATTTTAGAAAGTCTATTTTAAGTTACCCACTAAGCTTGTAGATGAAATCTCAAATTAATTTAGTTCTATTTTAAATTTTTAACTATATTTTACCTAGAGAACTTGTAATCATGGTGGATAAGGATGTCAAAACACAATGGTTTTTCTCTTCCCATATACTCCTTTATTAGACAATTTTTCTGCCAGGCTATTTCCTTTTCTGTAGATGTGATTGATGGTTAGTTTCTTGATGTTTTTGGCTGATTCTAGGGCCTTAGATAAGAGATATTTTAATCTTTAATCATAAATAGTTTGTGTTCTAAAGGTATTAATCACAATAGCATAATCACCTTCTATTTTTACTTGATTCAACTCTAGTTTAACCCAGTCAAACTGTAGTTGTTATTGAGGAATATTTTATAATTAGATTAGCTAAACCATATTTTGGTACTTGATAGCCATAACCCCTCAATGAGCGCTGTAAATTTTGCTTCATTATTAGTAAGCTTTGTTAGCGTGAATGGTGATGACATTCCTATGGGGGTGTATCCTAGCTTTGTTAAAGCATGTGGAAGATTGTTAGTGTGATCATATGTTGCATTTATGGGAATATTTTTCATTGTTATCAACATACTAAAGAGTAACATAATAGAAGAAAGAGATTGAGATCTTATGGTTTGAGGAGTGAAGATGAGATCAAGTATAGTTGAGGACATGTTCTATAGAGTGTCCCCATTCCATGGGTAAGAGCACATGCAGAAAGGAGAAGATTGGTAATAGTCATTCATGATTTACATAAGATAGTATATAGACAGAGTTTCTAGTAATTGGATTATACATCCTAACATGGATAGAATCTAGTTGAGCCCAATTAGATAGAGGCAAAATACATCATCATGATGAGATTAGTGAGCTCAGGAAGTTTGTGGTTACATTTGTGAAATATTTGTAAAGTATGTGAAATAAAAGTGTTATATAATTATGAAAATATGTAATCTAATGTGTATTGTTTTATCTTAATGTGGTCCTTTTGTAATTTTAAATTGGGAAAGCCTCAAGGCTGACTCAATAAATTAATTTGAGGACTTGGTATAAAGGAAAGTTGTTTTCCTTGTGGTTATGTAATAAAATGAATTGAAGTAAGTAAGAAAATATATTGGTATAAGCGTGCATTACATGTGATACAAGTTTACATATCTGGTATTGAAATTAAAAAAAGTATTTGGTGCAATAGAGACATAGTGAATGAGTGCATTGGTTATATATGGAAAAGTGTGCTAATGGACAATTGATCTTTCTATATTGTTCTGAAGGGAATAATATAGAGACTAGTTGGATAGTGAGTTTGGTGGTCATTCCCCTAATTTTTTTTGGAAAGTGGGTCCTTCTACATTCCACAACTCCTAAAAAGGTTGGCACAACTCCTAACATTGTTGTAAATTCCTCAAAAGGATTCAAAGTCTCCTAATAGGTATTTATATGTACTAAATGTATTTCATTGGCTCCTAATGGAGTCATCCCCTTGCAAGGAATTTATATCATAGTACATCATTTTTTGGGTATCATCCCCACCAAGGTTTTCCCTCTAATGAAGAGTCTCCCTAGTTAGCAAATCTAGTGTTATTGTGTATGGTTATCTTCTTATAGTTATTAAACTTGTTGATTAGATTTAATAAGGATATGAATAGTTGCTTTCAAATTTTTGGATTTGATTGTGTATATTTTTTTTTACATCAATGTTTTGGATCATACTACATGATCCATCATCAGCATGCTAGAGAGAAAAGTTCATGTAGTATCATCTGAAATGTTGATGTTAAAAAACTCTACACAATCAAATCCAAAAATTTGAAAGCATTAGCATGGATTGTGGAAATCTAATAGAACTCATACCAAAAGTTGTCTTGATTGCATAACTAATTCAAAACCCCCCCCACCCAACACCCCCTTGCCCTCCCCCCTTCCTAGTTATCATTGTGGACTTTACTTTTTAGAAATTGTATTAGAGAATTACGTCCTTGAATAAAAAAATTAACAACTTAAGGAGATCTATTGCAAGTCATTTCAAAAAGTATAGTCAAAAGTTTGACGAACCAACAATTACAATTGGAAAGAGAAGATGAAGAAGCTATTTGGGTAGGATATTTGTAATTGTTGCATGAATTAATGCATGTGATGGGAAGAAGGATGAAAATGAAATTGTATGGAAGATCTTGTATACTCTAACACCTACATATAAACAAATAGTGTTGATGATTGAACAAATTATACCCTCCACAAAGAAGTTCACAAGGGAAACTCTTCTTGGAAGATTGGAAGTAGAAGAGATAAGTCTAAGATAGAGTGGAGATTTTTCTAGAACGGAGTCAACATTCAGTGCATGGAGTGCAAGAACTAGTGGACATTGGGCTAGGAGCAGGAGAGGAAGAATTGAAGAAGATAGAAAGATTTAAGAAGGTATTCCCTTGTGATAAGAGAACCTAAAGGTAAGAAAATATTTAAATGTTGGACTTGTAATTAATTTAGTCATTATTCTTCTAAATGTCTTAAAAGAGTAAAGAAGCATTAGAGGAATTTCAATCCTAGAAGATCTAGAAAATATCTTTATGCAAATGTTAAAGATTTGGAAGCTATTTGGAAAGATTATTAAGTGAAAGTGATAATGATAGTGATGAACTAAATTTTTTTGTAATTAAAGAAGAAAGTCCTAAAAAGGAAGAAGTTAGAGAAGAAATGGCGTTAGTGTCACAAGTCAACAAGAAGAAATATGATTGCATCATACATAGTGGTTATTCACATCATATGAGTGGTGATATGAATAAATTTGTTGATTTTAACAGTTGTTATGGAGGAATAGTTAGAGTTGGAAACAATGTTTATCATATAAAAGGAATAGGATATATTACTCTTGATGTTAAAACTAATACTAATGATATTTATTATGTTGATGGACTAAAACATACTCTTCTAAGTATTGGACAATTAGCTAACAAGGGATGTCAGTTGTAGTTCATGGAAAAAACATGTATAATCAAGGATAAGAATGGTAAGATGATTGGTACTGGCACAAGATCAAGAGGCAATGTTTTTAAGTTGAATCATATAGATATGGCATGCTTCTAGTTGCTAAAGTTGATAATATTTGGTTATGGTACAAAAAGGTTTTGTCATATAAATTTTGATAACTTTGTGATAGTAAGCATTACACTTGTTGTTAGAGATCTACCAAAATTAGTCAAGCCTACTAACATGGTATGCAACAAATGTGTTATAAAAAAGAAGAAGAAAAACTCTTTTTGAGGCAAGAATTTTACAACATCAGCAAAGTTGGAGATAGTGATCAAAGACTTGAATGATCATACAAAAATAAGAGAATTCTATTGGGAAAAGTACTTTATGATTCTTGCTGATGATTTTGATGATGTGGGTAGCATTTCTTAGAAAGAAATTTGAAGTATTTGAGAAGTTTAAGGTGTTTAAGAACATAGTTGAAAATGAATCTAGGTTAAAGATTAATCTGATAGAGGTGGAGAATTTACCTTGAGTGAGTTTAATGCATTTTTTGAAGTAAATAGAATTAAGAGGAAGCTTTCAACCCCTAAGACACCTAAGAAGAATGGTGTAGTAGAGAGGAGAAACAAATTAGTGACAAAAGCAACAAGAGCTATGACGTTTGAGAACAGTGTCTCAAGGAGAATTTTGATAGAAGTTGTTAATATAGTGGTTTATACAATGAACAAAGTAAAAATTAGTTAAAGTATTGGTAAGACCTCTTATGAGCTTTGGTTTGGACATGCACCATCAGTTAAATATTTCAAAATTTTTGGAAGTAAGTGTTACATTAAAAGAGAAGATGGCATTGGTAAGTTTGAGGCAAGAAGCGATGAAGGTATATTTCTTGGTTATTCATTGAAAATTAAAGCATGAAAATATTTTAACCAAAGAACTATGACTATTGTTGAGAGTGCAAATGTTAAAGTTGATGAGAAGTTTGGAATTCAAGAGAGAATACTTGATTGTAATTCTCATGAAGAATCTAATCCAAAAGCTAACTAAGAGAATGTTAAGTTGTTTTATGAAGCTCACACATATTTGTAGAATGATATGTATATATTGTGGAATAAATAGAAGAACCAAGGAGTGAACCTAGAATTGAAGTAAGTGTTAAGATAGTGACACAACAAGAACTTGATAAAGAATCATCTCATTGATCAAATTATTGGGAGCAAGGAGAAAGGTGTAATGATAAGAAACAAGGTACAAAGAGAAGAACTATGTTCGCTTTCTCAAATAGAGCCTAAAAGTAAAAATGAAGCTAGTAAAGATGATTTTTGGATTCATGCTACAAGAGAGGAATTAGATCAGATTGAGAAGAATAATACATGAGAATTGGTTCCTAGACCTAAGGAAAAGAAAATTATAGGAACTAAATGGGTTTTTAGAAATGAGATGAATGAAAAAGGTGAGGTTGTGAGAAATAAAGCAAGACTGGTATGCAAAGGATATTCACAACAAGAAGGTATTGATTATGAGGAAACATTTGCACCAATTTCTAGAATAGAAACACTTAGAACATTTTTAGCTTATGCGACTAATGAGAAATTCAAAGTGTATCAGATAGATGTGAAGTCAACATTTCAGAATGAAGAACTTGAAGAAGGAGTTTATATTGAGTAGCCTGGAAGATTTTCTTTGCTAAAAAAATGAGATATGGTCTACAAGTTGAATAAATCTCTGTATGGATTGAAACAAACACCTACATCTTGTTAAACAAGGCTGGAGAAATATTTCACAAAATTGGGATTTTCTTATGGTATTATAGATAGTAACTTGTATCTAAAAGGAATTGAGAATGGTTTGCTAATTATTGAAGTATTTGTGGATAATATAATCTTTGGAGGAGATGATGAAGATAGTAAAGAATTTTATAATGAAATGAAGAAAGAATTTGAGATGAGTATGATTGGTGAGGTGAAGTATTTCTTGGATTTATAGATTTTGCAAAACTATGAGGGTATTTTCATATCACAAACTAAGTACTTGAAAGACATGTTGAAAATATTTGGTTTGGAAAGTTCCAAACCTATTGGTATACAAATGGTAATTGGTCATAAGTTATCTAGCAAAGATGAGACACCTATTGTTGATTAGAAGAACTATAGATCCATGATTAAAGGTTTGTAATATTTGACACATACAAGACCAGAAATAACTAATATAGTTGACATTGTTATTAAATTTAAAGCTGATCCTAAAGAAGCACATTATGCAGTAGTAAATAGGATTTCAAATATTTGAAGGGCATACCTAATTTTGGGTTGTGATATGAGAGATCAAACAAATTTTCCTTATGTACATATATTGATGTAGATTGGACAAGTAGTATGAATGACATAAAGAATGATAAGCCAACACTAGGGAAAATAATTAAGAAATAATTAATAATTTATTGTGAAGTTTGATTGGTCTATGCATGTCAATCCGAGAGTTTAAGCTTGCAAAAAGTGTCTGAGCAATGTGATATCAAGCGATGCTAGTTCTGATTTGAGCAATTATGGATGCAACTAAAACACACAAAAATGAAGCTATGGAAAACTAAAATAAAATTGTGACTATCACTTCCTACAATAGGAGCTGGTTTGGACAATAAAAACATCAAAAATGAAAAGGTCTTTCTAGCAGTAATAACAATATAATTATTTCTATTTTAGTGAATCAAAACTATGATAAAACATTAGTAATTCAAATGATAAGGAAACAATAATAATATTTTATCATTGTAAATCATATTGGAAACTAATATAGAAACAAGCAACATATCATATAAATACAAATCAGATTACCAACTGATACAAAAACAACAATTAAATTAATTAGTAATTCAAATGAAACTTTATATTTATGAAACACAATCATACTACACTAAAATAACAATCAGAAAATGCATTAGATATCCTAAGAAGTGGGCCCCATCCTTAGTCCATCAGGTGGTGATATGGAAATTATTGAACATCGCATTGATCAACACACTAGATAGTTTTTATTTCTTAGAGAAATGGTACATAATTGTTTTGACATCTCCATATTACATTTCTTATATTGACCAAACATAACAAGTATGTATAACAATGCATGATGATTTTTGGCTGGAGGCCAACAAACTAGCAACTTGTACAAATTTAAATCACTAATATAAAACTGAGATATTTAGAGGTTTTGGCTAGTTATATAAAGCAACAAATTTAGGAATGAAACGGTTTGCACATTCTTCATCATACAACCAAGTTGAATCCCCTCCTTTATTTATATATAAAAGGAGTTATAAACCTTTGTGAAGATGTCAGAACCCTTAAATCCCATGGGTAAGAATGTCAACATATTTCTCAACCATAAATTAAGACTAAATAATGGTAAAATCATCATTTCATAGTAACTAATCTAATAAATGCACCTATGTAGATGATTTTGTTGTCACACTAATAAATGTAGTTGTAGCACCAAGATAATGTGGTAAATAGAAATGATCATTGGGTCTTTGTCAAAAGTGCAACATGAAGAGCTTGTAAAATAGGTGACAAAAACATCTACACTCGTAAGTCAACATGTTGTAATTATAAAAATTAGTAATAGAAATCAATAATACATTTTCCATATTTTAATCCCAAAACCACATTAAATACTACTTATATATTAAACCATATGCAACTTAAAATAGTAAAATGGAATGAAAGGGAATGGAAATGGAATAGGGAAGTAAGTAGGGAAGTGCATAAAATAGATTAAATATGACATTAAATAGGTTTTTATTGGCTCTCATCAAAGAGTGCAAGTGGTGGAGCATTTTTCTTAGGGTGAAGATTGGTTTCTTTGCTAAGAAAGAAACAAGATTGTATTTCACAAAACACAAAAAAAGTAGAGTATGTAGCAGCAACAAATAATTGTAATAAGATTATTTGGATGAAGTAGATATTGAAGGATATTGAAGTTGAGTTTACAGAGCTTGTTTTCATATATTGCGATAACAGAAGTACAATGAGTATGTCCATTAATCTTGTCTTACATTCTATTACAAAGCACATATCTATTAAGAATCATTTTTTGAGAGAGAAGGTTGCAGAGAAAGAGACTAGACTGAAGTATGTTAGTACAAAGGAGCAGAGAAGATACATTTACAAATCCTTTACCAAAGGATACATTTGAGTATTGGCAAAGCTTACTTTAGATTAGATGATATTGAAATTGCATCATTCCAGTGGTACAAAGCACTATTGTTTATCTAGACTAAATGTTGATACTTCCTCTGTGGGGGAGTATCTATGTTTGAGATGAATCATGAAGGACTCTTGGTCGGTGGTATTGAATAGTGTGTTTGGACACTTGATCTTGATGTAGTTTCACAATAGATTCACATAATTATGTCTTTCTCATTAATGTTAATGGGGGAGAAGAACTACATGAAAAACATCTTCTTCATATAGGGGAGAATTTGTTTCTATTATTGGAAGAGAAGTGTACTTAAATATTGATGAATATTGATGAAAGTATATCAATGTGGGAGATATGTTTCTATGAGATATTGATTTGATTGATAAAGAGTATTTGAAAAGAAGATGACTACAATAGTGGACCAGTTGCAAAAGAGTGGAATGTTTGGTATTCTTGGAACTTAGATTGTTTTCATCTATGTCTATACCATTAGGTATTCTTGGTATTTACAATCTCCTCCAAGTTGATAGGACACTCCAAACTATGACCTTACCTATCTAATTTTTTCTTCAAATTAAGCTTCATGCATTCCTAAAAGGCTATTCTATTATTCTCGTTATATTATGATGTGAATAGATATTTATAGAAAATGTTGAAGGCTTCTTTAATGTTGGTAGGATCATCTAATATTTCTCCTTTAATTTGGATCCCATCCATTATTCTCTTTTCTTCTTGGCTCTAATAATATTTAAAAAAATATTTCAAACCTTTGTCTCCCTCCCTCATCCAATTCATTATGGCCCTAATTATTTGTCCTTTAATCTTATAATGATGAAACCTTCTTAGATTCCCTTTAATACATGCTAATCGATTATTCAAATGAGAATCAAATCCTTTTATTTGCAAATCTTTTTCAATATTATTTAATTTATTCTGTCATTCTTGCTCTAATTTAATCCTATCAGTAAATTTCTTCAATCCAATCATCTGATAAAATTTTCTCCATGCTCCAACCAAATAGTCCACCATCTCTCCTTTAGTCTCACACCTTCATTATAGAACTTACTCAAACTAGTAACCATTTTGATAACTACATCCCCATCTTTATCATTTAATAAGGATACCTTAATTTTGAAAGAACACTTATTCTTTCTCCTACCACTGTCAACACTAGAACCATCTAAATAAACACTAGAAGAGATAGGGTGATGATTTAACATGGTTACTGGGGAACACTAACTGGGGCATGTTTAGTAGTTCATTCAAAAGAGAAGGTAGAGCTTTTAGCATAAATCTCATCCAATTGGTAGTACACTCTCTAAAGGATGTTTTCATCGATGCTAAAGGATCAACATCATTGAAGGATGTACTCTCATCTAAACTAGATATCATTGAAGGATGTTTTCTTCAATGCTAAAGGATTAACGGTTCTAAAGTTCCTCTTAAATCTAGACCAAAAAATATTTCATTCCATTTCCAATTATGTAGGTTACCCCAACTTTTATCTTCTCTATTTTCCTCCATATTAAAAACTCCTACAAAAACCTATGAGCCTTAGGAAGACCAGTGATCAACCACTCCCAAAGATAACCTCTATCCCTATAATCATTTGGGGCATAAATATTGCAAATTCCAATGTTCACATCATTATGTTCAAAGGTAACTACAAAGCTCTTTGACTGGGAGAGACACCATTAGCATTGATTTTATCTATCCATCGAGGTCCAAACATAATGACAATGGCATGCTTCCCTTTGAGGTGATTAGAATGAAATCCAATAGATTGACCCCACAAGAATTTTAACATGGTGTAGGACTGAAAACCAACTACCTTAATCTCTTGAAGGGAAACAATATCTTTCAATTTAAGATTATTACACCATTTTGTTACCAATTAATTATTGTCAGGCATCTCAAGGCCTCTAAAATTCTAACTATGTATGTGCATCATTTATAATTTTAGGATTTGGAGTTTTTATATTGCCCATTGAAATAATTTGGGAGATCTTTGCTAAATTTCTTACTGTCAAGAGATAGTCTCTCGATTATTTTCCTCTTTTTCTTGGAGGATTTATTAGTAACTTCCATAAATAGAGGTTCATTTAAGGATTCTACATTATTATCATTGTTCTCACTAACTAATTTAAGGGATCTAGTAAGTGTTTTATCACTATTAGGGTGACCATTAGGGGGCCTCCTAGCATACTCTCCTCTCTCTTTAATGGAGTCGAGAAATTTGGTGTGCATTTAATCTATGTGGGTTTGAAGACTTATTGACTCCTCTTGTGTTGCTCAAATCATTATTAGATTCTAATTGAAAATTAGCTAGAGACTTGGCAATACCATTGTCTGAGGCATGCACCACAACAAATTCATCCTCAAAGAGAAGACTATTCAGACTAACAAATTTTCCACTATCAACAGTATCATGGGTAGATCCATCTTTGGCAACAATGTCAAAATGAATATTATTACAAATATCATTATTAACATTTATAAAAATCTAAGCATTAGGGTTAGTATCAACTTCAACACTGTCATACTTATGAGTTTCTGTCATATTCAAGCCAAACCATCTTTTAAGTATGCCCAATTTTTTTGGCAATGGAAATAAGACCCTAAATTCCTTAAAAGGGAAATTTCCAATACAAACTTATCTTCTTCTAATTCTATCAAGATAATCTCTAGATATTCAATATTAGGAGCAAGAGAAATCAATATTCTAATATTTATATGAGGAAGAGTGTATTTTGATTCTTCAATTTATAAAATTAATCCAAGAGGGTGGACAATCTGAAGAATGAAAGGCCAAAATTCAAGCTACAAATTCTTAACTTATAACCAATGAGGAAAAGAATGGGATAAAACTTAATCAATGTTCCCTTTCATAGACCATTAAAGGGCCCTAAATAGATAGAGACGCAAATTCTAGTATTCCTTATTCACAACCCTATCTTGCATTCAATGTGACTTAAAAAAAACATAAATGGGCCCTTCTAAATCACCCTACATAAACTGACACCAATCCCTAATTTCCTTCCCAAAATATTAGCTATCTAATCATCGAAAAATTTAAGAGAAGAAAGAGAATCTTTATCAACAAACACAAAAATGTAGCAATGTCTCTCAACCTAGATTGCTCTTTATGAATAGCTTTGATCGTATTCTCATTAGGAGAAAGTGAGAGATTTTTAAGGTCATGGGGAGAAGACCTACCATTTCCAACTCCTCAACTGGCTCCCCCTTCTTCTATTTCCCCTCCACCTAGTCTATGTCTATCAATAAAGGGCCTTCCAAGGTCAATATTCTACCAAAAGATTTCATTAAAAATGGTCGAAGGCGAGCTCTCGCATTGTGACTACTCAATGACCACTGCCTTGTATAAGGGTTTAGAGTTGTTAACTTCAAAACCTCTATTTTCCTCAAGACCATTTCCCATGTTATCACCATTTATTGTTGCTTTATCAATATCCATCTCCTATCCTTGACAGCCATCATTATTAAATGGGGTTTCTTCCTATATGAGTGAACCATGTTGAGAGCCGAGAGATCCCAACTCTAACGACATAAAATCCTTGACTTATTCAACATACACAACCAAACTATGATGACCAAAAATCATATTAAAGAAAAGAATAGAATGCAATAAAAATACAAAAATGGCACACAAGAAACACAAAAGAAAATAGGGGGGCTTAGAGAAAAAATGTAAGCCACAAGAAGCTTCTATGACTACAAACACTAAAGGAGGGTAAAAGCACAAACCTATGTCACCCTTTTACAAAGGAAAAGGCTAACAAAACTATAATTGTTCACCTTCAGTGACATAAAACTGGTATTATTATTTAGAATTTGAAAATGAAGTAAACTAATGAAATGTGTAGAAATGGATAAAGTTTAGGATTATAACTTTTAATAATTATTTCAAATAAGAAACGATATATTTTCCTATTTTTTAATGATAACTTTATAGTTGCTAAAAAATGCTAGAAATTAGGGGTCTAGTTCCCACCGTAAAACTACATGAAAATAAACGTATTTCCCTTTGATCTCATATAATGTTATAGATAACATATGTATCTAGAACAATGAAAAATAAAAATTGGCTTTAGACCTATATTTTCTCTTTTATAATGATTCAAACTGCAACTTTTTCAAATTGATAGTTTTCATCTCCCACCACATTTTTCAAAAATAATTTTATTCCAACCAAAAGAAAACTTATAGATTTTGAAAGAAGAATCTCTCCTCTAGAACACCATATAATTTTTAATTTTTGTTGATTTGATTTAATAATTTTTCTTTATCAAAATTGACATCTTCCCAAGTGTTAAAATATGTACGTGTAGAATTTTTTAAATACAAAATACTATATCTAATTAAAACATTACGAACTCTATATGTGAATATTCTTGAAATTGAGCTCTATAAAATTGTGGTTATATGTTATTAAAATAGTGTCATAAAAAATAGTAAGAGTTAATCAAACATCTATTTTCTGAAATAATTGTATTTCCTTAGTAATTAGTTACTAACTAGTATAAAACATGCATTTAATAGACATTTCCAATTGGATAAGTATGAGACCATATATAACTTAGCTAGAATAAATTTATCAAGATCATATATTTGAACGAAATTGAGTTTTAGATAGAAATACTCAAATTCAGTCATCCTGATAAGTCAGCCTGAAAGGTGACATACCTTTGTACTTTTACATAGGAGTGACTAATTCATCCCTTGTATGTGTATGGTTGCACAACTTATTTTCCTCGATGTTTGGTTCTAAGTAATAGTCAAACATTATTCTACTTTAGAAATCAAACAATATCCAAAATAAGTATTTGGCTTGAAAATATTGCATTTCTTTTTCTTTTTAGTAGTAGCAATTAATTCAGTAGACCTTCCAAGAATCTCTCATTTTCCATTACTAAAATTACATACAAATCCTTTTTTATTTAGTTACGGTACACTCAACATGTTGTAATTTAAACAATGAAACCAGTAGACATAATCATAGGTAATGTTATTGGTAATAGAAATAGAGCCTTTATCTTTCTTTACATGGTGTGAACTATTTCCAAATGTCATAGATCCTCCTTCATAGCTTTCCATCATAATGAACTTGTTCTTATCTCTATTCAAATAATGTATGCATCCACTATCAATTATCCATTCATTAGTATTATTCATGCCTAAATTAATGCCTTTTCTTCAACGTCCTCTTCTTTATCAATAGAGGAATTTTCTTTTACAAAAAAAAACACAATTTCCTCAACATTATCATTTCCGTTAGAATTTTGATCTTCATCTTCAACTATGTAGCATATTTTCTTTCTCTTTATCTTGAATTTCTTGAATTTATCTTTTTTCTCTTCTTCATTACGTTTCTTGGTCTTCTTAGGACATTTATGTGCAAAGTGACCTATCTGTCTATAGCTCCAAAAAAGTGGGACTCTTTGCTTTGTATCTTCTCTTTCCTCTAGGAAACCTCTTGGATATTCAAGCTTTAGTTTCTTTCAGCTCTTTCTCTTTAGAAACCAAACAATCATAGACATCTAAACTATATAAAAAATAAAATTTCCTTTCCTAGATGAATTACTGTTAAAAGTAGCTTGGAAAGAAATTTTAACAAAAAGATAACTATTGTCACAATTCCTTATTTCAAATATAGATAACTTAGCAATTAATGAATCCAATGCAACATTATTCAAACTGATTGATCTCAACTATTGAATACGAGAAACACTAATTACACACCTATGTGTAAGGGTTTTGACAACTTTACTTAAAAATTCATCATCTTAGTATTTTTCTCCAGCTCTTGTGATAGCAAGAATAATATCTTTTATTCTTATTCCATTTTGAAAAATGTTTTTACCTCCTTACATCCTCATATCATCATATTTTCCTTTGAGACTATCAACTTTATCTTTCAATACATGTTCATCTCCTTCATGTACTTTAACAATTTATCCCACATGTCCTTAGAATCGCCAAAGCCCTTGATGTCAACATATTTTGAATTGTTCAAACAACATGCAATATCTATCATTACCAAGTTATGAACCAATACTTCTCTTCTATCATTACCTCATTATGAACCAAGGCTTTAGAACCAACCCAACATTAGGCTAGCTCAAGGACCAACACCTCCATCTTTTCCTTAATCTTTTCCATAGTTACTTTGACATCCTTTTTTCTTGTTATTTATCTTCCTTGTTAAGCTCTGGTTCTTTTCTTTCTGAAAGACTCTACTTCACCCTGAGCCTCATCTAGGTCCAACACCATAATGTTGTCCAAGTGCATATCCACATTACCTACAAGTTTATTCACAATCTCCATTAAGGCCTCCAACAACTTCTAGTAATTGTTGACCATGGTGGATGTATTTCTTTCTAGGTTCTCAATTCGGCTGAGTAGACCTTGTAACTTAATCTCCAAATCCTTCCTAGTAGTGCATATCATAGGCCCCTTTTTTAGCTTGTTCTCTCCTTCCATTTTTGAGTTTAGAGCTCTGTAATTAATTTTGATCTTTTTAATGGAATCAAAGGTCCATTGCTCCATTCTGAAGGTATACATAGAAATAGCCTTCATTTTTTGTAGCACACCCAAAGGACGGTGAATATCAATAACTTTAAGGCCATCCTCAATCTTTTCCTCAGATTCTTTAGGAGCCTTTTCAGAGGGGAATTCTCCAGTTCTACTATTTATCTCTTATTAAAGAAATGGATGGATTGTACTTGATAACCCCAGTTTTGATGCTTTGGGAACATTATTATGTAAGAAAGGTAATAAATATACTATCAAGAATAGAAAATTAGTTGTATTCTATGTTTTTCATTAAAAAAATTTAAAAAAATCTTTTTCAATATTCAATCTTCATTCAATTTATAGTAATATAATTAAAAAATATAAATTTAATTAAAATTAAATAACTCAAAAGAAATGTATATAATAAAGTTTGCACAAAATCATAAAAAATAGAACCCATCCTTTATATATTTTTTAATTGAAAGACACACAAAAACCAAATGTACACAAAATTATTACTAATGTTGCATACAATGAATAACTCATTGTTTTATTTTTATTTAAACTTTGTCCCACATATTTTTATCAACACTAAATAACTCATTTATATGATTGACATTCATAATGCTAACTTATACAAATAGAATATTGCTTGATTTTAATTATGAGAGTGGAAGATACCACATACAACACAGTACTTTTGTCACACACAAATCCCAAATTATTATTCTTTAAAAAAAATACAAATAAAATTTTGACAGTTTTCAATTATGTGTAGTGGAACAAGCCACATACATCATAATATTTTGTCAAATACAAGTTCTTATTTATTATTATTTGGAACATGTTTATTTGAAATTTCTATTTATTTCTTAGAAATTTCTATAAGTGTTTGAAGGAAAGGTAATTTGAAGATTTTGTAACCTTTAAATCCTGCTTTGTAAAACAAGTTCTTAAATTCTTCTTCGGTTCTTTCCTTTCCACCTATGCAACCAGCCATCATTAAGATATCAAACAGCAATCCAACTTGTCTTTTGATTCCTTCTCTTTTCTCAATGACTACATCCACAACTAATACCTTCCCATCCTCTGGTATTGCCTCATGACAATTCTTTAAGATTTTTATACATTGGTCATCATCCCAATCATGTAAAATCCACTGTATACATAACAATGAAACACCTCATTACACCATCATTTAAAAACCTAATTTTAATTTTAATAAAAAAAGACAAAAGGAAAATACCTTCATAAATATTGCGTCTGCTGAAGGAATTTTTTCGAACATATTACCTTCCACGTTCTCCACTCCTGCAACGTTAATTAATTTCTATGAGTAACAAAAAAATATGTAAAAGAACATTTGTATTCGTGGTGAAATTTGCAATTTGTAATATAGTAATAAAATTCGTGGTGAAATTTGCAATATAGTAATAAAATTCCTATGTTGCAATTACTAACATGCAAGTTTTGATTGGTGAGAATCTATGAAAGTTTAGAAATAGAAGATTGTTACCAACCTTGTATGGAAGGAGCAGTACATATGACATGAGGAAGGTCGAAATTGATGCCACGAATGTGTGGATATTCTTTCACAACTACAGATATTGCAGAGCCTACCCCTCCTGCAACATCAACTACACTCTCGAAGCTCTTAAACCCATCATAAATCTTCACCACATAAGCCATTAAAGGCCCAGTATCACTAGCCATGCCCTCATTGAAAATCCTGTTTGGTTCGGGATTGTTGCTCATGTACTCAAATACGCCCATACCATTGGCTTTGATGAATGCTGGGCAGCCTTCAATGACGGAGTCATGAAGATGCTGATAACCATCTATTATACATTTTAAATTAATAGCCAGCACAGTGGGTGCACAGGTTTTTTGGGCATCACTATTAACCAGCAACTTAGAGAGAGTGGTGAGGCCATATTTGAATTGGGGAGTGCCACCATAATCTATTGTGCTCTCTTCGGAGAAGACACCAACAGAAGCCAAAAGCCTCATGATTCTAAACAAGTACTCACTATGGGCAACTATGTCGGTGGAAGTAGAAATATGTGAAACTATTTCCTCCACACTCAGGGGATTATCACCACCATGAATGGTAATAATGTCAGGAATGTTAAGTAAAACAGCAGCTCGAAGAGCCATGGGCTTGGCTGCTGAAAGAATAATTTCATAGAGCTGAAGATGTGCTTCCATCGTAGACACTGAGGGAGCCATTGTTTGCCTCATCTAATGCAAATATGGTCAATTTATAGAAAATTCGTGAATAGAGAAACGTGGAACAATAATGTTGCCCATTATCAAATATCAAACTATTTACAACAGTTATCAGTAGACTGTTTATCAGTTCTAAAACGTGAACGAAACCCTTCTAATGTTTGGATTGCGTGTAAAATATTTTTGTAGGCTGCTTTTTAATTTTTTTAATCTATTGTATGGTCGCTGCAGTATCTTAAAAAAATATAAAAGCAGGAAAACGTGGTTCAGCACATCACAGGGACTGTGAAGAAGCCATCGTTATAAAATGGTTTTAAATGTTGCTATATACTTCAATTTGTTTAGTATATTTGAAAACGTGATTTATGATATTCATACTAAAATATTACCATGAGAAAAGTTCGATATTCCGGCCAATCGTTAATCACAATGATATGCTCGACACATTGTTTGAAGCTTCCAAGTCGGCAGAGGTAAACACAGTAGAAACAATTTGATATTTAATAATCGGCATTGCTGATCATCGATTAGACCTTACAATGATTTTCATTATATTACAATACTGACAACAGTATTACACGCTGTAGTTAGACTTGACATTAAATATTTAAATTGTTTTAACTTTGTCAAATAATACACTTGTGGTTACAAATTTAATATTCATATTAAATAAACATAGAAATATTTAAATCATTTTAAATAAACAAAGTAACACTTTAGATAAAGGTATTAAATTAAACATCTTAGATTTTATAAATTAGCTGATTAAATAAACATATTCAATTAAATTTTGGATTATGTATTAAAATGTATATGTTATCATGTATTAAAATATTATTTAAGATAAAAGAAATAAAAAGATTGACATAATTCATAAGGATAAAAGCATTGTAAGATTTACATCTAAATTTGAAAATTAGAGATCTTGTTGAAAGAGAGAAGCACAAATTACAAAATAAAATATAGTACAATAGAGAAATTGAAAATGAAAGAGTATCATATAAAATAAGAAATCATAATCAAATCTATGAGAACATTTGTAGTTCTCTAGATAGAATTGATTTTGTATTCCATCCGAACTAAAACTAAAATGCTTTTTGTAGTTAGGGTTTAGACGAGACAATGAATGAGGTGTTAGAATTAATTAATACCAATAACCTTCTTTAATTCTAACTAAAGAGAAAAGAAAAACTTGTTCAAAGTAAAGAGGGAAAATATATGGGAATAAACTCATCCCTTTCTAAAATATGTAGTCAATAGTATATGCTCTTAATCAGATGTAAAATGTGGTCCATGAACTTTGAACTACATTCTTGCCTTTAGGAAGAAATAAAACTAAAGATGTGTGAATGAAGTCTCCCCAATTTTGAAAAGAATATGTAGGAAGAAAACTCCATATGTATGATGTCTATGAAACTTTCTGCATAGTTTATGTGTTATCTCCTCAAAATGTTGTACAAATATATCTAAACTTGTATGGATCTATGAAGAATAGAATCACCTTTATCAAAAAGGTGTATAAAATCAATACTGTCATCTAGATTGTGAGGGATTCTTAAAAAAAATATGATATCTAATAGAAATTGAGTCCAATGAATGGAATCCATAGGACACAAATGATCCTTTTGCATCAAATCATTGAAAGCTTTCAATGAAGCAAATCTAATCTCTAAGAAACAACAATACCCCAATCATCCAAGAAGGATGTGTACACACAAATGAGGCAACTGAAATCTTAGCATTAGTCATAAAAGCTTGGTTGTCCAAAGAATCATCACATTCAGATGAAGAATCAACTGTCTCCATACAATTGTCAGATGCTAGTCCTAGCAATGAAAGGGAACTTTGTATGCTCTATATGGTATAAAGTATCCCAAAAAATAGTAAGACATGTATGAGTCCATAGACAATATCATTACCATTAAAACATGCAATTTTCTAGTTTATAAAAGCTTGGCTCATAAATGTCTCAATGAGACAGGACAATAGATCGTGCTCAAGGCAGTGATTCTATATCACATTTTTCCAAGACAAGTAATTTTATGTGGTTAGTTTGATAATAGAAGGATACAAATATATTCTAGAAATTATCCATCTCCCCAAAATGAAACTTTAATTTGGTTCATACAAATAGAAACACATTAATAGCCCCAATCTAATAAAAGATATGCAAGCTTTGGTCTACAATAGCTCAATACCATTTATGGTTGATTCCTAATTAACACAATGATGCATGTAGATAGTGATCTAACTAGGTGTTAATTAATCCTAACACCTCATTGGTTTCTCTAAATCATAACTACAAATGAAGGTTGTTTAGTTTTAGTTTAGATGGTAAAAATGTAGCCATGTCTATGCTTTCATGATGATTTCTTATTTGATGCAGTGATTTGTTTTGTATAAATAGTCTTGCTTTGTAATAACAAAATTAATTGGGATTTTTTGACAATAGATTAGAAAATAGATGTAGACAATGACATAGTAAAAGAGTAGACAACTCATGAATGGTACTGGTTGCTAATTTAAATTATGAAAATTACAATAAATATTGATAATCATTACTTATTTAAAAAATAATACTAAAGTAGAAGTAGAATTAGTTAAAGGACTCCAAAAAGATGGAAAAAAAAATGTTACAAGAATAAGGAAAAAAGAAGGCGGCAAAAATGACACTAAATAATCAATAATGATACATAATTATGTACTTTATACTGATTAAAAAAGAAAAGTAAGAAACAATATATAACACATAACCCTATTATTACAAGAATAGTAGGAAAATATATGTACAAGAAACCTGTACTTTCATGATATCTATTTCAATATTCCTATTCATATAGGAAAAATAGTGAAAAGGGTGATTTTATTTCTACATGTTCTAGAGAAATTAATATAAATGTGACAAAAGATATGATCCACTTAAGATAGTTCAGTTAAAATTTGCTAGCTCTGCTTGTATGCAGATGCTGAAATTAGCAAAGAAATTGTTAGAGGGAAAATCAGAGTAGTGATTTCACATAATATATATTATATAAAGAAATATATCGTGATAACTCGGAGCCATGAATAAAAACCTAGAAGCATGAATAAGGGGATAAAAAATAAAAATAAAAAGACTCAAATTTCTTGAGTTACTTATCAATAGTTAAATTAATACATTGTAATTGAATGGAGAGAATCCTAGTGATGACACAAGCTATGTAATTGCGAGTCAAATTTAGAGGTTGGAGTTTATTTGAATTTCCTCTATAGTTAGATAATTGTTAACTATTTTTTATTTCTAAATTTTATGGAAAAGAACAAATTGTTTTAGCAAATTCTTTTATAAATGTAGGAGTGGAGCATGTCGAAGGAAATATGTTTGAATAAATTCCTTCAGAAAATGCATTTTTTATGAAGGTTTTGTTTAAAATTCTATTTTCTATTGAAACAAAATTAATTCTAACATGTTGATTTTACAAGTTACTTTTGTTGGCTTTTTCTGCAGTGGATTTTGCATGACTGAGACGATGAACAATGTTTTGAAAATCATACAAAAATGTTATGAAGCAATATCAAAGGATGGGAAAGTATTAATTATGGAGAAAAAGGGATGAAGAGACAAGTAGGATTACTATTTGATATGTGTATGATGGCTACTTCTACTGGTGATAAAGAAAGAACATGGAAACAATTTGAGGATCTATTTTACAAAGCAGGGTTCCAGTTATCATGTCATTACATTACCTTTCTTTCAATCATTCATAGAAATTTCTAAATAGTCAGTGAGGAGCAGTACCAAAGAACAATTAAAAAATTAGATATTTCTATTTTTAACTAGACAACTTTGGTAATAAAATTAACTTAGTATTGTAATCTTTCTAAGTAAATAGTATTCTTGAATGATATGATATATAAATTATTTTGTTATTTTGTTTCAGCTGATGAATTTATGTGTACTTTATCTTAAATTCAAAATTTTTAGAACTTTTTAATTTAAAATGTATAAAATTATGTAGATTTGTGGTGTATATTATTTTTAATTGGTTGAAGATATTGGCAATTCTCTTTCATATTTGTCTAATCTTGTAGGCTTATTTATATATTCAAGTAATTAATTAGGGTAATCACATTAGGTCATGCCATTTAGACAAACATCTAATCAATTTAAGACATGCCAAAAAATTAAATGTCATATTTATCATTTTGTAAAGCTCCATCAAACTGGACCATGACAATGTTTCTTTATAATTTTCTATAGGATCTTTTAATTGATTTTAGAATCATCTAATCATTTTTCTCCATGTAAGGTGAGATTTATTGAAACTGAGAACACATCCAATAGCAATTCACTCATTATTCATAGCATAAATGTATATGCAATTGATGAATTATTCATCTATATGTGGAACTAATGCCAATATAATTAATATGCATTAATGCTTTTTCAAGTAATTGAAAAATGATCACTACCATGGCACAACTAACATTTCTATCTAACATTATTTTTCTTTTTAGCAAAAAGTGGGTGAACCATTGAAATATATAGATAAAAAAGAAATAGCCTGATTTAAAGGCTCAACTAGAAAGAAACAAGAAGAAAACCCAGTATCCTTGCCAGAATACAACATGAAGAGAAAGAGAAGATGGATGAAGAAGTTGAACACCCATCAAAGAGTTGGAGAAGAGGAGTTGAAAGAGTACGTCAACACCAATAGTTTGAATAAACAAGTTCAAAAGATAATAAATTCCCCAATTCAGAATCAAATTTGAGATCTAGTCTGCTAAAAAAGATTCAATAAAGTTTCCATCACAACCAAAATTTGATAAGTCAACAACCTTGTTACCTTCTCTGAGTGCACGTGTGTGTGTGTAATGTAAATATACTAAAATGAATGAAGTAATTGTCAAATCTAATTCATAATGTATCATAGCTACCAATTGTGAATACTCTTAGTCCTACATGCATTACTTACCACAAGAGAATCCCCTTCAATCTAGACTTCAAGAAAATCAACCTTATTTGCCAAAACTAGACCATAAAGAAGTGCATGTGCCTCTACCATGTTGTTCGTGCTAGGATTGAGGGGAGCAGCATTAACTACCAATGGCTTGCCTAACTAGTCTCTAATATGAATTCCAATCATAGAGATGCTAGGATTACCTCTTGAAACTCTGTCAAAATTGATTTTGACAAAATCTCAAAATGGGGGGTGTCATTTAATAATGGACTTGCCTTTGGCATAAATAGATTTCCAATTTGAAACTAATCCAACTAGTAGGTGAATGTATTTCCATTCTTTTAAAATCATATTGTCCTAGTGAGAAAAATAATGATTGCATTTGATGTTGGATAAATTAGAGTTAGCTATCTTTGTAATAGAGACTTCCAGTTTATCACAAACCTAATCAATAGAAGAGATATCTTTCTTGAAAATTCTTTTATTTTGTTCCCACCATATAGCCCAAACAATTGAAGAAGGTATACATTTCCAAAGGCAAGACAAAGTGGAAGAGGCAAACAACAAGGACTAGGATTCAAACAAATCCAAAATCTTGTTTAGTAGGGCCATGGACACATTATGTTTCTTGAGAATAAACAACTAGCAGGAGTAAGCAAATATGTAGTACATAAATAGAGGGTCCACTTATTCAAACTCTTTCCTGCATAAAACACAATAAAAGGTATTTGCAATGCCAAATTGAAAGTCTATCACTTGTTAGAATCTTCTTCCTAAGTGCTAACCAAGAGAAGCAGCCCACTTTAGGGAGGATAGTTGGGTTCCAATAGAAAAAATATTCTCCAACTCTTAGTGTTATTGTTTTCAATCTGTTGAAGAGCCCTATAACCTTCCTTAACTGAGTACTTTCCATCCTTAGATGGAAGCCAAATTATATTATCCTTGAGGTTCGATAGGAATACAGATGGTTGTTGAAAAATATTTATGAGAAAGGAGGATTGAAGATTATTGAGTTGTATTGTAGATGGGTCCTTCCAAATTACTTTTCTTGAGAATATTTCAATAGCCAGTACATAGTCCAGCAAGTTAGAGCCCCAACAACTAGTTGTAATGACAATGGCATCTTCATATTGATCTAACTAGCAGAGTAGAGGGAGGTTATTCCATGAGTTTGACTAGAATTTGATATTGTGACCATTCTTAACTTCCTAAGAAATGTACTTGGCAACAAGGTCTCTAGAATTAATCATGAAATTCCATATTGTTGATCTCTTAAGAGGGTCAAGAATGGGAAAGATTCGTGAAGGACACCTGTCATCCAAATATTTTCCTGCAAGATTTGGCACCATATAGATCCAGGCTTGGTGTGCATTTGCTAGACAAGCTTTCCCCAAAAAGCTTTGTTTCTGTGGGCAAGATTATGCAAACCAATTCCTCCATGCAGTTTTTCTTGAGCCATGTATGGAGAGGGATGAGAGGAATCTTCTTATTTTTAGTCATATTCCTAACCCAAAGGAAATCACGAATAATTTTCTCAATTTGGTGGATGATTGATGCAAGAGCATTCAGGATTGACATATAGTAGTTGGGTATTATAGATAGAACATATTTTATAACAATAATTTTCCTGGAAAAAGATAGCCACCTAACCTTCCAAGCTGAGGTCCTAACTTTAATTCTATCTATCACAAGAGACCAATAAGTAGCTTTTTTGCCCCCCACAAAGAAGGGAATCCCCAGGTAAGTAGAGGGGAGTTTGTTAACTGAAAAACCCAAAATCTTAAAAAAATTATTTCATATGAACATTGCTGTGTGAAGAGAAAGATAGTTGATTTATTTGCATTGATCTTTTGGCCAGAAACTGAAGTATACGACTCCAAGGACATCTTGATTTGCTTAGCTTCTATGACAAAGGATTTACCAAACAAAAGAGTATCATCTACAAAAAATGATTGGGTTGCTAACAAGGATGTACCTGAGATGTGAGCCCTATGTATGAGACCATTCTCAAGATCTCTAAAAATGCTTCTACTAAATGCATCTGCCATAATAATGAATAGAAAATGTGATAATGGGTCACCATGCCTAATCCCTTGAGTAGAAGAGAAGAACCTTGTTGGGTCAGTGCAAGAAGTTGGGTCTCACTTTTGGCCAAAAAGTGGAAGTGTTTTTTCTGTTTTTGAAATATTTTGTCAATTGATGCCAAAATTTGAGCCATTTAGAGATTAAATATAAAAAAACTTCAGAAATAAAAATTGTAGTGCCTAGAATCTTCTTTTTGAATATGTAATTTATTTGTATACCCATGTGATAGATTATTTTTTTGGTCTGGATCTTTAAAAACCACTTTTTCAAAATGCCTGTTTCAAGACCATACCACGCTCATGTACGGACACCATAATTTGACACAAATGAATGAATTTTTGTGAATCCTTTTAAATGGAGTTACTTGACACACCAAAGATTGATGAGAATATTTTTCTTGAATTTTTTAATGAATATTTTTTTATTTATTAATTTTTAATTAGCTATAAAAGAAAAAATTTTAACCTCTCGTGTACGGACACCATAATTTGATCAAAATTTCACTTTTTTCAATTTTTTTTTTTTAACTTCAAAATAATTGAATGTATATTGATGACATATAAATTATTTAAGAAAAAATATAAAATAAAAAAGTTATTAAAGTTTTAGTGAACGTTGCTATTTTACATTTAGGTACCACCTTTGATTAAAAAAAAATTTTAAAATAGTAAATAAAAACATAACTCTATAAAATTTATATTTTTGAAATTAGGACAAAGAGAGCTCTAATGGGTTTTTGTTTCGTAAAAAAATTTGATCGGGAAGACCCTCTAAAAATTATGGCAAGGCATGAATTTGTCAGTTCAATGCCTTAGCCAAATCTTAAGAGGCCAAGGCATAGGCTTGGTCTCACCAAGCCTGTCCCAAACCAAAATTCGAGGCAGGAAAAAAAAATTTTGCCTCATGTTGTAAGAAACGAGCACCCATTTTGAAAAGCTAAAAGTAGCATGTAAAATCCACCGAAAACTTAAAAAATTGAATTTTTAAGAAACGGGTACCCTTTTTTACTTTTAAAAAATGGGTACCTGATTTTTAAAAAACAAGTACCCATTTTTTATTTTCAAAAAATGAGTGTCTGTTTCTTTAAAAAAATTATTTTTATTTTTTTGAGAAACAAGTACCCGTTTTTTGAAAATAAAAAACGGGTGCCCGATTTTTAAAAATAATGGGTGCCCATTTTTTAAATTTAGGGTCGGGCACCCGAATCAAAAACGGGTGCCCATTTTTTAAAATCAGGTACCTGTTTCTAAGAAGTTTCATTTTGCAGATTTGACTTCTGTAGAATTGCGACCCAACTTTGTGCATTCACCCTGCTAGAAGACTATTGATAACTATTGAAAACCAAGCCCCTAAGCCACAATTTTTGATCCATTTGCACCATTTTTTTCACAAATCCAAAATTGGTGAGAACTTTGAACAAAAAATCCCAACACGCCCTATCATAGGCATTCATCATATCTAATTTAATGAAAAAGTTAGATTGTCCCAGTTTGACTGAATGGAATGAAGAACCTCATGGGCAACTAAGGCCCCTTCCACTGTATCGTTTCCTAGAATGAAACCTCCTTGTTCATAAGAAATAATTAAGGGGATAAGATGTTGAAGCCTTGAGTAAATAGCTTTGGTAATAATCTTGTATACCATGTTGCACAAGGCAATGGGCCTAAAGTCTACAAATGTAATTCGAGTTGTGAATTTTGGGATGAGAGAAATGTTTGTAGTATTAAACATTTTAGCATAAAACCATTTTTTCTAGATTCTTCCATGGAAGCTAAGAGGCCAACACACATGACATCACAACATCTTTGAAAAATTAAGGTTGTAAAACCATCAGGCCCCAGAGCTTTGTTTCGAGGAAAAGAGAAGACCACTTTACAAATTTCCTCATGAGTAAATGGGGCTAGCAATAGTTTTTTATCACCATCTAAAAATAATCTTGGAATATAGGCAAGGAGATGATCAGCTAAAGCATCTGAGCTAGAGACTAAAATTGGGCGAGCAAGCAAATTTTTGAAGAATTTAACCCCTTTCTTTTGTATGTCATGTGCATCTTCAATAAGGCAACCAAAATCAAAACATCTCATTGAAGAAATAACAGAAGCATCCTTCTTATGTTTTACTGAAGTATGAAAGAATTTAGTGTTTTTATCACCTTCCTCGAGCTAAAACTCTCTTGATTTTTATCACCTTCTATATAACATTATTACTTTTGCATGATTGATTATTTCGGCTGATTTTACTACACATTAAAAATACAAAAAATTGAATAGGAGTCATATGCACTTAGATAATGTTGTTTCAATGGTTGGAACTATTAGTGTCAATTTTAAAAGAAAGGCTAAATATGTATTTTATTCATACTTGACGAAATATCTAAGGCCCCATTTGGTTAGGGAAGATGAATTTGGCTCAAAACCTTATTATCTGATGACTTGGTTTTTGAAAACCTAGTTTTGCATTTTGGGAAGATAGTTGGATCATTTGGTTGACATAGAAGATGAATATACATATTCATATTCTACATTTGGTTGCCAATTTAGAAATTGAAATTGGAACGAAATATGACTGGGAATGTCCTTTTCTTGCATTTGGTTGTTCATTTTCAAAATTGGATTTGAATTTATTGTAGATTTTTTTATTCTTATTTTATTATGAAACACAAGTATTATAAATAGATATCAACCTCATCCTATATGATTTGATTGATGGAAATTCATTAGACATGAATTGCATATTTTTTTAAAAATACAATCCTTCCTTTATAGTTATATTACTATTAAAAATTTTGATTACTATTATTTTATCTTATTGTTATTTTCTCATTTTAAATTTATTTTATAGTTAAAATGCACCATAGTTTTTTTGACCTACAAATGTCAAATGAGTAGAAAGATATTCATTCAATATTTGACTCATTTGATGTATCTCCTTCGATGCATGAAACTATAGAACATTACAAGATTGCAATAAGGAGTCCCTTCACTTCAAATAGTCTTGCGATCCTATGCAAACATGACAATGCACCATAGTTTTTGACTTGTGAATGTCGAATGAGCATAAACAAATATATTCAATATTTGATTCATTCAATGTATGTCCTTCGACATTCAAAACTGCACAACATCGCGAGATCGTTTCCAACAATCATTTCTAGTCATTACTCACCCACTCCTTGAAAAATATATTCAAATAAATGATCGCTATAACTCTTGGCAAAAAACATGTACACACCATCGATTTCTTTATCTCCTTATTTGTAATAGTGTTCTATTACATTTTTCACTTTTATCACTATAGAAGTAAAGATAACCCTAATGCTCATTTCCATATCCATTTTTTTGTAAAAGATATCCACAATCAAAATTGCCTTATTGCTATATCTATAGTGATCCTTGTTATAGCCATACTACTTTGTCATCATAATGCATAGCGCTATACTTCTCTTCATCTCTTTTCACTATGTCATCTTTACACCAAACATGATGCATGATCCTTTTGACCTACTGCTATAATATATAGCAACCTATACTGTATTATTGTCATAACACATAGTGATATACACATCTTCATCATTTATTGCTATGTCATGTTTACTCCAAATGTGATGCATTATTCTTTTAACCCATCACTATAATATATAGTGACCTATACTATTCTTTCATCATAATACATAGTGATACACATGTCTTCATTGCTTATCATTATGTCATGCTTACTCCAAATGCGATGCATGATCCTTTTGACCCATCGCTATATTATATAGCAACCTTTTGAGAGATCATACTACCATCACCATAAGTTAAAATGATCATTTATTTTCTATCGTTGATCACCACAACACAATCCTCCCCTTTTCATCACTAAAAATACTTATCACTAAGACATATAGTGATATAATATCTTTGTCACTCATTTCCAAGATGAGATATATTTCATTTCCACTTTCTAATAATTGCTATGTGTTATGGGGAATGTTAAATGAGAAGATAGATATTCATTTGATATTTGAGTCATTCAATGTATCTCCTTGGATGCAAGAAATTGCACAACATCGCAAGATTGCAACAAGGAGTCCTTTTGCTTCAAACAGTCCGGTGATCCTACATAGGCATGAATACACACCATAATTTTTGACCTATGAATGTCAAACGAGCCAGAAGATAGTCACTCGATAGACTCATTTTATGTATCTCCTTTGACAAACGAAACTACACAACATTGTGAGATAACAACAAGGAGTCCTTTTGCTTCAAACAATCCTATGATATTGTGCAGGCATGAAAATGCACCACAGTTTTTGACCTATGAATGTTGAATGAGTAGAAAGAAATTTATTCAATATTTGACTCATTCGATGTAGCTCATTCGACACATGAAACTACACAATTATTTTATGCAACCAAGAATTCTTGAAACTACACAATTGTATATGGCAAAAAATATGTTATTTTTTCTTCAAATAAGTATTGTGATTTCAGCTATTTTTAATGCTAATATGTTTTCACATGTTGTATATAAAGAAAACCTTGATATATATCTAGTTAAATAATTATCCTTAATGTATTATTATTATTTTAAAGAAATAAACATTTATCATGTTCAATCATACACAAATTTGAAAGAATCTTATTTATTTTTTAAACTATAAAATAAAATAAAAATTGAAATTATTTGTAAAGAATAAGAGATAGAAAAAATTCCAAATAATGAGAGATCAATGCAATACCATTAAACAAAGCCAACTCATAAATTAGAATTACTGCAAATGTCAATCATGCTAATGTCAATGAAATGAAAAACTAAACTATGTATTGATCAATGCCAATCATGCCAATGAAATGAAAAACTAAACTATGGATAGGTCAAGTACGTATAGATCCATGCAATACCATTAAATAGAACTAACTCATAAACTAGAATACATTCAGATGCCAATCATGTCAATGCTGATCAAATGAACAACTAAACTATGAAACAATATATTTCTAGTCTTCTTAGCAAAAAAGTCAATATGTGCTTAGTAGTGAGTTCCACTTTACTGTTGTGAGAGATCAATGCAATACCATTATACATAGCCAACTCATAAATTGGAATCACTTCATATGCCAATCATACCAATGCTAATGAAATGAACAACTAAACTATGTAACAATCAATGTGCGAGATAAACTATGTATAGAAACAAAAAATAAATGAAGTAACACTCAAAGTAATAGTCAATGGATAAGATCAAAGAAATAGTCAAAGTAAATCAAGAAACTCTAAAAGTAGAAATCACTAGCTAAAATAACTAAATTACACCAAATGTTATTGCAATCTAGTACACTCTCTCTGCCTCATTCATCATCAAGAACCATTTGGGTCTTTTAGGTTGAAGGATCAAAGTGTTGTGTGCTTTTAGGAAAATATCTCAAATTAATCTAGGGATGGCTTTGAGAGCAGTATATGTGGCACTGAAAACATTATTCTCTTTAGATTTAGCCATTTTTATAATCTGAGGCTTACCGAGGCCATCTTTGAGTTCCTTCATAGTTTTGCATATCACATCCAATGATCTAGCTAGAGTTTTCTTCTTCCTCTTTCCCCTCCTTGATGATGATGGTGGAGAAGTCCCTTTACCACTTGCACTCAACTGATTGGAATGATATAACTCTTCATCCAAGTCCAGTTGGCTATCAAGATGTGTACCACAATCGGTATCATCTTCATTGGGTGGGTGGAATGCAATGTTCATAGGGTACCCTTCTTCAACATCAAGAGGAAAATTGTTGTTGCATACCCTTGAGCAATGTCATTGCCAACAATTATAACCAACTCATTGAAATATTGGAAGGGTGACCTCTTATACATTTTTGCATTTTGAATTCTCTCCTCTACATGCAAGCTTAAATAAATGGATTAGGTTGTTAGTATTTCATTATTAAAATAAGAAGGCAATATTTAATCAATCAAAAGTGTACAAAGATCATCCTACCTTTAAAAGGTCATCCCACATAGAATCGTCAACATCCATAGTTTGAGTTGCTTAAGTCCAAGGAAACCCACTTGTATTTCTCAAGTCCTTCATATTTCCATGTTTTTAGCTTATTCTTAAAATTATCTCATGATAGATTCAATTTCACCACTGCATCAAATGTCCTCTCTATGTTGGTCCACGCTTCTTTTTTAAAACCACATCCACCTTTTCATCCAAGATGAACCTATTTGAGGAGAAAGTCTATCAACTTGTATTCCATATGTTTTTTTTGCATTATCTTCTTTGAAGAAGAAGAAGATATGTGGCTAGTATTGAGGGGTCCATCCATCTCGCTCAAACTAATGGGAGAATCCATCTAGCTCACACTAACAGGTGCATTCATGCTCATCATGAGCTCAGTATATGCCATACTATAAAATTTCTATTCACAAAGTATATATTATTGTTAATGATTTAAACATATTACAATTTAAACTAATCATATGATTGAAATTGAAAGTTAATGCTCTTTAAATTTAAATGGGATGCAACAAGGACTAACATCACAAAATAGGATTTTTAGAAAATTTATTTTTGATAAGAAGAAAAGGTTTTATAGGGATCTTGAAACCTAAAAGTTGTTACATATCAAAGGGTTGTGAATAGAACAACAAAAGCCCAAATATAGAACTACAGCCAACAAAAAGACCAGATCGAAAGGCAAGCAAAAACCCAAACAAAAAACATATAGAAAGAAAAAATCCAAAAGAGAGAAATTGATAATCCTTTACTTACTCCTCCACCTTGCTTTCGAGGTGATGCATAGTTTCCACCACTCCATAGGCTTTCTTTCACTCCTCAGCCATTTGCTCCTGATTCTTTAAGAAGGTCTGATCTAGCTGGCTATGGGTTATGTTTGTGATGGTTTCCTCATCCATCTTATCTTCAAATTTTTCCTTTCCCTCATTATCCTCCAGAAGACTTTTAGCTTTCCAGCAAGAGCAACAATGTTTTCATTGAGAGAGTTCAGAATAGAGATCATTTGGTTAGCCATCTTATGGTTGTAAGTCTCCAAATTATTCATCCTTTTTTGGACCAACTTGATAGCATCCCCCTGATCTATCAAATTCCCTTTCTCAAATTTATCTCCTAGCTTTCTAGCTATCCCATTGTTTCTTTAACATCCTCTAATTCATGAAACAACTATTTAATTGATCTGAAATTGTCTATCATGTTATTTCTTGCATTGTTAAGTAGGTTCAATCCCACTTCCCTCTTTTTCTTCAAGGATTTGGGGATTCATGATTTCTCTCACAATCCCCATCTTTGAAATTTTGACATTGAAATTTTTCCAAGCCATACACCTATCGCTTATAACTACCTAACCACTTCTTCCTTCATTTTCTCCTTTTCATGCTCCTATGGGGGACTTGGAGAGGGAGGAAGCACTGAAATCTTTGAACCAAAAACAATTTTCCTCTCTAAGGGTATGACCTCCTCTTTCATACCCTCTGCTTCTTTCTAGGGTTATTAACTAGCTCCTCTCTATCTTCATCTTCTTCACCCTTATTCTCCTCATCTGAATCCATGTCTTCACCTTCTTCATTATATTTTCTTCCCCATGACCACCAATTTTGGGCCCAAGGCCCATGGGGCTTTTCCTACATGGAACCTTAGTTGAAGTAAGTGTTTCCTTATATTTTCCCCTTACCTTCTTTCCATACAAGAGATAATCTTCCTCCTCCTTTGAGTTTATACTCTAAACCTCTTCCATATCTAAGGAGAAGTTAGAACTCCCTGTCTCCTCAGAAGCAACCCCTGCATGAACCAAGATTTTACTCCTAGATTGAGCCTTAAAATGCTCATAGAACAAGAGAAGTAAACCCTCATGTAGGACCGAGTTAGAAGTAGGTTATTTCTTGTGCCCAAAAATGCTCTTTTGCATGGAAGAATACAAATAAAATGGAAAGAAAACCTTAACCCCATAACGAAAATGATTAAGCAAAATAAAATTATGGGTTCTAACCCTATCAAATCTTGTATCCAAAGATATATACTCAATAATGGCCCTTAGTACATACCTCCAGAGCTTCTTAATCGAGTCCATCTCATAAAAGTTCTCGCATTTCACTAGTTCCTTTTTATCTTCCATAGCCTTCACAAAATCCTTAACTACATTTGTAGAAACCTTTTTATCTCTATAGAAATTTAACCCCTCATCTAGAATTTTAGAGACATGGGTGATGACCTCCATGATAATTTGATTCAACACCCCATCCACTTTGACCCTTCCATCCTTCCATGAATTTACCATAACATTACTTCTCACTGGGTCATATCCCTAAAGCTTGGTAGTATAATTTGCAATTCCACCCTTTTCAAGCTTCTCGCAAACTTTGGTTCTTTGCTTCCATTGGTCTGCCTCACCTACCAGCTCTTTCTTGCTCCTTTCACCCACCATCTCTATAGCCTGAACATTTACAATTCTCATAAACATCATCCTCTATTTCCCTTTCTCAATCCACTGTGTACTTTGTTCTAAAGTGCTTTGTCTTTCACTAGTTTGTCTTTTGATTCCATAAAAATGGTAAGGGAAATAGACGACCCATAAAGCATGTCAATTTGACACAGTAAATGTCACCTTCCTATTCCCTCCATATTTACCATAATTATATTGGCTTTCACCCATACTTGTATTAAATTCCATGATTAACTTAGGATTTCATCTGTATCTCCCTAGATTCTCTCTTGATCGATTAGTATTTTTGTGTCTACTAGAATATTCCCACCAATATTCCATATCATCATTGTTTCTTTCTATACTGCTTTGTTGGAAAACCAATCAGCCACCAAATTAGCCTTCCTATACTCATGGCTTACATAAATGCATTCAAATTTGCCAAGTGTTTTATGAATTTCTTCAATTATATTTGCAGTTGTCTAGGTGGGATGAAGAACCCCTTTGATACATTTGATAATATTATTTGAGACCCCCTCCAACCATAATTTTTTGACACCCACATCTAGGGCTAATTTAACAGTGTGGAGAGCAACACTAGCTTCAACATAATGGTTTGTCTAGATTCCCAAGGGGTAGGAGAGAGCAGCAACTCCTCCACCATGATAGTTTCTAATTATTCCTTTGTGTCTCAAAAGACTAGGATTCCCTTTAGCCACTCCATTGAATTTGGTTTTATGCCAACCCTCAGGTGGAAGCTTCCATTTCACCTCCTATCTTTTAGTTCTCATGTCCTTTTCATTTTCCTTATTCCTACCTCCATCTTAATTATCTCCCCCCTTTCTTATCTAGAATTTTTCCTTCATATTACTATTGATTTTTTCCGCAAGCACATAAGCAGGTTCCTCCCTGTCTCTAAAAATTTGATTGTTTCACTCCTTCCAAACTCCCCAGCAAAAGTGAGGCAAAGTCTAGGAGCTTATAGCATGCATATTTGTTCCTTTATACATACTATCCCATTGAAAAAATAAATCTAGAACATTACCTGGCTTGCACCAACCCCATATTTCTTTTTGAGAAAATCCCAAACCTCCATGGACTATGGACAATGGATAAAAATATGATTAACTGACTATAATTGATGCTTGCAAAGAATACATCTGTTTGGGATATATTGATCTTTCTTTGCCAAATTATCCAAAGTGAGAATTTTATCTTGTAACATCAGCCAAAAGAACATATTAATCTTAGGGGTAAGGCTAGACAACTAGGCCTTAGCCCATGGAGGTTTCTCTTTCAAGCTCCAAAGGGAATTATACCCTGATGCCACTGAGTAGGAACCATTAGTATTATCCTTCCATATTAATTCATCCCTCTTATTGTTCAATATCATTGAATTTAGCATCGCCATTATCAGCTTGAGATCATTCGAGATGAGAGAACCCTAAAACAACTAGTTGTCATGCTAGAAGAGGATGTCTTTGCCATTTTCCACTTTCCACTTGGTCTTAGAATTAGCTAGGTCTCGTGCCTTAAGAATACCATTCCAAGTGACCAAACCATTCAGGATGTTAGGATCATTGAGAAGAAACCTTAGAGAAGGCCTTCTAATATACTTCTCCACTAAAATATCTCTCCATTCCCCCAAACTATTGAAAATGCACTACATCAACTTAGCTAGAAGAGCCTTATTAAGATATCTTAGTTTCCAAATTCCAAGAACTCCATAACTCTTAGGGAGGCAAACATTATCCCAAGCCACAAGAGGATATCTTTTGTGTT
This sequence comes from Cupressus sempervirens, assembly GCA_028749045.1. Lineage (NCBI taxonomy): Eukaryota > Viridiplantae > Streptophyta > Pinopsida > Cupressales > Cupressaceae > Cupressus > Cupressus sempervirens. Next base: position 276,939,672 of record CM053787.1, on the reverse strand, counting down.
CCTCAAGATCAAACCAAAGAAAATCTCTTTGGATCTTTTCCATTTTATGAACATATTTAGTTGGTATCCCAAAGAGACTTAGGGCATACATTGGAAGATTCTAAAGTGAGGATTTCACCAAAAGACATTTTCCAACTTGGCCTAAAGTGGTACCTTTCCATCATGCCAACTTCTTACTGAACCTATCAAGAATCTCATTCCAAAAATGATTTGGTAGCTTAGTTCCCAATGGGAGACCAAGACAGCTAGTTGGAAGGTTGCCAACCTTACACCCAAGAATCCCAGCAATCATACTTTGTCTTTCAATAGGAGTATTAATAAATAAAACTAAGCTACCAACTAATCTTGGTAGACACTGACTAATAACTGATATGAAATTTTTGTAACATCAAAGACAACACACAATTAGACAATTGTATCCAACAATCTCCCTCTTTAGAATTGATGGCAACACAACATGTCATAGCACAATGAAATTTGAAAAAAAATCTTTCTCTGACAGAAAATTTTCTCCCTCTTATATTTTATTCCACAAACTTCTCTAATACAGTAATCTCCCTCTATGAAGGAATTACATAGCTTCATTTTCAAACAACAAACTTTCCCTCAAACAAATTTTAGAAGGATGTGACAATGAACTCTCCCTCTTTGACAAAACATGCCAAAAAATAACACATAGCAAATGAGTATCACTGTATGTTGAGTACTGATTCATATGCAATGTTCCCTTGACTATGCTGCATCAACTGATAGATCTTCAACTTGGTTCTCATTGTTGCATCACTAAAAAATTATTTTACTAAGCTTCAAATAGAAATTGTGGGAAATATAGATGAAGTAACTGAGAGTGGGGATGAATCAGTTACTACAAAAACAAATCCATAGATCCCTTAGATGTTTGATAAAACTATTTACTATAGTCAGTAGGTAAACATACAGAATTTGTTGTAACTTGGTAAATGCAATATATCTTAATTTTAACAGATGTTGAACATCCATAGTGATTAACATGCAATCATAAAAGAAATAGCATGAACACATGAGACACCAAAGTTAATGTGGAAACCCAATATGGGAAAAACCACCAAGTAACTAGCTACTAATTTTCACTCTTCTGAAGTGAACCATGTTAGGAGCCAACCTAGTTAAAGGTTACAAAACACACTATTAGGTGTGACCTTGTTAGAGGATTTAATCACCTTATTAGGAGTGGCCTTGCAAAAGGTATTTAGAACAATTCAATAGAATTGTCACCTTGTTAGAGGATTTAAAAATGGCTATTAAACCAACTCTATTAAGAGATTTTGGAATCACTGCTACAATGGTAAGAAAATAACAATGAAATGACCTGAATGAGATGCAACTAAATTGCTGATTACAAATCTCTGTTCTACTTCACACTAGATCCTTCTTGATCAAATATAACTTTTTTGCTCCTCAAGGATATTTGACGATCCTTCAAATTCACTCAAACTATCCTTCTCAAAAAATCAATACACTTGCATACTCACTCATACTTTGGAATCTCAACTTGACCTTTCATTTATACCTTTAAGATTATCATGTCAGCTCATTTACAACTTACAATTACCAATTATCATTACCTTAGTTGGCTGGAATCAATACTTGAAACAATTAAACTTTATTTCTCAAATTAACAAAATCCTTCATTAGCCAACCTTGCTTGGTAATGACTAATCCTAAAATGATTTCCAACATTAACCAACCAAAGCTCGATAAAAACTGTGAACTTGCAAAAATCCTTTAAAAACCAAGTGAACTTGGTAGACTATAACTCTGACCAACTTTCCTTTGTTAACCATGAGAGCTTGGTTAACACTAATTTCTATCACAATTTCCTTCGAGTCTCGAGTGATCTTGTTAGAAATTGTCTTCGCAGAGTAATTTTCAGGAATGTTTGATAGACATAAAAAATTGTTTTGCTGACCAATTGAGCTCGGTAGATACTAACTAATAACTGATATGAAATTTATGTAACATCAAAGACAACACACAATTAGACAATTGTATCCAATAGAATTACTAGTTGGTTTAACTCCAAATAGAGAAGATCATTTTGCAGAATGTGCCCCAGGAAGACCCACCTTGGAGGATTGAAAAGATTTGTCCAAATCCTTACCATGGTCACATGGATTCCCATCTCCATTCTCTGTCACATCTCCAATCTCTGAGTTCCACTGACAATCTCCATCCCCTCCCTGTGATCTATGCCCCAGGTCACATTTCCAATCCTACCCAACTAAAGCAATCTCACCTTGGACAGGTTTTGAATTTTGAAAAGCTGCACTTCCCTATGCTCCCACTTGCCATTCTACACCACATTTTCAAAAAATTCATTGTTGTCTTCTAAATACTGGGATTATAAACTTCATCATTTGGTATTCCTTGTTGTATTTCATTTAAGATTGAAGATGGTAAATGCTAAATTTCAATTTTTAATATATATTAATGCAATGAGGCTAACATATTCAATAGGTATAAACATATTACAATGTAAACTAATTATATTATTGAAATTAAAAGTCAATGCTCTTTAAATTTAATTGGAATGCAGAAAGGACTAACATTAGAAAAAGGAAATCATCCACCACTGTACATGCATAAATCACTTTAATAAAAAAAAAACACATTGTCCCATAAAAGTTCAATTATTCTCAGGATCTATAATCTTCCCACATCCTGCTTGCTATATCTTCTCAAAATTGTGCCCACTCATTTCTATCCTCTTGAGATAACCCATATGTCTCAAGCATTGGTACCTCTATCCCATCACAATAATATTCCTCTTTAATAGCTACTTCTGATGGAAGGTCATCCTCTATTGTAGTGAAATTGTGAAGTATACAACATGCTAAAACAATATAGGATTGTGTCATGATACTGTAAAATGTTGTGCATCTCAAGATTGGAAAGTACTACTTTAGAATAAAAAAGGTACATTCTATTGCATTTCTAAGAGAGGGGTGGTGGTGGTTAAACAACTCATGTGAAAAGTTTATTGGGTTTCCTCTTGACACTTCTTTCAAGTGGTAGTGTGTACACCAATAAGGAGCAAGAAATCCAGGTGCATTTGGATATCAAACATCCACTAGAAAATATTTTCCTTCTTAAAGAAAGTATATTGTCAATAATTGAAATATTTAGCATACCCTTGAGTATATTAAAATGTGATTTGGCTTATTGGGGAGAAATACAAGTGGATCTGCTCTAGACATAGCTGAAGATATAATATGACTATTCATAGTAGATTATTCCCAACCAGCATGGCAGTACTGAGACTTACAATAAGAGGAGTAGACACCCATAACATTTTGTGATAGCTTTCATTTTCTATCATGATATTTACCCTGTATGTCGACATCGACAGTGTTGGAATATGGGTTCCATCGATAGCTCTAGTTCAATCCTATGGGATATGATACACTGATCAAATGTATGCTAAAGAAATAATAAGATAAGGATAATAATTGAGACAATGAACTTGTAACAATGCACTATTTACCTTGAAGAATGAATCAAAATGGTCCTTCCCACTAATTTTGAGAGGAATTCCTAGACCAAGTGGTATGAAGTAATCCTTGTGAAGGGCTAAGACAATTGTCAACACATTGATGTATTTGTATCAATAGGTTTTAATGTACATAGGCTTCAGGGGTTGATCTCAGATGACATTCAAATAGTTAATAACTTATAGATGACTATTTTAAGATGTCAAATGGATTTAGTTTTTAAGAAATTTTGTGAATATGATTTATGGAGATCCATTAACTTCAAGATTTTAATTTTATAGTAGGCCTATTGTTTGTGGTTATATTTTTTAAAGATTTAGTTGTGCTAGTATCCATTTTTCACAAACTATACACTATTGGGCCACCAAGTTTCCATTATTAGCTAAGCATATATTTAAATTGACATATATATATATATATATATATATATATATATATATATATATATATATATGGCATACTAGTATAAGGTCTATAATTTGATATTAGGATCAAGTTTGAAGCCCTATAGGGAATATCATTTTGAACTAATCTATGTCTTCAATGTAAAGAAAATCTAAGTTGAATCTATGTTTCTATGGAGTTACATGTATTGTTAGCCTTAGGAATAAAAGAGACTTTTGGATTATATGAAGTAAAATTGGGGAACTTAAGGCACAAATAGTTAATTAATAATACCCAAGTAGGTATGTGAAATTCGCCAATTCACTATATTTTTTCAAAACTCCAAACTCTCCCCTTTATAACACTTGTCTACTAATTTATGACCATTATCAAGCATGTGAAGATATATAAAAATTCCATAATGATATCTTTATTTAAAATTTTAGACAATAATGGGAAGTGGGAAGAGAATATTTTCTCCAAGAAGAGCAGAACATCATATATTTTGTCTAAACAAACAGCAAAAACCCCAAAATGCAGTGGGAGAGGAGAACTATCTGCATGAAAATGAGTCCAAAATCATCATTCAATGCCATCATCATCATCCAAAATAGAGAGAAACAAAGATGCAAAAGAACCCTATTACCAAATGCACACTTGTCATCGATGCAGCAAAACTGTATTCCAAATGTACAGTAATCGTTGATGTAAAGAAACCCTATTCCAAATGCCTACTATTATTAATGAGTATTTAACAACCTTAATAAACCAAAAAACAAAAGGAAGATAATAGAGGGAAAATTCAAATAGACTATAACACCTTTCGTAAAAATTTGAGATTGCATGATAGATCTTTTGAACTTTCCTTTTTATAAGAAAATGAGTTTAAGGGAAACAGATAGTTCAATTCTACTTTAACAAAATTCTTTCAAATGATTTATAAAATTGTTCTAATTTTGGATTGATAACTAGATATTTTAAAGATTTATTTGAATGGGAAGTTTAATTTTCATCCTCCTCATTGTTCTTTTGTGTCATGTTATTCTTTTGTGACCTATCATTCTCTATATACAAAATTGTGTGCCCTTTGATAACCCTTTCTTATCTCTTTTCTTGAATGGTGAGAAGCTAGAACCAAATTAATACTAATATCAATAAGTTCAAATGAAAGAGGGAGATTAAATTCCATAAAGAGTGTGTAGTTTTGGTTGAAGCTATCTTCATATTTTTCAAGGATGATGAATGTGGGAAGGTCAAAAGAACTACCAATGGGGACTATGAACAAGGGACCATTGAGTCCATCAAGGGGGGTGTTTTTGATACTAAAAAAAAGCCAAAATGGGGTCTTACCCAAAGACAAAAATATAAAGCTAAAGATCAGTTGGAAGTCATTACCATATGATTAACCAAACCTCTATCTTAATACCAAAATTGCTCACCCTAAATTATTCCTATACTTAAACTTACTAAATATATTAGCTAACATATTGTCATAATTACACAAAAGCTTTGTCCTTTTAACATTTCTAGGGACAAACCAAGTCCAGTGATTAATAACATAATGAGCTCCATATAAAAAATAGTAACCAATAGATATCAACAACAAAATGTACTAACAAGGGACCATGAGCTAACTCCCCTTCTAGTTGTTTGGGTTCTCTAGTAGGACTTGTAGCAAATTTTCTACCAAGAAGCCATAGATTGAGTAGGTAGTCTCCATTTCCTTGGTGTCCTTGTTCTCCTCTTGAACAATGTGCATAAAATAGAGGATGGTTGTAGAAAATTGCATCACGCAAACCAAAAAATTCACCACTCTAATGAGGTTGTCCTTGAGGTCATCATTATTTTTTATTAGGTTAGTAATGGACACCTCCAACTTGGACAAATCCTAATTAACAAGGGGTGGTTATCTACAGTGACCTATGGAATAGTCTTCTACTCCTTTTGGTTGTCACATCCCATGGACTTGTCACCCTAATCCTTTGTTTTATTCATAGTATCTTGAGATGCCAAGTTTAAAACCCTAAATGGGGAGCTAAATGTCTCCTAGTCACCCATATCACACTCTTTCCTAGAATTAGGGGTATTGGTCTTAGTTTTGAAAGTATCCAACATCCTAGAAAACATCAAATGTTATAACCCCCTCTAATAGTCTCCTAATTCTTGTCCTCACTAGCTGTCTCTTTGACATCTTGTTCACAATAGTTTCTTCTAGTAACGTTTCTTTTAGATCTAGGGCCTTCATTTTTAAGATTTCTCCATATAATTAAAACTTATTAGTTTCTCATTTCTAGGAGGGGTAAAGGGATTTTTATCTCACAATCTCTTGCCAGACATATGGGTTATGTTCCTAGTCATAGCTTTATTGCTTTCCACATCTAAAACCTCCATTTTTTCCATTTTAATCTTTGTAATAGTGGAAAAGGGCTCCTTATCATCCCAAGTTTTTTTAGAAGGGGACAATTTTTGGGAAACATCTATGATCTTGGGTGGGCAAGAGGGCATGCTAGGAATTTGAGGGTTAAGACCTTTGTAAAACTTAACCATACAAAAATTAAGGCTTGATGGTAAATGGTGAAGCTATCACCTTCTTATTTATTTATATTTACATTCCAAACACACTATTACATAGAATGTAGAAGAAGGTAATGAAACTAAATGTGTTCCTTATTCCTAAAGTAATTGAGAATAGAAAAATACAATCATAAATCACCTTATAACTATATTACATTGTGATATACTAGGGGGATGTTATTAAGGCTATTATGAGGTATATCAGTTTGAATGATCTCCTTACTAGCTTTCTTAGTTCTTGTTTCATTCTTTTAAAACATTCTAGGCTTAATAGATAGGTATCAATGGTCTACTATTTCCTCACCTCTTGTTTGGAATGATATTAATGACCATAGGAAGAAAAATAAATCACAAATCATTCATGAAGGAAAAAAAAACATCTTATTATGGAAAACTTCAAAGATCTATCTTGTGCCCTCAAATAATTATTAGTCTAATGTAGGATTGAATTCTAACAAAATGTTCAGCACATTTATTGGATAAGTCTACAAACCGATGGGATAATTCATCAGATGGAAAGGCTAACTATCATATGGGCAATAGGAAACACCTCAAAAAGGAATCCCTTATGGCTAATCAATAATGACATGGAGGATAAGGCACAAATTTAAATGATCTTGATTCTATCCCTCTTATTTTGACTATGTTGCAACTTATTTCACCCCTACACTACTGAAAATGGCTAGGAAGCCTAATAAAGTGGGTTCTTCCAAAAGAGAAATTGGAAACAAGGTTAGCAAAGGAAAAAATAAGAAGACATTTTGCAAGATGATATTGTGAATAGAAGTGAGGATGTCGATCCTAACATTTTTAACACTAAAGATAACCTTATCCATTAAGAAGGATCAAGGAAAGAAGAGCACATGGGTATCAATGATAGATCACAAGCCTACTGAGACAAATGTTCATATATAAATCCATGTTTAAATGGAGAAAGGAACACATATTGGTCTTCAAAAAGGATCCTCTACTACCAAAATAGCATATATGTTATCAATTGCAAAAATTATTTCTGATAAGTAGTTTAAAGTTTTAAATTAGTTAGTTTCTAAAGTTAATTATTTCTAGAGAGTCTATAAATTACATTAATTCAAAAATTAATGAACACCAAAAAAAATATGACTCGTGGTTTTGATATAGATAATTCTAAGAAGATGGTTAGCCTTATTCAAGCAATGGCTAATAATGTCAAAACCATGAAAATAGATCATGAAGAAAATATCAAAATCTTGGAAGAAACTATTTACAAGGTTCTTGAGAATATTAGAGTTATGGTGGTTGTTAGTAGAATAATGATGGAAATAGCTTCAATGATGTAGGCAAGATAAATGTGATATCTCAAGCTCTCACTAATTTTCTATTCAAAAGAATAAATTGGTGGTCTCTTCTATAGCGACCATGAACCAAGGCAAATGTGAAGACTTGATTCTAATGCTAGGACCCTCTTGAAGAACTTGATCCATGCCAAGGGTAAGAAGGATAAGAATGAGCATGTTATCCTTAGAAATGTGGAGACTACTAAGGTTGTAAAAAAAATTTAGGAATGTTGTGGGTCTTCAACCCCATTTTTTCTTTGTTCTCTTCTATCTTGTGTACTCTATTTAAATTTTTATGTTTAGCTATTGGTTTTTTGTTTCTACTTATTTGGTTTCTCTTTTTTTTTTTGTCTCTTTTATAATAAAATTAAGAGGGGGTCCCAAAAATGAAACAAATAGAAAGAGAAAACCAAACATGAGAGAAAATCTATAAGAAAGTAAGAAGAAAGAGGAGCAAATATAGTGGAAATAGTGCCCTAACAAAAAACAAACTCAACTAGAAATAGTATAATGTGTCTTGTAGGGAGGGCATCAAAACAGTTGAAAGAAACAAAAATACACACACACACACACACACATTAATAATACGAATTCTTTTTTTTAGAAACAAAGAATGAAAAAGGGAAAAAGGGAACAAATGATCATCTATATTAGAGCTAGAATAGTGGAGTGCTATGGTTTCCAATCATATCTATTATTAATAATAGTGTATCATGAGAACATGGAGACATGAAGGGAAAAATGGAGCATCTTATTCCTTAGATTACTATTTTCATGAAGACTTTCTTATCTATCAAAAATTTATTAGTGACAAAGAATACACACACACACACACACAAATATACATATACATATATGTATATGTATATATACATATATATCTATACATATATGTATATATGTATAGATATATATGTATATATATATGTATATATACATATATATATACATATATGTATATATACATGTATATATATATATATATGTATATGTATATATGTATATATACATATACATATATATATATATACATATATATATATAAATACATATACATATATATATATATATACATACATATGTGTGTGTGTGTATGTGTATATATATATATATATATATATGTATGTATATATATATATGTATGTATATATATATATATATGTATGTATATATATATATATATATGTATGTATATATATATATATATGTATGTATATATATATATATGTATGTATATATATATATGTATGTATATATATATATGTATGTATATATATATATGTATGTATATATATATATATGTATGTATATATATATATGTGTGTGTGTGTGTGTGTGTGTGTGTGTGTGTGTGTGTGTGTGTGTGTGTGTGTGTGTGTGTGTGTGTGTGTATATATATATATGTATATATGTATATATATATATATATATATATGTATATATATATATGTATGTATGTATATATATAGATACATATATGTATGTATATATATATATATAGATACATACATATATGTATGTATGTGTGTGTGTGTGTGTGTGTGTGTGTGTATACATACATACATACACACATACATACATACATACATATATATATATCCATCCTAGTAGTGTAATGTTTTCATAATGATTTTACATTTTTTGAAATTGTAGACAACCATCTTGTTCCTACATTTTCCTTTCTTATATTAATATATGTCAAAAAATAATTAGTTTAAGAAAAAGAAAGAAATTAGATAAAGAAACTACACATCATTTCTCTTACCCAAAAACTTTGTGAACTTCATCATGAATTTCCAATAAACTAACATCTAAATTTTATGATATACTACATATGGAAAAATATAAACAAAAACTCTTTCCTCCAATCCATAAAGCATCATGCAAGCTCAAGAGTCCTAGCCAACCACAAGTAAATGTTGTACAAAATTACCTCTAACAAAATACCTTAAGGTCAAATATTTCAACACAAAATCTATGCCAAAAAAAGGATATGAATGAAGAAACTACACACAAAAGAAAATAGGGGAACTGAGCAATGTGCTTTAGAAAAGTACAAACTAATTTTTTTATTGATTGCAAAGCTGATCTTGATTGTAAATTATATTTTATTCTTATGTTAACTAGTCATGATTTTGGTTTTAACTAAATGATCTTAAATTTCTAACTAACATAAATGCACGATCACCATTGTATGCATCAATTACAATATATTCCATAGGAAGTCTTTGATATTAACAATTTATCTCAATAGCATACTCAAAATCAACTAATATAATGGTTAAGTCTAACTATTTTAGGGTTTCAAAGTATGAGAAATTAACTCCTTCCAACATGCCCACTTAATTTTAACCCTAGATGCTACAACATTTAGCAAACACTTTGGTCTTGATCATTTTCTTTGATTTCAATTCTATCCAAGTCCTAAAACTTACTTCAAACCATATCTTGAATCTTAAAACTTGGATTGAACCTAGGAAATCCCATCATTTTCTTAGGATGTTCTAATCATGAGCTCTAGAAATATTGATTAGGTTTAGGTGTGAAACCCTTGTATCTTATCAACACTTTCCATTGGTTGGGGGATCCAAACTATACTGGGCTCTCCTACTCTATTGCTTACAAAAAATTGAAATATAATGTTTGAACATTTATCTCTTATCAAATGATAACTTCCATCCTCCTCTTACTTTTTTTCTCCCTTTGTCCTATTTGACACAATCTTATGCTTTTTCTCAACCTAAAAACGTAGTCATACACATTTCCAAAATCATTTAATAAAGAAAATAAAACAATGGCATACCCAAACTACAATCTCATTTTTTCACCTATACTTCACTCATTTATTGAAAATTTTCTTCTCGTCTCCTTTTTGCACCTATACTAGACTCATTTACTGAAAATTTTCTTCTCATCATCAACTTGAATAAATTTAAGATGCTCCTAGTATGCTCGAATTGTTTCTTCTTCTTCTTTTTCCTTCTCTTTGCCATTGTAACAAGCCACAAACTTCTAACTCCCTTTGGATCTAACCTTCTTTGATACCAGTATGAAGAAACATAATACATGTGCACAAAAGAAAATAAGGAACAAAGCAACATGGTTTAGCACAATACAAACTATATTTTTTATTGATTGCAAAGTTGATCTTACATTACATTCATTTATAGAAAATTTGCTCATGTATGAGCTACATGTAGAAGCTTCTAGACTTTAGAAGTTTCTAATCTTGACTATCAATTATATCTTATTATTTTGTTAACTAGTCATAATATTAGTTTTAACTAAATGATTTTAAAATTTTAATAACCATATAATATGTGATGTTCTAGTTTGATTGACTATATGCATCATATATTGTGGGTACAATCACACAAAATGTAATGATTTAAATGACTTGTAACCTATCCCAAGAATTTCCAAACATCGACTACTTTATGACTTGAAGCTATATATACTATCAATAGTTAGAACCCTTAGCATAAGAAGCACAATTCTTCATTATCATCTATAGAAAATATATTACTTTTGCATTTTTTTGAAGTATTTTATTAGATATGTTATATTCCCCCACTTTACCATTTTTGTACATTACAAAAACATAAGAAACATGTAGAAAACTTATAGAGAAACATTGGGATGGTCCAATTTCATTGAGAAAAAAAAAATGATATAAAATTAGGCAAGGACTCAATCACAAAGGTGATATGAAATTTTGTGGCTCGTCTCAAATAATAGTAAATATTAAGTGTGTAGATTGATTTCTTAGAGATCATATACTAGGAGATAACCAAATGCAAGCACTCTAATCGACAATAATCTATAAATATTTCTTGAGTCTACAAGATTGAACAAATATGAAAGACTTTTACCTACAAGCACAAGATAGTGAATAACTTAATTTGATAAAAAGAGAAATCTGAGTGAAAAATGTTTCTAATAAAGCAGATGTGTATTAGATGTTAAAAACTTTTATGGTAAAGAGAATAGTATCACAAATATCTTCAACCAATTAATAGAAATGTAAGAAGAATCTCCATAGTATAATAGAGTCAAGAGATGAGAAGCGGTGGCTGTCGGCTGGGCTAGGGCACTATCCCTAGCCCATGGTTGTTGCTTGGTCTTTACTCATATTCTTCCTTGTTCTTTTTGGATTTCTAGTTGTTGGACAGAGTTTGTGTGGGTTTTGTTTTTTGGAAATCTTCTACGGTCAATTTTGGATTGGGGTTTCTTTATTGTTTGCATGGCAGGGCCTAGGATTTCTTTTGTGTTTTTAAGAACAGATGGTTCTTCTCCAAATGTGCATGCAATGGGATCTGAATCATGTTATTCAGGGGAGAGCTCCAAAATGAGAAAAATTAATGGTTGTTTTCCACGTAGCAATGACCACCCTATTCTGGTTATTCCTCTGGTGGCTATAATGGAGGACATTGAATATTGGACCAAGCATGCTTTGATATGCAAATTTCTTGGAATCTAGATTTCCCTATCCACTCTTGAGGCATGGATCTTTCGCTCATGGAAAGTGGAAGGTGATATGGAGATTATACTAGTAGGGAATAAGCATTTTTTTGTTGTATTCACTTGCATGTCTGATCATGATCATCTTTTTGAAGGAGGCCCTTATTTCTACAACCATGTGGGGTTATTTGTCAAACCTTGGAATTTAGGATTTAATTTTGCTAATGATCTCCCTTCAACAGTGCCAGTTTGGGTTCACTTGCTTTGCCTTCCCCTAGAATTCTGGCATGAAGACATCCTCCAAAAAATTGCTGCTTTGTTAGGAAACCCAACTACGATTGCACATCAATCCCTTGAGAAAAAGGTTATTTCTTACACTAGAATTTATTTTGAAATTAATTTGAATAACCCATTACCAGATTCTTTGGAAATTTGTCTTGGGACTTCTTCCCAAGTGTAGTAGTTAGATTATGAATCCCTTCTTTTTGTAAGGAAACTCAGGTGCGAAAACAGCTTCCTACACTAATCTCATAAGGAAAGTATGATGCAAATCCTATTAAAATCTTCTACTCTTACAGATTCAATATCATGTAAACAATAATATTGCAGCCAACCATGCATACAAAAAATAAATAGAGAAAGGAACACATAACACAAGGATTTTCTGGTGGGGAAAAACCTTTCGGTAAAACAACCCCACCCCTTCAGAACCTGCACAATGTATTATCTTCAACACAAGGTTACAATACACTTGCAATGCAAGTTCAACATTGACAAGAGAAGACTCCAGTAGCTACTCGTAGTACCAACAATACACCCTTTTTGCATCCCATCTCTTCGCAACCCTAAAAATGCTTATAACATGCACTTCACTTTAGGACTACTCCCAAAGGTAAACCGTATTAGGGTTTTACCGTATTAGGAACTACTCTTAATTACCATTTCAAAGTCAATTTATTTCTTAGCATTTAAAACCAATGACCAGGTGATCATGACTTCATACCTTCATCTCTACTTCACAGTCTAGTTTATGTTTTGGACAATTAACTATAAAACTGTGTGCCTTAAGGAATTTAAACCTTTTAGAATTTCAATTTTATGGTCACTTCATCTTATTAACAATAACATTTATTTCTTATGACCAAGCAACTGCCCTTAACTATCACAAAGTTGTGGCTTTGCACATTTTTCCTACTTTGGGAGTTTCCTTGTGACCATGTGATCACCTCTTGTTTACAATTTATTCAAGACTTTGCAGTGTAAACTTACCCTATGATTGTGCAAGAAAAGGATTCTTCATGCATTCTTATCCCATTCATTGATTCATAGCTTATCCTAACTGATATCTTTTAAACATCAAAACAACATGACTTATTATGTTCTCCTTTCAATCTAGATATATTGCCTAGTCACGGTCTAAACATTTCTTACAATTCTTAACCATGCAGCCACACAAACAAGTATCTTTTAGTTGTTTTTGCAAGGTCACAAATTTTCTTGATTATTCTCTTCTTAACACTATGATAGTTTAATCAAATAACTTCTTGTTTGGAAATGATTGTGTCGCCTAGTCATTGGCTTTATAACTCTGATTGACTTCAACTACGTGACCAAGCAAACAAACAAATTTATGCACCTTGTAGTTTTATATGTGAGGTCACAACTTATCTTGCATGTTATGACTTAACTGTCATGACCATGTGACTAAAGGTAATCCTAAATGTTTCTAAATTTTTTGTTGCTTTGTAGTTAATTGTCTTGATTATATGTTTATCCCTACAACCATGTGAACAAAGGTGTCCTTAGGTGCTTCTAACCACTTTCTCCCAAACATAGTCATCTCAAACTCTTTATTCTTTAATACCCTCACTATGCAAATACAATAGTTGGCATAGTTATTGTTCAAATTCATGGTATCCATTCCACTTAGATGACTGTGTGACTAAGTCTATACTAACTACTTCACTCAGTCACAATACAAGAAGCACTTAAGCACTTAACTACCATGACTTAGGGGACAAAATAAACTTAGCCACTTCTTTGGGTCGCACCATAAGATGTTGCAGTATGGAGATATGCCTCGACCATGAAATTAGCTTGGTCACATGGTCGCACCTTATAAAAAATTTAAAGCTCACATTAAAATTACTACACATGATAAAACAAGATAGAACCAATTTTTTTTTTTAATTTCAAAAGTTCTAAAAGTGTACGGATTAAGATCAAGTGTTTTTTAGGGAAATTTTTTTAAATGAAATTCAAGGGAAACCTAACTACCAGGAATAGGGAAACTTATCAAGTTAGGTTTTTCACCAAAGGACTGATAAATGAATATAACAAACCATAGTCACACAACACAATTAAATGCATTTTCATCATAACTTTTTTAGTATTTTTGCATAGTGAAAATAAGGGCTATCATGTCACGTATTTAAATGTTTATATTTTGCATGAAATAGAGAAGTCAAAGATGTGCTAAAAGGCACAATCTCAATACATGCATGGCACTTGATTCATTCTATTTTTGAAGTGTTTAATGTGTTCTTCCTATTGACTACTTGAAAACACTCATAATTAACATGAAAGGTTCATTCCATCTTAACAATGATGGTCAACATAGTAAATTGAGTCAACATAAAAAATTACTTGCATGAAAGCTTTGAGAAGGATGGGAATAAGAGCGCCTTTTCCTTTAAGGCATTTGAGATTGCATGAATTCATTTTAAGAACTAAAGATTGAAGTGTTTGATCCACAATATTATTTTAATACTTAAATCAAATGTTCATTGCATTCATTATTTTTAACATTTAGCATTCAAGGTTTGTTTTCTATTTAATCATTCATTCCATTTGAAACTATTGTAAATTTCTCTTTAAGGCATTCAAGAATGAATTTGAAATTTGTTTGGACTATAATAACTCTGCAAGAAGATAATTTAAAATCCAAATCAATGCCTACATGTTGCTCCTCCTATACAAAAAAAAAATAAAAAAATTGAACATAAAGAGATTAAAATAAACCAGCGAATTCGTAGGAGTCAACCTACAATCCCACAGTGCAGAAATGCAGTCAAACTTTGCAGGGTCATGGTGTAAAAACTGGTGAAAAAGATTTAAAAATTGTGGCCCACAGCACAAAGAGAAACAACCATAAATAGATCCTATCAATTTAATAACCATTCCCACTAACATTTTTAATTATGTGTTTGAGAAAAATAGGTTCAACAGCTTTTTGTCAGACTAACTTTTTGACAGAGCAATCCTATAGGTATTGTAAGTGAACCTGCTAATAATGACAAGTGATCCTATGGATAGATTGGAAGGTGAGAATGGAGAAAGGGATATTAATGGCCATATGGTAGATATTTTTTTCATTAACTTTATATTCTTGCATTTGTGGGTTTGCATTGCCATGAGATTCTCTCCTCAAACTTGCAGTCACAGGTTTGTGAAAATGAAGCATTTTTAGGTTTAACTCGTAGGAAATGGATGATAGGCTTGGGAGCATGTTGTCTATATTGGGATTAAAATACCTATAAAAGAAGTTAAGAACCTAATACATGACCATACTAAGCACAATATGTTAGTTTGGTTAGTTAGCAAATGTAACTACAAACAATGATTAAAAGTGTCCCAAATGCGGGGTCCGGTGCCAAAATGTATGCTATAAAATTAATGTGCAAAGAACATCAAAACAAATCTAACATTCACAAAAAATATTAACTAGAAATATGTATGATAATACAAAGGAAAAAAATATAAAGGAAAACCAAGAATGTTGAGTTCCCCAAGTGTGACCTTGATGTTTCGATGTATCCAAGTGATGATGGATGTATGCTCAAATGTGCTTCAAGCCTTCAATGGATAGGAGCCTTCAAAGGGGTAAACCATGGTTTATGGGTGAGTGGATTCTTTCATGGTAAGGGTGAGTTTTGATGTTTTGCATGAGAGTTGGATGATTTGTGAGAGGGGATGGGTCCAATTTATAGGCCAAGGGATAGTGAGATGAATGTCCAAGAGGCAAAGATGGAGGTTTGATGAGGAAGGTTTAGGATGTAAGGAAGGGGAAGCACATGGATTGTGTTTATTCAAAGCCATAGCTTTGTGACAAGTGTCACAAGGTGATTGGATAGAACAACAGGGTCAAAATGGGCGGTCAAAGGGATGTAAGAGGAATTTAAAGGGCTATTAATGCATGTAAGAACCATTAATGCTCTTGGATAGGAATGTAAGAGGATGGGAGGACTTTGACTTTGGCATGCATTATAAATTTTTAACCCTTGCTTAAGGTTGTGCACAAGTTTTGGAGGGGAATTAGGCTTAGCTTAGGAGGGGATTTGGAGGCAAGTGACTTAGCATTAATGAGATGGGTTAAGTAGCTGGTTAAGTGGGGTTAAAATGGGTGAATGGGTTCTATTTGGATAATGATCAAGTTTTGGGGATGGTTAGGGATTTGGGATTGATTTATTAAATTATTTATTTAATAAAATGAGATGTGGGATTAGATTAAATAGGTATAGCGCAATTGTTAAATTTAATAGAGGAATAGGGATTTAATTGATAAATTGACTTTGGGTTGTCATTTGATTTTATCAACTAGACTATAGTTAATTATATGAATTAATTAACTAGGGGATGAAAATTAATTAATTAAATATACTATTTTTAATCAATAATGTCCTAGAAGATGACTAAATAAGATTACTTAGTAATGTAATTAGATTTAGGTGTCTACAACATTTATACTTGTAATTAAGCCTAGGAAAGCATGGGTTAAACCTTTTGATTATGAATTTGAAGGCAACTATGTGAGTGTAAGAATTGTTGCACTACTTAAGGAAGAAATTGATACAAATGCGAAACCATTTGGCAAGTATGAATAAGTAAAAGCTAGAATCATAGTTGATATCAAAATTGCTTCTACATATAAGAGGAGAGAAAATGATTGAAAACCTAGAAGATAAACTAGGAAAACAAGGAAAAGGCAAAGAACCTTTGAATTTAACACAAGGTCTTGGAGAGGATGAATAAAATGATAGTGGTGATGAGGAAGAGGAAGAAAATGCAGAGAAATAGGGTAAAGCCCTAGCAGGTTCCCCCACTAGAAAAGAAGGCTAAAATAGTAAAAATCATTCCTAAATTGAAGAAGGCTACAAATAAGTTAGAAATGATGCCCCTCTCTCCTCCTACACCAAAAAGACTAAGGACTAGGACAATAGCATCATTAAGTGTCCAACCACCAATAAAGAAAGGAGTGGTTAAAATCACCAAACCCAATGGCACCAACATAGGAAAAAGGAAAATGATATTCACTATAAGCCAAATAATGAGAAGAAGGCTAGTAAAGAGGAAAAACATTGAATATGAAGATGCAAAAAGGATTAAATCTAATGAACCTAGAAATCACCAAGTCATTGTACTTACCAAGCCAAGAAATATTGATGAGGTATGTGCCAACATTAGAAGATCTGTAGGTCTATCAATTTTAAGATTTGTGAAATATGATATAGTGAGAAATGATGAAAAATATAAGGTATAAGAGACCATGATAGATATGATGGATACCAATAAGCTATCCCCTATTTAATTGGAAAAGAAGATTCCAAGTGATTTGTATAGTATACTAGAAAGAAGATGGCAATGGGAATCAGAAGTTGAGAAACAAGTAAGAGAAGGCACATTGGCCAAAATCATGCCTAAATTATCAAATAAAAAAAGTCTAACATTTTTGGAGAAGAATGAGAACTAAATTATTCCTAAATTCAAAACATTGATGATTATATAGAATAAAATTGAGGTTATTGTATAGTAAAATAAGTTGTTATGGAAGAGTATTTTTGGTTTAACTACAAAAGGAGTTGAACAAGAGAAAGAAGTAGAAATAGTGACCATTGAAGATAATCAAAGTGTTGAATAAATCTCATGTGTGTTGAGCCCACAAGGAAATATATCCCCTATTCATGGCACCACATCTTAAACTCCCATTGGTGAACAAACTAACACCTCAAAAGCCAAGGAACAAGAAAGGAAGAAGCAAAAGAAAGAGGAGCTAGTCAAGGAAAGAAATGTAGAGGTTTCTACTGCAAGTCAAGAAGGACCACATGTATTAAGACCTCAGGATGAGATACATAAGGAGATTAAATAAGAAGGAGAGGAAATGGAGAATGTAGTGTTGAGTGCTACCATTGTTTTTCCAAGCACTAAAGTTCAAGCAAGACTCAATGGTGATATCCCATCACCTACTCTTACTGTAGAAGTATTGAGAAACAACACTCCAAAGAAGAGTAAAGGAAAGAAGATAAAGGATAGTTCTTTAGATAATACTATTAGTCTAGATGAAGTAATTGATATGCCAAAATAGGATCTAATCAATCTTAGTTTTGAGAAAATTGTCATCTTATAGGACACTTTAGCAAGGAAGAAGAAACAAAAAGAAATGAAAAGGGAGCAACAATAGAAACAAGTGTTGCATGACATCAAAGACATATTTTTTGATTCATTCGATATTTAGACCATTGATGAGCAAACCCCCATTATCTCTTAGTTGGTATAAATTGTTGGAAAGGCCAACACTGAAGATATTGAGGCAAGTGAAAAACCAATTGCCTAGTCTGAGAATAAATTTGAGAAGAGAGTATTGGAGAAAATTTCTACGGATATTGCAGTTAGAAAAGTTGAATTATAGGCACTTGTACAAAATATGGAGGAACTTTTAATAAAAGTATAAGATCTGTACAATATACTTTGTGATGTGCCTAGATTCACAAATGAATTTGAGGCAAACATTCATAGGATACAAGATGACATGAAGAAATCAAGAGGATCTATCTCTTAGTTAGCTAAATCAAGCTCAATCTACTATAGTGGATTATTGTTTTCACAAGGAAGGTTGGCCAAGCTATAAAAAAAAGATTGCAGAATGAGGGCCAAATTAATCTCTATATAGTCAATATTGATACCTCATTTGGAAGTTATGCTACATGAGTTAATTTCAGAAAATGATCTAGTGCAAAACTATCATAATCTTTTCATTTTTGATAGCTTAATTGACTTAGCAACAAATTTGGAATTGAAAATTTATGTTTTGGAATCAGTAAAAACCACATGGTATCATGCACTTTCCTTTATCAATAAAATTCACAAATCATTCATTGACAAGTATGATTTGATTCCACCCTCACAACCCTAGCAACAAACACCCAAGTAGCAAAAGCAATAGACATAAGTGTCAAAAACAACAGGGATAGATTAGATGATTAATATGGAATAATGATGATTGATAGAATAAGGGGGATAGATGACTGATATAATGAGTTCACAGAGCATAAAATAGACAAGGTATGATATAGTTACACTCAAACTGATTTGAAGTTAAATAAGAACCGAGTCATAGGCTTTGGGGGAGTACTCTTATTCTTTTATTGTAAACATGTAACTATGACAAAAAAAATTGCCACTAATGTCAAAGGGGGAGATTGTTGATATCTCTAAGTCTTGTTGTCTATTAGCATCAAATACTTAGTCATATATATGGCAAAGTTATATGGTCATCACTATGACTGAGCTACTCTATATAGGTTGAGTCATGTAAATACTTATAAATAATCATGTTTATGTCAAGCTCTATA
Source organism: Cupressus sempervirens (assembly GCA_028749045.1). Classification (NCBI taxonomy): domain Eukaryota; kingdom Viridiplantae; phylum Streptophyta; class Pinopsida; order Cupressales; family Cupressaceae; genus Cupressus; species Cupressus sempervirens. The sequence goes on along the minus strand of CM053787.1, from coordinate 276,919,779 downwards.
GAAACTAAGAAAGTCTTTGGTCACTAGGTATTTTTAGTATAAACTAAGCCTAGTGAGTGTCGAGTAGACAGAGCACATAGATGCTAAGTTATATAGAAAGAACCAAATATAATTAAGTCGAGCAAAAAAATGAAGAGCAATTATGACTGAGCATTAGAGATAGTAGGTGTTGAATAACTTAGAGAGAACATAAAATTCTAGAATGATACAAATTTTGAGGTAAACTATTTAAAGCCAACATGAACATGACATTTAATGATTATAGAGTTTTCTATAGAGGTTTTTACACATTTTGACATGGATCATTGATCCATGTGAGGAAAGATCAACCAATCAAATGAAGAGGCAAAAAGAGAAGCATCTAGAAGTTTCTACAAAATTCTTTAAATATCAAGATCCAAACCCTATTTTTATATAGAGCAAAGTGAGCTATCACAAAAGAGATTGTGAAGTGTATGAAAGAAGTGAATAAGTTAAGTTTTGGATGTTGCATGCAAGAGAAATCTTTGAAGAGTAGAGTATAGCAACCTTATAAAGTAGTGAAGGACTAAGAAAAACTATACAAGATTAGAGATTAGAACATAGATTGAAAGGAGGAGATCCATAATTAAAATTAAAGTGTAGACCGAAAGATTGGATTTTGAGTCAGTTTTAACAAATTGAATCAGGGAAAATCTCTTAACAAAGTGGTTTGAACATACCTTTGAAAATATCCTAACAGAATCCTTACTTTATTGTAAGTGTAAAATCCTTTAACAGTCTTAAATGCCTTCAGTAGGGCAGACCCCTCACTAGGTAGATCATTAGAAGTGATCAAAATTGTAACTATAAGAAGTTAACTTTGTTACTATAGTAGTGAAGATTTTGGGTGTCATCCCCACCCCAGTCTTACCTTCACCTTGGAGGGTTTCTAGGTAACCAAATAATTTGTGTTATGTGTTTACATTTCATGGATGTGATTGATAGTTAGATATATTTATTATAGCATTTGATTTTACAAGTTATGTTATGCATTGTTAAATTTTAAGATTAGATTTATATGTAACAATAATATATACAAATGTACTTATACTATATATTCTTTATATAGCATGAAATAAGTTTGGCTAAATTTATAATAGTATTTTAATGGTACTGTAGCTACTTAATACTTGAAGGACATGTAATATTTGTATTTCTGTTCAATTCTCAAAGAACCTAAAAGATCTCATATTATAAGGTTACGAATGGTAGGGCCAAACCTAGGGGATGCGACTCCTACTTGTTTTCCAAAAAATGCATTGGATAATGGTAAGGTGGAAGGAATATGAATGTAATTAGGCAGTGGTCAAATCATATTAGGCTAACAACTAGTGTGGCATGTCATACACTCGATGCCATCACATGTAACAAGTGACAAGACCATGCTTGATGTTGGCATATGAATCCTCTCAATTATGTAGGGGTAATTATAACATGAAACATGTCAAATCATGGGGCTTTTTAAGGTGAGATAATAAAATTAAAGTAATACAAAACCAATGGGGGTTAGAAAATATTTAAAATATTAAAGAACCTCTAAATTATAATTTATGAATTAGAGACATTATACACATTACGGATTATGAATAGGTTTGTGTGTGTGTGTGTGTGTGCGTGTGTGTGTGTGCGCGTGCGCGCGTGTGCGCATGTGTGTGTGCAGTTAAATATATACATTTAATCAAATATTTGACTTTTAAGTTTAGGCTTACAATTTATTCAACTGAAGCTATGAACATTAACACTCCCTCTTAGCTAGGGAGGATAAACACGAGAATACATATTACTTCAATATAATATTACAAATAACAATTCAAGGATATCTCATTTGACATCTGAGAAGATTTCCATCATTTGATATCACATTCGATATCATGATTATTGGTCTCTCAAAATATCAACATTCGATATTCACCAATAATCAAAAGGTTTTGATATCACATCTGATATCAAGAGTATTGGCCTCCCAGAATATTAATGATATTCACTAAGTACTCAAAAGGTTTTGATATCACACTTGATATCAAGAGTATTGGCCTCTAATAATATCAATGACATTCACCAAATACTCAAAAAGTTTTGATAGAACGTCTGATATCAAGAGTATTGGTCTCCCAAAATATCAATGATATTCACCAAGTACTCAAAAAGTTTTAATATCAAGAGTATTGGCCTCCCAAAATATCAATGATATTCACCAAGTACTCTTTGAGTAATGGCCTCCCAGAATGTTGAGATGCAAGATATTCACCATATACTCAATTTTTTTGATCTCATTATACAAGCTATTGTAAGATCATCACCTTACAGTAACTTTTCCAATTATAAGTGACATCATTTGGAAGTCATCACTTCCTCATAATATACACAAGGGTTAGGCCCGTCATAATCACACACAAGGACATTTTCAACTCCCTTTGAATATCAATCATTAAAGCTCCTTATCTAACTCTCTCTTCCTACAAGAGTATTCTCATAAGAAGGTCAAGGTACATAGCTCTTGTGATTTGAAAATATTATCAAATAAATTAGTACAATAATTTGATACTTAGATATTGCAATAGGCTAAGTTTACTTTGAGAGAATTTTATTTTACACTTTCATGAGTAATAAAGAGCTCCCTCTTTATCCAATATTTCACACAAGTTATGGATATGTTGAATTTTAATTATTTTTAGAATGGACATTTTTTGGGATCTCCTTCATAATCACTAACTTTGGCAAAGGTTGCTTGATGTTTTAGTCTATCAGGGCATTGGAATGCTGAGTAACCATAGTTGTCACATCTAAAACATTACATTTTAGAGTAATCTACATGTCTTCTTTTCCTTTTGAATTTATACTTCTTTATTTTATCAACTTGAGTTGTGAGATCTTGAACATCACTTCTAGTAGAAGTATCACCTTGCGATATTAACATGCACTCCTCTTGTATGCAGTCATCCTTTAGTCGAGCAATTTTAGGAATCTTGGATGAGCACATACTCCTTGTCTAAAGGTTTCCCATGATGGTGTTAGTCCCTAACATTCCTATTTCAGCTTAACTTCAAATGGACCTATAGTGATGTTGAAACATTATGTATTGTTGTTGATGTTACACAAAATATCATATCATTATTAGTTAGTGCATGTTGAGCTCACTCAGGCATTGAAGATAGTTTTTTGTGGCTACTAAGCATTCTAGAGTTTGTTTAGTTCAAAAGGAAGTGTCTACCAAGTTCACTTGGTCATCAAAGGAAAGATCATTGAGGTTGAGTGTTAACCAAGCTCACTCGGCTAATGAAGGAAATGTTGGATGGAATCATTACTAATCGAGCGCACTCGGTTACCAAAGGATCTATGCAAGTATGCAATGTTAACTAGTTCACTTAGTTAACATAGGAAAATCATTAAAGGTTAGTGTCTGCTAAGCAGAGTTAGGTAATGAAGGATTTTCTTATTTTGGCATATTGAGTTTAATTGATTTATTTGTTGGTTCAAGACAACTGAGAAGATGAATATTAGTTATTCGAAGATGTATTTGAGTTGACTTAACAATATGAAAGATATAAATAAAAGTTCAAGTATGTAGTGCATGTTAATATAAGATATCATGAGAGAATATGATGGTGCACTCCTCTTGTATGCAGTCATCCTTTAGTCGAGCAATTTTAGGAATCTTGGATGAGCACATATTCCTTGTCTAAAGGTTTCCCATGATGGGGTTGTTTTATTGAAAGGTTTTTCCCCACCGGCAAATCCTTGTGTTATGTGTTCCTTTCTCTGTCTATTTTTTGTATGCATGGTTGGTTGTAATATTGTTGTTTACATGATATTGAATCTATAAGTGTAAAATATTTTAATAGGATTTGCATCATACTTTCCTTATGAGATTAGTGTAGGAAGTTTTTTCTGCACCTGAGTTTCCTTACAAGTGGTATCAGAGCTTGATCAACTTTTGATCCTATTTGTTGGGTAGGATTTTTTGAGCTAATCTCAAGTTGAGTGGGAGTCTTGTACAGAGCATCCTGAATCTTATTTGCAGATTGAGATGGTGAGTTCATCATATGGAAGAATGGAGGTGGAGAAATTTAATGGCACTAATTTTGAGTTGTGGAAACTCAAGATGGAAGACATATTGGAAGATCGTGACCTATGGGAAGCAACTGCAAGCGCTACAAGACCAGCAACTATAGCTCAAGCAGATTGGGATATCAAAGACCATAAAGCTAAGGGTCTCATAAGACTCTGTTTAACCGATGCAGTCCTTCTAAATGTTTTAGATGAGAAAATCACATATAGTTTGTGGGAGAGACTTGGGGTCGTGTATCAGGCCAAATCTTTGGTGAACAAGTTGTTCCTGAGGAAGAAGTTGTATTCTCTGCGAATGGAGGAAGGTGGATCCTTAATGGATCATTTAAATGCATTTAATCTACTGACTGCACAGTTGACATCAGCGAGTGTCAAGTTAGAGGAGGAGGATCATTGCTACACATTGTTGTGTTCTTTACCGGATTCATGGGACCATCTTGTGATGGCTCTCAGAAGCACATTAGTCACCTTCAAAATGGATGATGTGGTGTCTTCACTTCTATCAGAGGAGATTTGGAGAAAGGCTTCTGTTTCAAAAAAAGAAGCCCTTGCTATTCGTGGGAGATCCACGGAAAGAGGGAAGAAAAATGATAATAAGTCTGACAATAAGGGTAGATCCAAATCCCGTGGGAAGTCAAAGACTTCCAATAAGTCCAAGGTAAAATGTTGGAACTCTGATAAGAATGGGCACTTCCATAAATACTATAAAGAGCCTAAGAAGAAGAAGAAAGCCTCAGATTCTGGTTCTAAAAAATCTCAAGAAGATGGCGATGCATTCATCGTAGCTTTGGCAGCCCATGCATCTGATGATGTGTGGTTGGTTGACTCGGGTGCATCTTTTCACATGACCTCTCATCAAAACTAGTTCTCAAGATATGAAGAGTTCGATGGTGGAAAGGTGTACTTGGGTGATGATTCTCACCTAAAGATAGTTGGACGCGGAAGGGTTACTATCAAATTTCCTGATGGATGAGTAAAGGGAATCAATGGAGTTATGCACATTCTAGGTTTGGCATGAAACCTATTATCTGTAAGTAGGCTGAATGATGTAGGTGTGCAAGTTATTTTTTCTAAAGATGGATGTAAGATGATGAGAGGAGCTATGGTGCTTGCTAAGGGTACTAGGAGAGGTACTTTGTTTCATCTTGATGCACACATTTCTCAGTGTAATAGTTCTTCTATTTCAAAGAAGAGAGTAGCTATCACTTCATCCCCACCATCTAAATGAGCAGTAAAGAAGATTGTGGTTAGTAGTTCTAATGGTAGTGCAACAAGTGTACCTAAGGGTGCAAACACTTTGGAAGGAAAGCTTCTTGCAGAAAAGACAATGTTGTGGCATTTGAGATTTGGTCACATTGGTGAGAAGGGTCTCAGAACCCTGAAAAATAAAAATCTTGTTGAGGGGTTAAATGATTGCAATCTCGAGTTCGACTTTTGTGAACACTGTGTATATGGTAAACAAAATCATGTTTAGTTTTACTCTAGTTCTCACAAATCTTCTGATGTTTTGGATCTTATTCATTCTGATGTATTTGGTCCTATAAAAGTTCCTTCAATCTCCAAGTCTGTATTTTTTGTATCTTTCATAGATGAATACAATAGAAGGACATGGATTTATTTCCTTAAAAGTAAGACAAAAGTCTTTAGTCGATTCAAGGAATTTAAAGCCCTTGTAGAGAATCAAACTAGTAAGAAGATTAAGTGTGTGAGAACTGACAATGGTGGTGAGTTTTGCTCAACAGAGTTTGAACAGTTCTGTAAAGAACAAGGTATCGAGAGGCATAAGACAACTATGTATACCCCACAACAAAATGGAGTTGTAGAGAGAATGAATAGGAAACTGATGGAGAAGGCTAGGAGTATGCTTAGTGGAGCTGGTTTAGAACAAAGGTTTTGGGCCAAAGCTATGGCCACTACTTGCTATTTGGTTAACAGATCTCCTACATCAGCCCTTGTTGGTAAGACACCCATGGAGGTGTGGTCTGGTAAGAAGCCTTCAATTAGACATCTTCGTGTTTTTGGTTGTGAAGCTTATGCACATGTTCCAATGGAGAAAAGATCTAAGTTGGAAAACAAAGTTGTTAAACGTATTTTCATTGGGTACAGTGCTGGTGTGAAAGGATACAAGCTTTGGGATCATGTGACTAGTAAGGTGTTGTATAGTAGAAATGTTATTTTTAGAGAGCTAACATCTTCTCCTATTGTGCTACAACTAGATGAAAAAGAAAAGGAAAAAGATGTTGTTCAGTTGCCTCCTACCCCTGAGAAGACTGAACAGAGAGACCATGTTGGGTCTAATGATGAGGAGAGCTCTAGCAGCTCTGATAGTTCAGAAGAAGAGGAAGAAAAACCTCAATCTCAACCCTTGAGGAGATCCACGAGAGAAAGAAAGAAAATAGAAAGGTTTGGTTATTCTATGTTAGATTCCAGTTGTGATTTTGCTTTGATTACTAACACTGATGAGCCTAGATCTGTGAAAGAGGCTTTGGGCATGGAAGATGCAGGTTCCTGGATTGAGGCTATGGATGATGAGATGGCTTCATTAGAGAAAAAAAAACATGAGACCTTGTACCTTTTCCTAAAGGGAGAAAATTTGTTGGTTGTAAATGGGTGTTCAAGAAGAAATTCTATGTAGATGGTAGTGTTGAAAGGTACAAAGCTAGATTGGTTGCAAAGGGGTATTCACAGGTAGAGGGAATAGATTATGGTGAAATATTCTCTCCTGTTGCAAAGTTGACGTCCATTAGATTTTTGTTATCTCTTACTGCATCGTATGATTTAGAGATAGAATAGATGGATGTGAAGACAGCTTTCCTTCATGGTGATTTGGAGGAAGAGATTTATATGTCACAGCCTAAGCACTACATTGTTAAAGGTAAAGAATCCTTAGTTTGCAGATTAAAGAAATCTCTATATGGTTTGAAGCAATCTCCTAGGATGTGGTACCTTAAGTTTGATGTCTTTGTGTTGTCAATTGGATTTGTAAGATCGAAATCAGATCATTGTGTTTATTTTAGAATTGAAAATGATCGCCTTCTTATTGTTGCATTATATGTTGATGATATTTTGTTGTTTGGGAAGGGTAAGGGTATGATTTCTGATTTTAAATCTCAATTGTCAGCACAGTTTGAGATGAAAGATCTTGGGGCAGCTAGGTACATCTTGGGTATGGAAATTAGTAGAGACAAGTCTAACAGAAAACTTTGGTTGACACAGAGTAAGTATGTGAAGTCTGTGTTGGACAAGTTCAGCATGGCAAATTATAGACCACTATGTGTTCCTATTCCTGTGGGAACAAAGTTATTTGTAGAAGATTGTCCAAAATCTCCTAGTGAGGTGGAGGACATGAGTAGAGTACCTTATGCTAGTGCAGTTGGCAGTCTTATGTATGCTATGGTCTGTACTAGACTAGACATTGCCCAAGCAGTGGGAGTCCTGAGTCAATTTATGGCTAATCCTAGACAGATACATTGGGATACAGTTAAGCGAGTATTCAGATATTTGAGGGGTACATCAGATTACTCCATATGTTATCATGGTAACTCTTCTGGATCTCCACATTCAGTTTGTATTCATGGGTTTGTGGATTCAGATTGGGTAGGTGATATTGACCGCAGGAGATCCACCAGTGCTTATGTGTTCACTATGTTTGGTGGTGCCATCAGTTGGATGAGCAAGCGACAACCTGTGGTTGCTTTGTCCACTACAGAAGCTGAGTACATGGCTGCTACTCATGCTTGTAAGGAAGCCATTTGGCTTAAGAGATTGTGTTTTGATGTTGGTGTTGATGCAGAATAGATTACTATTTGGTGTGATAGTCAGAGTGTTATTTGCCTTGCAAAGAATCCAACTTTCCATGCCAAAACAAAGCACATTGATGTGCAGTATCACTTTGTGAGAGATATGGTGGAAGATGGAAAGGTAAATTTGGAAAAGGTAAATACTATGAAGAATGTTGCAGATGCATTAACGAAACTAGTGGGCACTAAGAAGTTCAAATGGTGTTCGGAGTCTATGGGCCTTTTGGCCTATAGCAGTTAGTTCCTGTTATGTTCTTGTTGCTCTTACAAGGTGTTCGACAAGTGGGAGAATGTTAGGAATAAGGTGTCTCAACCTTGTATAATTCATATTCTTATTATTTATTTTTTGTAAAATGTATTTCTTGCAAATAATGTTGATGTGTCGACATCTTGAATTGTGTGTAAGGAGATAATGACTAAAACGGTTATGATGGATTCCTATGACACATAAGAGCTATGTTAGGAAGATTCAATAACAGGTGTATTATTGGTACTGCAAGTAGCTACTAGAGTCTTATGTTGTTGATGTTGAACTTGCATTGCAAGTGTATTGTAACCTTGTGTTGAAGATAATACATTGTGCAGCATCTGAAGGGGTGGGGTTGTTTTACCAAAAGGTTTTTCCCCACCGGCAAATCCTTGTGTTATGTGTTCCTTTCTCTGTCTATTTTTTGTATGCATGGTTGGTTGCAATATTGTTGTTTACATGATATTGAATCTGTAAGTGTAGAAGATTTTAATAGGATTTGCATCATACTTTCCTTATGAGATTAGTGTAGGAAGCTGTTTCCGCACCTGAGTTTCCTTACACAAGAGAGGCAAGAATAATGACAAAAGGAAAAAATTATATTGGCATCAATGACAAGACATCTCCAAATATGTGATAAAAATCTCTAAAGTACACATAATTTACACAATATTTTCTTCTCCAAGTATGTTATATTTTCCAATTCATCTTGTCTGATTTTATCATCCATTGGGTGAGAGGATTTAGGTGATAATTTAGGAGGAGAAAGAAATGGAGAGCAGTATTGATTTCTTCCAAAAAAATCATTTGCTAAGGTAGTTCCATCAATATCTTCATGAGTTATGTGAGATCTCAAAGTTTCAACCCCATGTTTCCTTAATAATCTATCATTTATCATCTCATCCATGCTTTTATCTTTGCTTCCAGTGAATAACATGTCTTGCTTAAAAAGTGAGGAGGGCCTTGGTATGTTCAATTTACTAAGATTGCTAGGAGTAAACTCAATTTCTATTTTTTCCTTAGGTGTTTGATCATGATAGGTTCTTTTCCTTTACATCTTTGACAAGTTGGAACTAAGTGTAATTGACCAAAGTTAATTTGAGGTTGTTTACCGTGACTCACTTGAAACCTAGTCATAACCGACATGAGAGGGAAAACACTAGTAAATAGGAAGACTCCAAGAAGCGTTGGTATCACTCTTGGGTAGTAAAGTAATCACTTGTCCAATTAATAAGGTGTAATAATGTAATTGCCTATCACTCTCATTAACATAATGTGCCAATATAAGTTTCATGATTGGTTAACACAATATGCCACTGTTGGTCTCACAATTGTGGAATTATCCAAGAGTTATAATGTTCTATAATAAAATGTAATAATATGAGATAAATTGATATGAGATAACTTTCTTCACTTACTAACTCAAAGATAGTTATGATGCAAGGATCCAAAGTGACAACAATTTTAGACACTCAAGATTAGGTCCACAATGGTCAAATATACTCAGGAATGACAAAAACACGCTTACCCTAGAGTCCAAATGATGATTGATGAATTGTCCTTTTTTAACCAACTAAGATCAATTTCAATTTCAAATTTATAAATACTAATCAGGCACATAGAACAACAATCAGGGATTTCAAGCAAACGTCTACAAGCAATGGGCAAGGGACAAAGCAACCTTGCACATGAACAAAGATAGTGTCGTAGTATGAATCTAATCCCTAAAACCACTACTGTGTATGTTCTCAAAATATTTTTCAATCATGCACATAGTCTTAGAAAAAAAAATTTGGTAGCACTAAGGTTCTTAGTAATGGTCAACTCTACAGCTTTTGCAATCTAGAGTGGGTGAAATCCAATCCTGGCGTACTAGGGTTTTGACATATTCTGAGAATTTAATCAATCAGAGATACTAAGGAGATTCGACAACCCAACAAAAGACTACACCCGTGAGGATTTTCCCCACAAGGACATTTATATAGCGGTTGCTACTACCACATCAAAAATGGCTATTACCGCTTGAGGTACCATCCACGTGGTTGACCCAATAAAGGGAATGTCCATTATGGTTTAACCCTCTCTAATCAAGGAAGACTCACAAAGTTGTACCACATGGGGACTTGGTTTGGATTCAAGGGTTCCAAGTTTCTGATGTGCCCAAAAGGGAATAGAGCATACTCCTCTAGCCTCTTCACCTTACCCAAACATAGCAAACAAGATTTTTTGACACACTAATTTGAAATCACCTCACTAACTTTTTTGAAAAATCCAACAACAAACACCACTAGTCTCAAAAGAGAAAGTACTAATGGATGTTGAGGACAAACCCAAGCAGAATAGTGAGACAATGAAAAATATCCTTCCCTACCTACAAGGGGATCCGTCGTCAAGAGGAGCTTTGCATGTAAAGCAAACGAATGAAGCTGAATCTCTCAAGATCTCCCAAATAGTGTTCATAGGGCCTAATTACTATGTGAAACATATATGCATGAAAGAAAATCTAGATCCAATTTTAAAGCACCAAATGAAGTGTGAATCTATGAAAGCATGTAAAAACACTCAAGCCAAACACATGAAATGTTCATTTTAGTTCCAAATCCAAATGTTATAGAGATCCAACAAAATACCTAGTAATCCTTGCAATGCATTTTTCTCTGTTGTACCTCTCATTTATGCTTAAATGCTCACTCGCAACGAACAAAGCAACAAGCAAAACAAGGAAACACAAGATATGCAATATATATACCAAAGCCAAGAGGCATTTCCAAATTAGAGAAAATTAAATGAAAAGGTGTGACCCACTCTCGATGTAAAACTCTATAAAAATTATAAGATGAGGGGTTTTTTATTTAATGTAAATGTAAAATAATCCCTTTTCTTATAAAATAAAGCATGTGACATTTATGTAAGTATTGGATCAATTGTACCACTTATTTTGCCTTCAAAGTAAGTGGATAATAGAATGATATAAAATACAATTCAAATAGCATTATGATCACTTTTAACATTTGCACGCATGAAAGATTCCACAAAATTCATCTAACACCTAAATCAATAGTTATTAATAATTAAGTTATATGTAAATTTGTCAAATCAAAAGTTGTGCATTAAAAAAACATGTAGTAGGTTAGGTGCATTTTTTGTGCATATATATATATATATATATATATATATATATATATATATATATATATATATATATATATATATATATATAACTCAAAAAAGAATTATGTTTAGAATGTCATGTACCTATAAGTATGGCAAATAAAATCATTACAATTTTTAAATTTTTAAATGTGTCATTCTAATTTACATTAAAGTTTTTGAATCAGAGATCAAGCTAGAATCTCATGATAGATAAGTTCAGAGATCACTTATCAACAACTTGAGTTAAATATGAGACTAAGCAAATGGTCAAAATCTACTATATCATTAAGTAGCTTAGGATTCAAAATTACTATAGTAGCTCTTGGTACTCTTCCCCTAGTTTAATTACAAATTGTTCTTTAAATTGTTTTATTATTAGCTAAAAGACTTTAGATTATAGACATAATTAAATATTATCAACAAGAAAAAGAATGAAAAAATAATTCAATTTATTATTATCAAGTGCTTTAATAAATATATATTTTTAATATAATTATACTTAATTAGGATATTATATTTTTAATGTTTCAAAAAGTAAAAAAGTAAAATATTGAAGATAAAAAATTAACTTTATTATATTCTATTAGTTATAAAATTTATTTTATTACATATGCATTCTTATTAAATTATAAATGATAATAGAATATATTAAACTTATTTTTATATATTAATTATTGTATAATAAAAATATCTAAAACAGTTTGATCAATATCTAAGAAAAACTAAGTTCCTATTGAATGAGGAGGAAAGAGACATTTCATTTTTTCTCTAATGTTTTTAGCTTTAAACAAGAGACGTTAATAGTTTTTGGTCCCCATGTAATAATAATAATTTCTTCTAGTTTTGCAGGAAGTAAGGGTACTTTTGCAAATTTTTGTTTTTGAGACTGCAAAATTTCTATTTGAAGCTCTTTTATTCGGCAGGTGAATATTCACAGTTGGAAATCTCTGGACCTGTATTACATCATCTTATTGTTTAGGTAAAAGGTGATATTATTCATCCTGCCTATCTATAGGCGAGACTATTGTTTTTGCCTCATATTTGAGCATTTTTTTGCCTCAAAAACAGTGAATATTTTGCACAAATTGTAATGTCTGGTGGTGTCTACTAGAAAATAAAGACTAAATTTTCTTGAAAATGTTGAAATCTAAAATTTTCATTGGCCAAGGCAACTTCTAGTTGGCTCTAGCTATGGTGCAACATATTTGCACTGGCAGCCTTCACTATTTGCATGGCATCCCATCCCATGGGCATGAATAGTGTCAGTGTCAGTGTCTTTATTGTACGCACTCTTCAGTCCATTCAATAGGTACTGACAAACTGCCTCATCCGCTCATCATCTAAAAAGAAAATTAAAATCTATATTTAATATCTTTTCCAAAATTTCTTTCTCTATGCTTTTTCGGTTTGTTTGTTCCATAATTTTTTTTTTAAAAACATTCACCTAAGCTAAAAGCATATTATTTTACAATTATATTTCTAAATCAAAATTAATTATTATTTCTTTTATACTAAAGTAATATTATATGTAATTTAAATTTTTGATAAATGTATTAATTTTTTTTATCTAAATAATTTTGATTTTTTATAAATCTATCAAAAATTTTTTATATCTTATTTAACTAAAAATAATAATTTTTTTGCTATTTATATTATTTAACAATTTTATGTTTAAACTAAAACTAATGAAATCAATTATTATTTCTTATAAGACTAAAATGATGTTATATATGAAATTAAATTTATAAATATTAAATAAGATTATTTTGTTTCTATTTTATTATGCAAATTGAACTTTTATTTATAAAGTTCATTTATTTTATTATTTGAAAAATAGGAAAAAAACTATAAAAATCGACAATCATAAATTATTAATAACCATTAAATATATAAAATTACATTTAAATCTTCACTCAATCCTTCGAAGCGTTGTTGTATTATGTTAAGAAAGTTTTGACTTGATATTACTATGCAGGTGACACTCTTATTTAAGATGCCTAAAGTATTCACAACAATTATTTGATTTAATTTAATTATTTTATTTACATAATTTGATAAAACTATTTTATCTTTTTATATTTAATTTAAATGAATTCAGAAACAGCACATTTCTTTGTTTAATTAAAATGAGCATTTATTGTTTGAAATTAAAATAATTTTTATTTGAGTGAATATATTTAATGTTTATGCTATCTTTTATTATTTTATCAATTCTATTATTTTCTAGATTATCTTTATAAATTATTCAACAAAGATGATTTTACTATTTTAATGTATTTTAGACATATATTGTATATTAATAATCTTGTAATAGTCTTCTTTTAAAGGAATTCAAAAACAACACATTTCTTTGTTTAATTAAAATGAGCATTTATTGTTTGAAATTAAAATAATTTTTATTTGAGTGAATTTATTTAATGTTTCTGCTATCTTTTATTATTTTATCAATTCTATTATTTTCCAAATTATCTTTATAAATTATTCAACAAAGAAGGTTTTACTAATTTAATGTATTTCAGACATATATTGTATAGTAATAATTTTGTAATAGTCTTCTTTTTCTTCACTCTTCACACTTCTTCTTGTTAAGTTTAAAAATTATATTAGAACTTAATTCTAATTCATCGAGAGAGACTAAAAATCAAAATTGTAACAATTATAGAAAATAAATCTAATTATAGAAATCCCGCTTATAAAAATTATAAAATAGATAGATATAAAATTATATAAATTAATTTTCTCTCTTTTTTAATATTTATATAAGTTAAAATTATAGAAATTATTTAATCTTATTTACAATGTATATATTAAAAATAAATTAATTAATTAAAAGAACATCTCACAAATTAAATAGAAGAATCCTCCACAATATTTTTTACCTTTTAAAAAAAAAAAGTTTATAATTATAATTATTTATACAAATAAGAGAAGAGAAAAAAAGTTTAAATAAATGTACTTCTATAAAAATTTGATTTTACTTGATAATTTTTTTAATGAGTATTGTATTTTCTATGTACAAATATTACTTTATAATGTTCTGTTTTTCTATTTTATTTTTGTTTCACATGATAGATGTTAATAAACTATGATGTTTTTCTCTGAAATTTAATGTTTTCTTCATTTCTTTAATGCAGAAATACCCTTTTTTCCAATTTCCTAAACAACATTCAGCACAATACAAGGTAACAGTATATGATAAATGATTCACAGGCCCTTTTACTTTTTATCTATAAAATAATGAAATCCAAAGTCTCAAAACATATATGTATATAATAATATTAACAATTTATATGAATTAGAAAACTTTCAACTAAAATTGTAGTCACAAAAATTCGAGTCGTAACACTTGGTAACAAGGAAAACTTTGAAATTTCTTTCACCTTTCACACTAGATGTAGAACTTCCATGTACCAAATTCAGACGAACAAAGGCGAATGAAAATTCAAATGAACAAAGACTTACCTATGAATGCAAGGAACCCAACAGCAAGCGAGAAAATGTACTTAGCGGCGAGAATGATAACCCCAAAACTCAGCAACAGGGAGACATATGACCCAAAAAATATGATATGAAAATGAATCTGGCTCCATTGATACAGAATCCACGAGAAAAATGGCGGGACAAGCATTTATGGGTTTGGTTGATATTAATTGCAAAAAGTTGGCGGGAAATATTGCTTGTTGGGCAAGCTAGATGACGGAGGGCAGCGCAGTCAGAATGAACAGACGTCTGTACTTGTGCCTGCTAACTGCATTTGTACTTGCATTGCAGAGTCAGGATGGAGTGGGAGGATGGAGGAGGGGCCCGGTCGGTGCAAATATGTTGCACCATAGGCATCCAGCATCCAGCCATGTCGAATGGTGATTTTATAATTAATTTAAAAATTGTGATACTATGTTTTTTCTTTCTTTTATTTAATTAAAAAAATTCTAATATAAGTAATTGAGTCGGCCAGTTAGCCACTAGCGGGCTGGATAGCCGGCGCCTAGCCTTGTCCCCTAGGTGTTGACTTGGCATAGAGGTGGAGAGAATTTAAAAAGTTGCAAGTTGGGACATTTAAACTTATACTATTCTTTTACTTGTGTTCTTTCCCAAAATAATGTGTGTACTTGGGCCCCCTTGTGGCTGGGAGCTATCTATCTAGCAGAGGATTTGCACCAGAAGTGACAGTTTTTCAAATTACTTAATTAATTTATAAATCACATAACAATTAGTTTTTCAAATTACTTAATTAATTTATAAATCACATAACAATTGTTATGTGATTTATAAATTAATTAAGTAATTTGAAAAACTGTCACTTCTGGTGCAAATCCTCTGTTGTTTATCCGCAGGCTTGTGGCTAACCAGATATACTGGTACGTCTCCCAAGTCAAACCGAACACTTCCTTTTTTGTGGATGATCATGTGTTATGCATTGGGTGGGTTGACACATTTAAGGGCCTTCTTTTTAAAAAAAATTCAAACTACTTTAGGAAAATCCACTATTAATTATTTGCCCTCCACCCATGTAAGCGTACCTTGAACACGATATTTTCTTGGGAACTCTTGCCAAGGGTTGGGTAGCATGTAGATGGTTTGGGTAGTGTGCCCCCACTTGGAGAACCACTCAAAGCCTTAGGAATTAGAAGGGGGTAAGGGGTAGGGTTAATGGGTATGTTAGGAAGGGCTTAGGGATAATAAAGTTACTTAGAAATATATTAGGATTCATGTTATTGTTAAGTTATCATAATTTAGTGAGTTAGACTTCAGTATTTATGAGTTAATAATCTGATTTAATCATGTGTAATAGAGGTAAGTTGTTAGGGTCTCTTTAGTATATTTTTTAGTTAGAAATTAGTAGGTGTATAAAGGTAGTTTAGGATTTATTAATTTATGTTTAGATTATTAATGTGAATGATTAGATAGTAATATGAGAAAATGAATTTGTACCTTATAATCGTAATTTTATGAAGGTTTTCTTTTAAGGTCATTGATTATGGTTTCTTCAGCTGTAGTGTTAGAATAGGATAGTAATAAATCATGTCAATGAGATTGCGGATTAAGCCTGTGTAGTGGTGAATTATAATTCAGTGACCTGATTTAAACATGCTCATAATTTTGGAGTGGCTTGTAATAAATATATAAATAAATTATGTAAGGCTTAAGTTAGTAACTTGATTCTTAGGGGTGTTATGGTTAGAGAGTGTTATAAATAAAAGTCGCTTAGATAAGTTGTTAAGATAAGACAAATTAAGTTAGATGATCAATAGTAAGTTGTACTCAAATTTATGATAAGTATTTAATGTCTTAAGTTATTCTAGTTAGTTATGTATAATCAAGATTAAGGGTTAATGTATTGCTAGGTCAATCTATAAATGTAGATTAGTATGCCTACGGGTTACAACTAGTAAAATGAATCAGTGCAATTGTATAAAATCAATCTAACCTAACTTATGATCACATCAAGATTTCTCTGACCATCACATTACTTCAAAATATGAAAGTATAATTTAATCAACTAATTTATTCAACCCGACCTAGGTGTTCATGTAGTACTAGAACCTAGGGTTTTGAACCCATGTAGTAGGATGGAATATCGACTATGTATCCTCATCTGATACAATCTGAAACTCAACTATGTACCTTCACCCTATAACTCAAAAAATAATTGTACCATGTTATCACCCTTCAATAATGTACTTAATGATGTTATACTTTTTGTGTCAAAATATGTGCTAACATAGTTGTTGGAACCTTTTTATTAAAAATTGTTGTTGTGTTTTTGCCCTAGTTTTGCGCATGATAGATGGCATCAAATTACAAAACTAAATAAATTTTTCCTCCATGAAAAATACAATAAATAAGTTCTTACAATGAAATTAGTCTTGAAGAAGTATAAATAAGATTGTTCCATTGGTTGGAAAAAGGATCAAAGTCCTCCCATGTTGGTGGAGTACTTTACCATTTGGACTTGACTGACTTTAGCATTTGTACTAAACACCCAACAAGTTTACGAAAGTGTCTATGTAACAACTTATTTGCACCTTAGTAAAAAAAACATATTGCTAATAAATGATAGTATGTTAGCATATATGTTGGTTAATTGTATTAATATTTGTTAGTAATTTGCAAACACTTGCAATTAGCTAACATATATGCTAACATATTATTGTTTGTTAGCAATATATTTTTTACCAAGGTGCAAATAAGTTGTTGTGTAGACAATGTCCAAGTTCACAAAATAAAAATCAGCCCCATTTTAAAGAAATAATTAGAATGATAACAAAAGAGGAAGTTTTAGTAGATATTAACCATCAAGTGTGTTTGTTAGTGAAGGTGAGGAAGTTTTAGTAGATATTAACCATCGAGTGTGTTTGTTAGTGAAGGTGCTTTAGGGAAAAGAAAAATAAGCATGTACAATTAATTTAGTTCTAGCATTATAGTCCAGTGCATTGGACTCAATCTATTATCGTTCAAAGGGTTGGTACGTGTGTTCCACCATAGTTGATGTAGAATTAATACATAGAGAAAGAACAAGAGAAAATCCTTTAAATATCTTCTAATCTTAAGATCGAGATAATTGGTTCTACTTAATGTTATGTTAAAAGTTTAGTTATATTGCACCAATATTCTGTCTGCTATTAGTAAGCTCTTGATTTAGCAGCTTGTTTATAAATTGTACTACTAGGATTCCTAATCAATATTTACCTTTATAATGGCCAAACCTTTTGATGAATACTGCATTATTTTCAATAATATAAAAGGCTAGTCTTGGAGAGAAAATGAGCCCAAAGAACAAAAAATACATATGGATAGAGCTCAAAGCCAAAAACATGGATAGAATCCAGAAAGGGTTTTAATAATTAAATTCACATTAATTTCTTTTGACTTAAGAGCTACCTTATTGTTGGTAGAAGAGATTACAGAACTGTTGTCACTAAACGAGTAGCTCATTGTCAGTTTTGTTTAAAATTGATGAACACATATTCAATATTCCTCGTTGAGCATTAGCTTGAAATAAATTGAATTAAAAACACTATCTTACATGAAGAATATATGATAATTTAGAATAATTTCTTTATGAGCTCCAAATTCAATTTTCATTGACTCCTTAAGATAAGCATTTGAGAAAAGAACTAAACTTGAAGCAAACAATAGTAATTTGTCTAGAAAAATGAACCCGAAAGAATTTGTTAGGATCAAAAGAAACTTTTTTTTCTTGGGTTCTTTTTGACAATGACATTTGCAATTTTTTCCCAAAGGTTATGTGACCATACATAGTTACAATATTATGGTGTGTAGTGACATAATTATGGTGCATAATGAGGATATTGTGGTGTGTAGGTAAAAAATCATGGTTTGTGGTAAGAGAATTAAGATTACAATTATGCTTTGTAGCAAGGAAATCATGGCTTGTAGTGGTTGTGAGGGTTGTATGTTATGTCACTTCTATCTGAATCCCAAGTTCAACCTTTTCAGTGTGAGCCCTTTGTCTAGCTTTACTTTCTCTTGCTTTTGTCTTTGGGTGATCTATCTCCTTTTCAATCCTATCATGCATATAACCCTTCTCAATTTGCAAAACACAACCATCATTAACCGAATTAAAATTAAAAAAAACTTTAGAATTTATCCAACAAAAAACAACATTAGATAAATTTTCTATATATCTAGAAATTTGGCATGAACACTTTTTAGTGAATTTCAATGGAGTATTCATGTTGAATTTGTTACTATAAGCTCATTTCATAAACCAACAAGGCTTTCATTGTATAACTGTTAGTCTCAGATTGGTTTTGACAATTGAGTGTCAACACACTTAACCAATTCTCAAGATGATGTTGAGTATAATACAGAAGCTGAGCTACAATGTGTGTCGAGCAAGAGAATTCAATAGGTGTCGAGTGAACTTTAGGTCTCGAGTGATCTTCAAGTGCTGAGCAAAGTTCAAGTGCTGAGTCACTATAGATGCCAAGTAGAGTATAGATGCCAAGTGATACAAAATTTCTATATGTGTCAAGCATTAGAAACTAGTAAGAATCGAGTAACACAAAATCAACATATGAGTTTGTGTCTTCACAAACTCAGATGTAAGCTATTTTTGAAGCTGACATGGGATGAATCTTGAAGGATCTTGAAGATAAGAATGAATCTTTTGCATTACCTATGTAATTAGCATGCAGTTAATAAGAAAAATGGAGAAGGCATGCAACCAATAGGAAAAGTGCAAGAAATGATCAGGAAATGAAGATTTAATATTGATTGTAGAATCATACCTAACCCTAAGTCTTTGAAATCTTTAAAAGGAGGACAAAGCTCCATTATACAAAAAAAAAAAAAGAGGATGCACGAGAGAGAAGTTATGGGTGAATTATAGCGAAGTGCAGAAGGGTGAAAAGACTTAGAGAAGAGCAGAGCGGCATTGCAGAATCTAATTGATCAAGAATAGAGTAGACTTAGTGAAGAACATAGTAGCATTGCAGAATCCAGTTGATCAGGAATAGAGCATCAGAACTTTAAAGAGTGACATATCAGATCAAGCAAGGATCAGAGAAAACAAAGCAAAATAAGGATCTGTAATTAGCAATAGAGGATTGCAAGTTATTAGGTCAAGACTTTCTAATACTTTCTAGCAGTTGTATTAAATATGGAAATCCTATGGACTTAGGTTGGCCTAGCAGCCATTTGTAAATCCTTTAATAGGGTGGCACTCCAAGTGAATGTACAAAAGTCCTTTAACTAGGCCTACTTTTAGTAGGGTAGTTAAATCCTTTAACCAGGTCACTTTTAACAGGGTGTAAAGTCTTTAATAGGACAGGCCTTTCACAGGGTAGACCATTGGAAGTGGTCAAACTTTGTAACCTTGAACAATTACATATTACTATGCAATGATACTTTTTGGGTGTTATCCCCACCCCAGTTTTACCTTCTCATTTTGGAGGGTTTTTGGGTTACCAAATTTGTGTGTTATCTATTTTCATGCATGTCTTTTACTTTTATGCTTATTAGATAAATTGGATGCATGTGAATGTTTTCAATTACAAGGTATTGAAAAAAGTTAAAGTTAAGTTACTTCTGATTCACACCCCCCCCCCCCCCCTCCCTCTCTCAGAAGTAAAACTATCCACTTGTAAATTCCAACAATTGGTATTAGAGCCTAGTTCTCACAATAAGGAGCCTTACAGCTTGGAGACAAGATCTTGAAATGGAAGTTTACAAACTTGGGAAGATTATAGAGAATCAAAAAATTGATATACAACTTACTTTACATGCTTTGGAAGAAGCTAGAGAAGAACTAAGAAAATCCTTAAAGAGGAGAAGAGAGATTGCCATAGCTAAGAATGATACATAGTACAAGGATATTGACACTTCAAATCTATTTTCAAATGGAGATTCCAAAGAGTTCGATGCAACAATAGCAGACCTGATGGAGAAGGATAAAGCTCAAGCAGAAGAAATCAAAACACTCAAGCTTGAACAAGAATTACAAGCCATGATGCTTTGTGAAGTGACTGAATAGAAGAAAAGAACCATTGAAGACAAGGCTATGTTACAAGAAGACAAGAGAAACCTTGCCAATAGACTAGAAGAAAAGTCAATTGAGCTTGCAAGAATCTCAAACATGCAGCTAGACACCCTATGTAATGATCCCATCTTTTAGCTCTCACATTCTCCAAAGTCTAAGTGGAGGATAAGAAAAATTAAAGTCATTCAATTAAAATTAAAAGGTGACTTTGTATTAATAGCTTCTAGGGTATGTATTAATTATTGGAAGGACGGAAGCTTCTTGTGATTTAATTAATTATTGCCAGGGAGGAATTTCTAGGGTATGCATTAATTATTGGAAGGAGGAAGCTTCTAGCTCTTGCAATTAATTAATGTTTAGTTCCTTCCAGAAGGATGAAGAAAAGGATAAATAGGGTTGAAAGTCTCATTGCTGATCATTGGATGATTATGACTTGCATTTGATAAGAGCTTGGATGTGTGAATCACACTCTTTTTTGGGAAATAGAGGACGTTCATTCTCTGTTGTAACATTCTAGACGTCATTCCCTTAGGGTTTGGCCTTTGGAATATATCTCTTTCTAATTGATTGCAACATTCTCAGCATTAATATAATTTCAGCCTTGGTTCAGTTTTTGGGCATTCCTAGGTGTCCATTACAGTGGTATCAGAGCTATTAGTCATGCCATCCTGTGGAGTTCTTATAGGGAATTTGGAAAAATGAGATAAAGGGAAAAGAGGTTGACAAAATGTATACCAGTCCATATCAAGAAAGTGTAATGTTTAGGATACTTAATACATTACAGGAGGGGCAGCGGATGGCGGATGCAACAAGAGCATAACAGGCGAATGGATATGATGTTGCAGCTTATGGCTAGATAGATGGGCATCAATATTGACAATCTGTATGTTGTTCCAGTGTAGAAAGAAGTTGTTTCCTTAGGTGGGATCGAGACACATATAGAGCCACCTAGCTATGTTTTTGGTGATATGGAGTCCATCGATGTGTGATTAGAAGAATGCAAGGATACTATCATATCAGCAGCCACTTCTGTGTCAGTTGAACCATCCAACGAGGAGTTTGGTAGTATGCATGCGGTTGTAGATGTGTGCTCTGATGATAGTACACTTTTTATTGCTGATGAGGTGAGCATTATAGTGACAGAGTCATATTATACTATCGATCAACAAAGTGTTAATGTTCACTCTTGGGATAGTACTATGTTCAACATGGATGCAACATTGTCTTATGACAATCTGATGTTTGAGGCTAATGTTAATCATTCACCTGAGTAGAGTTGGGCTCAGTTTTCACCATCTACAAAGATTCAGTTTTGTGTTGCGATAGTTGGGAGGAAGAGGTTTCATAGATCTTCTATGGAGCCGCCTTCTGGTGACATCCAGACTTATATTTCATCAACACAAGTTTTGGGAGCTAACTTGCAGGACATGTGGTTGGTCTTGATGATGTTCATTTGTAGTTTGTTTAATGTCCATATGGATATCACATATTACTTCAATTGGGATCCATGTGGAGGTTGAAGTTCATTATGTTATTTTATTGCTTGAGGACAAGCAATTTCAAGGAGGGTGGATTTGTAATGATCCCATCTTTTAGCTCTCACGTTCTCCAAAGTCTAAGTGGAGGATAAGAAAAATTAAAGTCATTCAATTAAAATTAAAAGGTGACTTTGTATTAATAGCTTCTAGGGTATGTATTAATTATTGGAAGGACGGAAGCTTCTCGTGATTTAATTAATTATTGCCAGGGAGGAATTTCTAGGGTATGCATTAATTATTGGAAGGAGGAAGCTTCTAGCTCTTGCAATTAATTAATGTTTAGTTCCTTCCAGAAGGATGAAGAAAAGGATAAATAGGGTTGAAAGTCTCATTGCTGATCATCGGATGATTATGACTTGCATTTGATAAGAGCTTGGATGTGTGAATCACACTCTTTTTTGGGCAATAGAGGACGTTCATTCTCTGTTGTAACATTCTAGACATCATTCCCTTAGGGTTTGGCCTTTGGAATATATCTCTTTCTAATTGATTGCAACATTCTCAACATTAATATAATTTCAGCCTTGGTTCAGTTTTTGGGCATTCATGGGTGTCCATTACACCCTAAGTCAGATGATGAATGCACATCATGAACTAAATGTCAAGGACATTGAGATCTCTACACTGAAGATGCAAAATGAACAACTGCAAAATGATTGAAAAGAGAAAAGAAGATTACAAAGAGCTTCAACAAACCCAATGAGGCCATCAAGTACTTTAAGCAGCTATTAAAATCACCAAGGACTAGCAATGATACTTTAGGACTAGGATACATCAGCACTGAACAAGGAGAGTCATCTAAGACTACAAAAGAAAGGAGTAACAAAGGTAAGAACACTAAACCTAGGGACATACTTCTAATGTGTGTAGGAGCAAGAATATCCATCAACATGACAAACCTAAGAATGCAAGTCACTGTCATAAGTGCAAAAAGCAAGGTCATCAAGAACACAACTGTAGGACTAGGACTATCAGAACAACAAAATTTGAAGGTCAATACTACAATTGCAAAAAGTATGGACATAGAGCTTTTGAGTGCAGATCAAAACCTATGTGGACACCAAACCAACCACCTAGAGGAAATAATGCACATCACTACAATTGGGACTACAACACTAGGTATAGTTGTCATTACTGTCAGGAATATGGACACATTCTTGAAAACTGCATAAGGACACATTTCAAAGGGAACTACAGCAGATGGTTGAGCCAAACCACATGTTTCAGTTGCTTAAAGACTGGTCATATCAGCAAAAATTGCCCAACAAAGTCAAAGGCACCCAACTCAAAGAATGACAAAGGTAAAGAGAAGGTAGATGTTGAACACATCAAAGGAGAAATGAATAAGACATGGAAGAAGAAAGATGGGTGTAGCACATCAAATGAAGGGATCACTTCACCTAATAGGTCAAGTGATCACACTTCATCAAACTAAGCAAGACAAGGCATGAGGGACTGATTTACAAAGTTTTATCATACATCAGTTCCTAGACAAGTAAGTACTAAAAAGAAGAGATCAGCATGAACAAAGATGCAAAGTTAAAATTTTAAGATTTTACAAGTGTTACCAAGTTGCCCTCAGAAGCCAAGTAAAAATCTAGTACAAGACAAGTTGATTGTCAAAAAAATAGAAGTAGAATGATTGATTGGAGTTGAGCCAATAGTAGAAGCCGAGTGAAGAAGAAATTTTCAGTTGAAGCCGAGTAAAGAGTACTCCTGTGGAAGCCAAGTGGTGAAAAGGCAATGGAAGCCGAGTAATGTAGAATCCTTCAGAAGTCAAGTGGACAGCTATAACCATACTAAGCATTAAATGTAATGAAAATAGGGTATATTATCACATTTTCAATCATTTCTCTTCATTGCGAACAAAGAGCAAAGATGAAAAAGAGTGCAAAATGAGTTCAAAGTAGAGAATTCAGTGATTAAGCAAATTTCAACAGCATTTCAACATGATTTCATCGATCTTGAGGTATTTACATCTGTGTCGAGCTACATAGTTTCGTATATTCTTTGCATACAAACTCTAGATTGCAAAAATGGCTTCTAGCTCTAGGAAAACTCAAGAGAAGGAACCTTTTGAAGTCCAACTAGTGTCAAATGAGGTCAAACAACCTAATTTCTGCTCAATCCCAGAGGTATCATATAAGAACGACCCAGTTGGAGCCCTATTCATCATGCCCCCTAAGGTTGTAATCGTTTAGGATGTAAGGAGATGCTATAATTGCAAGATTGGAGCCATAGGTGACATGGAAATGAGGGAAGCCTATGAAAAACTGTATGATAATGGAGTGTTGAAAGAAGAGTTTCAGATTGTCGAAAGGAAGGGTTTGATGCGAGCCTTAGAATTCCCCACAATTTTCAAAACTGAATGGATCATACTAGTGCTAAGCTGAATACATGATGGAAGCTTATGGTTGGAGGATGGCCCAATAAAAATTACGAAGAGAATTGTTCATAGAGTGATAGGATACCCAACCCTAGATCGGTCGAAGACCCTTAGGAGTGATTCTAAGGAAGCAATTGAGAAAAACACAAGTGCTAAGTGGAACAAGAGAGGGATGACAATTAATACCATTCAAGACCCTCTTGCTGATTTTGTTGTCAGATTCATTACACAAATGTTCTACCAATCCAACAGACTCAATAGTATGCCCTGCATTGCAATAGATGTTGGTTATAAATTGGTGAAAAAGGATCATACCTATGATCTTGTAGAACTGCAACTACAACAAATTAATGAGAATCTAGTAGCTATCACAAGAACCAAGGGATCCCAAAGCAAATTTGGTGCCATTTTGATTTGTATATTATTTTATGTGCAGAATGAATTTCCTTCATTTGGTAAAGTAGCCTGGAAGATTAATAGGTCAATAATAGCTCAAGTTAATGAATACATAGAATAGATGGGAGCTAATTTTGAGACCTTAATGATTAGTTATTTTGAAGACTTCAAGAAGTCAATAAAGCAAAGGCTAAGAATTGGAGTTTCCTTAGTGGAGAAGCATGTAAATGATGTGTGTTTTCTTGTAGATATAGATTATACATACATTCAAGCTAGCATACCAAGAGTGAGATGGTTAAGACCTCTTGGTTATGAAATAAACATAGATGAAGCATCAACAACAATAACTGCATTATTAGTAGAGGAAATAGACAAGGATGCACCACATTTTGGAAACTATGATGTGGTGAGATCAAAAGCGGATATTGAGTTAAAGATTGCCTCCACTTTGAAAAAGAAGGATAAACTTGTGAAGAAGTTAAAAGCCAAATTTGGGGAAGGCACTGCAGAAGCAGCAGAGGAAGAAGTTGAAGATATCGAGGATGATGAAGAGGAGCAAGGTCAAGGACCACTTGCTATAACCCAAGGTATGGGGGAGGATGTAGATGAGGAGGAAGGTGCTGAGTAGGAAGCACCCAAGATTGAGACAAAGAAAAGAAAAGCTCAAAAACAGCCAGTTGCACAGCCCAAGTGAAAGAAGAAGGCTATAAAGCCAAGTCCAGCCAAGCCAACTACAGAGGCCGATACCAGGGCTACAACTCAAGTGGAAAAAGTAAAAGAGAAATAAAAGGCAACAGAACAAGGAGGACCTATAGAGTAGAAGAAAAGAAGAAGGTATGTTGCACCTCCTAAATTTGATGAAGAAAGAACAAAGTCTGATGAAGAGCAATTTAGATTGGTAAGACATTCTAACACATCTAAATTGGAAAGCATTTGCAATAA
This sequence comes from Cupressus sempervirens, assembly GCA_028749045.1. NCBI lineage: Eukaryota > Viridiplantae > Streptophyta > Pinopsida > Cupressales > Cupressaceae > Cupressus > Cupressus sempervirens. The sequence goes on along the minus strand of CM053787.1, from coordinate 276,893,723 downwards.
TATTAGAGACAATGCTGATTTAACTAGTCTAAAGACCATTAATTTTAATAGGTTGTCAAAGGAACAATAGAACATAGTGGAAGAGTCCATCTACACTATGATGGCTAAGTTCAAGACCACCACACTTGAACTAGATAATTCAATGCCTAAGGAGCTAAGCTCATTAGTTGAGAATAAATGGCATTACTGTCTCAAAATGCAAAAAGGAAATAAGGGAGTCAACATTGGCTCGAGTAATGTTAGACCTTACTAAAGACCAAATAACAAAGGCTAGCAAAAAGCATGGGAGCAAATTTGCACCCAAATATAGAGCCTTTAGAATTTTACAAAACCAAATCGAAGATGTTGTGAAAAAGTCCACAAAAATGTGGAAACTAATTTATGAATTGAAAATAGTAAAGGAAGGGCAGGAAGACCCATTTAAAGGAAGAAATGATGAAGAATAAGAAGAAGAAAATGGGAAAGATTAAGAAGGAGAGAAAGAAAAAGAAGAAGAAACAGTGGAGAAGACACATAGTGAAGAGGCAATAGCTGAAGAGCAGCAACCAAAACAAAGTGTCCAAGACACCCAACTGCCACCACCAAGTCCTCCACATACAACACCTATAGGGACAATAATTTTCAAGGATGTTCCTAACACTTCAACTCAGATTATCAACTGATTAACTGCAGAGGATCTCAAAAAGATCCTTCACCAAACTATACTGCAATCATAGCTATGTACAAATCCAATTTTGGTGAGTGTTGATGAATTTGCAAAAGGTTGTAGTAGAGATAACAAGGGAGAAGGAAAACACTCAAGAACCACCTACAAAACCTCCCACAGCTACAACAGATCAACCCAAAGAGCAAGAAACACAAGATAAAATTGCTAAGGTTAATAATACAGTTACAGTCACAACAACTGTTGAGGAGCCAACAAAGGAACAAACATGGAAAGATGTTCCTATTGCACAAAGACAAGGTGTACCTCCTTAGATCATCATTATTGATCAAGGCAGTAGAGAAGAGGAGAAAGAAGAGGAGAGAACCTCTAAAGAAAAGGAGAAGGAGGCAATACAAAAATTAGCAAACTTGCCTACCTCGGGGACTCCTAATAAGAAGTTGAGCATTGATGAAGTACCATTGCAAATTTCAGCACCAGGCTCGAGCACCATCAAGGTTGCAAGGGTACTTCACTATGAAGACCTTGCACTTGATGAAGAAATAGTCATACCCAGTTATGACTTAAGAACTATAAACCTACAATAGATAAATGAAGTGCAAGAGGCACTTGAGAGAAGAAAGAGACGAGATACTCAGAAATGAGTATAGATAAGCAAGCACTTGTAGAAATAAAAGACATATTTCTTCATGCATTCATCTTACAAGTATCTGATGAAATCCAGCCCATCATGGAGCAATTTTCCAATATTGTGGACCAGGTACAGAATGAAGACCTTGACACTAATGTTAAATTATTAGAATGGTCAGAAAAGAAGTTTTAGATGAAAGTGAATGAGAAAATATCAAGTGAAATAGTACTTTCACAAGTTGAATTGGCTAAGAAGGTTGAAAAGGAAAAAAAAATACTTGGGAATGTATTCTCAGTGTACTCCAAGTTGTGTGATTCATCATATTTCACACAGGAAACTAGCCAAAGGATACTGAGCTTGGAATGAAATCTAAAGATTTCCAACACATAGCTACCCAAAGATCCAGCTCAGAGTGAGAAGCATTTTGAAACTACACTTCACACACATAAAGAGTTAGTTGTATTGACAACAAAAGAGGCAAATATCAAGGCCAAATTGATGCAGATTCAATCTTCCATCAGCCCACATCTAGAAGTACTCCATAGGAAACAGGGCTATGCAGAAAATGTTCTAAAGATAGATCCTAATCTTTCTACTTTAGAAGGCCTTGTACATCTTGCAGTAGAGATGGCCATCTAGCACAAGTCATTGGAAATTGCTTTAGATAATTGGGATGCTTCTCTCAAGATGATTATGGAGGTAAATAAAACATTTTTGGTGAAGTATTCTATTCATTCTTAGGACTCTTTGACATAAGTATCAAAAGGGGGAGATAATTTATTGTTGCATCTAATAAGAATGGGGAGATATAATGTTTTGGGGGAGATCTGAATAAGAATGGTTACATAATACATTCTTTGATCAAAGTAATAAAGAATATCCAAAGGGGGAGATATTCAAATTCACATTTTGAGGATGTAATAAAGCCAAAAGGATACAAAATTGCAAGAGAATGTGAAAAAGGGGAATAGATACAGAGTATAGGAAGCAGAAACAGGGCACACAAATACAGAAACAAAGGTAGATAAGTCAAAGAGTATCAGATACATTAGTATGAGACACATTCAGCACAATAATTTTGGTTACAAGAATGGAAATGACACATCAACTCAAGGGGAGTTATAAGATTTTGAGGTATACACAATTAAGTTTTTGAAGTCTTGTACATATGCCGAACAAAATATGTAGTATACTTATAGGGATCAGATTCATAATGCTTAAGTAAAGTGTTTTTGCCACTCATGTCAAAGGGGAGATTGTTAGTCTCATATTGGTTTTGACAATTGAGTGTCAACACACTTGACCAATTCTCAAGATGATGCCAAGTATAATACAGAAGCTGAGCTATAGTGTGTGCTGAGCAAGAGAATTCAATAGGTGTTGAGTAAACTTCAGGTGCCATGTGATCTTCGGGTACTGAGTGAAGTTCAAGTGTCGAGTCACTATAGATGCCAAGCAGATTATAGATGTCAAGTGATATAGAATTTCTATACGTGCTGAGCATCAGCAACTAGTAAGTGCCAAGTAACACAGAACCAACATATGAGTTTGTCCCTTCACAAACTCAGCACAAACTCATATGTAAACCATTTTTGAAGCTAACATGCGATGAATCTCAAAGGATCTTGAAGATAAGAATGAATCTTTTGCATTACCTATGTAATCAACATGCAACCAATAAGAAAAATGGAGAAGACATGCAACCAATAGGAAAAGTGCAAGAAATGAGCGAGAAATGAAGATTTAATATTGATCGTAGATTCATACATAACCCTAAGTCTTTGAAATCTTTAAAAGGAGAAAAAAACCCCATTATGAAAAAGAAAAAAAGAGGATGTGTGAGAGAGAGGTGTATGGGTGAATTATAGCGAAGTGCAGAAGGGTGAAAAGACTTAGAGAAGAGCAGAGCAACATTGCAGAATCTAGTTGATCAAGAAAAGAGTAAACTTCATAAAGAATAGAGCAACATTGTAGAATTCAGTTGATCAAGAACAAAGCATTAGAACTTTGAAGAGTGACATATCAAATCAAGCAAGGATCAAAGCAGACAAAGCAGAACGAGGATCTGTAATCAATAATAGAGGATTGCAAGTTATTAGGTCAAGACTTTCTAATACTTTCTAGCAATTGTATTAGATATGGAAATCCTATGGACTTAGGTTGGCCTAGTAGCCATTTGTAAATCCTTTAATAGGGTGGCATTCCAAGTGAATGTACAAAAATCCTTTAACCAGGCCTACTTTTAGCAAGGTAGTTAAATCCTTTAACCATGTCACTTTTAACAGGGTGTAAAATCTTTAACAGGATAGGCCTTTCATAGGGCAGACCATTGGTAACCTTGAATAGTTACATATTGCTACAGTGATACTTTGTGCGTATCATCCCCACCCCAATTTTACCTTCACATTTTGGAGGGTTTTTGGGTTACCAAATTTGTGTGTTATCTATTTTCATGCACGTCTTTTACTTTTATGCTTATTAGATGAATCAGATGCATGTGAATTGAAAAGGTTAAAGTTAAGTTACTTCTAATTCACCCCCCCCCCCCCCCCCCCCCCCCCCCCTCTCAGAAGTAAATCTTCCCACTTGTAAATTCCAAAAATAACTCCCACCTCAAACCTCAAAGACATCCAATCAAGTAAAAATATTTACTTGCTATCAACACCAAACTTTGACAAAAGTGATGTGCTTTAACCTAAGCATCTAAGTTGAAATTTAAAGAATGATGAGGGTTAACGAAGTCTAAAATATTCTTGGAAAAATAGAGAATTTCCTCAAAGAAAATTGGAAAATTTTCCATGGAGTGAGTTTGGAGAGTTTACCTTGTTGGGACTAATCCACATTCAATTTTCAAAAGACATTGAATGTCCTAATCTATTACTATAGCATCTTCGATGATAAAGTAGAATTTGATCAAGGATTTTCTCCCAAGATATGTGATTGCATCCTTTACCTACCATTTATGTATCATAGTAGACAAAGAAAACCCAAATATACTATTCATGACAAAGACATGATGAAATTGTGAGATTGATGCTTTTTCATATTTGTGAAGCATCAACTTATCATGGGATATTAAACCCCATTCCAACATTTGAAACCAACCAAGTAGATAATCATGAGATTATTGTAGAATGTGGACTATGAGTGGAGATGCACAAAAATGATCCAAGTCATGATCATGGGAATCTCAGTAATTATCATAGATTCTATAGTACAAATTACTTTAAAGAAGGCAATTTTTTTATAAGTTTGTGATACCCAAAAAACTGTTGATGCACTTTAATCCTCACAACCCCTATTTGGCTAGAATATCTAACAAAAAATCAGAGCACGAAGTGAGGATTTCAACAAGTAGAAAATAGTTAGTTGCCCTCATGCACTCTTCTTTGATCACTCATTTGTAAAGTTTCTGCAAATTCTATTATAAAATCAGACTTTTCAAATTCCCTTGAGTTGTTATAGATAATCTTCTTTAACTTTTGAATATAGAAGTTATCAAAATATTGAATGTTGTTTTGAATTTAATTATCTCTGCAATAAATTTGCATGGGGTAGTATTGCTTGAAGGAGTAGACTTATGCTATTTTTGTGTGTCCTCAAACTACAATAACACCCACCCCTTATACCAAAACCAAAGGGCATGTCCCTTAAAGGGACATGACCCTCTCTAGGTTGGCCCATATAATACTTCTATAAATCGGTGCCTATGAAGGAGATAACAAGAAGTTTAACAAACATAAAAAACATGTTTATTCCAAGGATTTCCGCCCTATTTATTTGTCAAATATAGTATATATAAATGCCTTTATATGGTATAAGTGGAGAAGATTAAGGTGTGGTCTACACTTCTCAGACCAGTGTGAATATCAATGTTAAATATTTAACACTCCCTCTTAACTTGATAATCATACTGAGAGATAACATATCTAGCATCATCAATTACGATGAATAAGCATGGATTGATACTCTATATCTATCTAAATCTTCTGAGCAAATGGTATCATGGAACACATGATACCGAGTCATATAACCACCTTGTGATATGACTTATCACTTATACTAGTGGTATCAGTATTGCATGTAATGCAATATACATAGGATAAAATCTGAAGAATGATTAAATTCTTCATTTATGCAGGTTTTGACTCATAGGAACTGGCAATCCTATATCACAACTTGATCTTGAGTAAGATCTACTAGAACATAGGATAAAGTCTGAAGAATAAATTCTTCCTTTATCTAAGTTGTGATTCATAGACATGAAAATGCTTATGTCACAAATGATCTTGAACTCATCTAGATCTAATAATAGTTCTATATTGTTCAATACATTATTTGAGAAATCATCATTTCCCATAATGTCTTTTATACAAGTATTCATTGCTTTAGAGATCATCACCTCTTAAATAATGAATAGAAATGGTTGAGTCCATAATAGTCAATAGCCTGACAATAAAATTATTTTATTAATAATATAAAGAATACAAATGAATTACAATTCAACCATACCAAGTCTTTTCCTGAAGTGATCTAGCTTCACTCTAGAGAGAGGTTTGGTGAGAATATATGGTGTTTAATCTGTAGTGCAAATGTATTATAATTTTACAGTATTCCTATCTACCATATCTCTTACATAATGGTAAGGAATTTCAATATGCTTGGACCTGCCATGAAAAACTGGATTCACTAAAATCTTGATGGAGCTTCGATTATCACAATGAATAATCATAGGATTCATGGCTTACCCAAATAATACCATAAGTAACTTTCCAAGCCAAACTACTTCCCAAGAGGTTATCGCTACTGTAATGTATTTGACTTCTATGGAACTCTGTGCTACTGAAGACTATTTTTTGCATATCCAAGATATCATTGCTGATCCTAAACTGAAACAACATCCTGAAGTACTTTTTCTATCTTTAACACTTCTACCCCAATCCAAGTTAGTGAATCCATGTAAATCTAAATAAACTTTCTCATATTTGAGCCCAAGATTAAGAGTGCCTTGTAAGTATCTCATAATGTGTTTGACAACAACTAGGTGAATCTCCTTTGGCTCACACATAAATTGACTTAAGGAATTAATAAAATAGCTAATATTAGGTCTTGTATTTACCAAGTACATCAGGGACCCAATCATTGTTTGTAGAGAGTAGAATCCATGGAAGGTGATTCGGCTGTTGTTTCTTTAAGTCTATGTAGATTAGTTTCCATTGGAGAAGACATAGACTTGCAATTCCACATTCCAAATCTCTTCAAAATATTTAATGTATACTTCCCTTGATGAAGGATAATGCTATCAGAATTATGTCATACTTCCAGTCCTAGGAAGTAATGAAGGAGTCTGAAATCTTTCATCTTGAATTCTATAATTAGATCTTTCTTGCATTGATCTATAAGATTATCATCACCTGTTATTAGTAAATTACAACATAGAGTATCAAAATTACCATATCATCTTTATCCCTTTTATAATATAGATTTGGATCATATTCATTTTTGGAGAATCCTAGGCTGGTGAGATACTTATCAATTCTTTCATACCAAGCCCTTGGAGCCTATTTAAGCCCATAGAGAGATTTCTTGAGCTCGCAAACAAAATCATTAGGATTATTAGTTTCAAATCCTTTAGGTTGCTCCAAATATACTTCTTCTATGATCTTTCCATTTAGGAATGTTGTTTTTACATCCATCTGATGTACTTTCCATCCCTTTGATGATGTAATGGCTAGGACTGCTCTTACAGAGGTGTATCTGGCAACAGGAGCAAAAGTTTCTTCATAATCAATCCCCTCTTTCTAAGAGAATCCCCTGGCTACAAATTTGGCTTTATGTTTTTCAATGCTACTGTCTGTAGCATGCTTTAGTTTAAAAGTCCACTTGGAAGAAACAACTATTTTTCATTCAAGTCTTGGAACAATTTCCCAAACATCATTTTTCATAATAGATTGGTATTCTTCTATCATAAACATCTTTCCAGGTTATATGTTTAATAACCTTTGAAACATTGGTAGGTTCTAATTTAGACAAATCATTCATGTTTGGTGTGTAACTAGAAAATCTTTTAGGTCTTTACTTTCTTTGATTATTTTGAATCATGCAACAAAGTCTTGTGCTCCCTCTACTGTCTTAATGGCCCAAAGTGGTCTTTTCTTAGAATTTTGAGTTTCTTCAAGATTAAGATTTTGAATTTCATCTTCAATTTCTTGAATGTTCTCCCTCTGAGACTCAATTTCAGTATTTCTTTCAGAATTAGGTAAATGAGAGGGTTCTTTAGAACTTAGGGCATTTTTGAATGCTAAGTCTTCTTCAAAAATTATATTCCTACTAAGTTCAATATTTTTATGTCCACGTATGAAAATCCTATATGCTTTAGATGTTTCACTATACCCTACAAAAATACCTTTCCTCCCAAAGGGTTCCAACTTAGTTCTCTTTTCTTTTGGAACACAGATATATACAGGGCACCAAAAAATCCTAAGATAACATATATTGGATTTAACCTTAGTAAAGACTTCTTCAAGAGTTTTATCTCTATAGGAGTGATGGCTTCTATTTTGAATATAGACATTAGTACAAGAGGCTTATGCCCAAAGATAATATTCTAGATATTGATCAAATATCCTAGCTCTAATAGCTTCTGTAATTGTCTGATTCTTCCTTTCTACTACCCCATTTTGTTGTGGGTTACAAGGAACAATATACTCCCTCTTAATTCATGTTTCTTTACAAAACCTTTTAAACAAATCTTAGGTGTATTCCCCTCCTTTTTCAGTTCTAAGAGTTTTAATTTTATGTCCTAATAAGTTTTCAGTTAATGTTTTAAATTCTTTAAATCTCTTTAGGATTTCTTTTGATTCTTTGCATTTTAAGAAGTAAATCTAAGTTTTCCTAGAGAAGTCATCTATGAATAGAATATAGTACCATAATCCTCCAAGAGAAGGAACTAACTTAGGTCCACATAAATCTAAGTGGATTAATTCCAAAATATTGTTGGTTTTTCTAGTGCTATCATGAAATGGACTTTTGGTGTTCTTACCCAGAGCGCGCCCTTTGCATGTGCTTCGGTGGTCTTTATTTAGTTTAGGTAAACCGATAACCATCTTCTCCATAGTTGATAATATTTTGAAATTTAGATGTCCTAGCCTTTTGTGCCAAATTTCATTTATGTCCACAGCTTCATGAATTAAGGCTTGAATAGGTCGACTAGGTTCTGAATTTAATTCATATAAATACCCTTTTCTTTGGCTAATCAATGTTTCTTTCTTAATTAAGGAGTTCTTAGCCTAGGTTATTACTTTATTGTCCATGAATGAAACATTATGTTCACCATCTTCAAGTGTTGTAAATAAGATTAGATTTCTTTTTATTCTTGGTACATAGAGTACTCCATTGAGAAGAAGATAATTTCCTGATTTTAGTTTCAAGGTGCAATTTCCAATTCCTTTGACAGAATGTGCTGAATTATCACCAATGGTGACTTTGCAGTTAACTTTTTCTGATATAGAGTGTAGTGCTTCTTTGTATCCTATAACATGTCTAGATGATCCACTATTAATCACCCATGCTTTATTTGAGACTTCATTTGATAGTGACAAATACAATACATGATTCTCAGGATCATAGTTATCTTCATCCCTAGTAACGTTTGTACAATTCACTTGTTGTTTAGAATTCTCAGGGCAATTAAATCTATAGTGTCCAAACCTCTTGCATCTAAAGAATTTTATTTTGGATAGATCTTTCTTAGGTTTTTCATTCTTTTGATTACCCCTTTTCTTCTTGAAATGCTTCTTTTACCTTTATAGGAATTTGTATTAAGAACATGAAGTTCTTCATCTTCTGTTTTTAGCTTTCCTCCTTTCTTAAGTTTTCTAGATTCTTCTTGAAGGCAATCTTCTTTAAGTTTATTGAAGTTAGGAAGTTTGTCTCTAGCACTTACTCCTTGTGCGAATGTTTTCCATGAATCTGGTAATTTGTCTATAACCATTAGTGTTAATTTCGTGTCACTAATGATAGTTCTTATACTTGCAAGTTCATCTCTTAGACTGGCAACACTTAGGAAGAAAGAATTCATTGATTCTCCTTTCTTTATTTGTATGCGATTTAGTTGTCTTTTTAGTGCAAGAACTCTAGTTGCATTGTTGACCTCATATGCATTTAGTAATGCATTCATCATAGAAAATGTTGTTTGATGTTTTGTTAGCATAGGTACAATATCATTTTTCACTCCATCTAATATGATCTAAATGGCTTATCTATTTCCTTTAATCTAGATAGATTTATGAGGTTCAACTGTAGGTTGTTCGGATGCTGATTCAACAAATTATCTTACATCATTTTCTTCAAGAATCATCATGATTTTGAATTTCCAAGCATCAAAGTGTTCTTTCTCATCAAACCTATCTCGAGTCTAATTGTGTATGCCATTGAAGATAGTTGAATGATGCTAGATATATATAAGGTCTGATTACTTAATTTGCAAAGCCTAGGTTTGACTACTAGAGCTCTGATACCATTTAAAGTTTCTGCAAATTCTATTATAAAATAAGACTTTTCAAATACCCTTGAGTTGTTGTAGATAATCTTCTTTAACTTCTGAATATAGGAGTTATCAAAATATTGAATGTTGTTCTAAATTTAATTGTCTATACAATAAATTTGTATGGGGCAGTATTGCTTGAAGGAGCTGACTTATGTTATTTCTATGTGTCCTCAAACTACAATAACACCCACCCCTTACACCAAAACCAAAGGGCATGTCCCTTAAAGGACATGATCCTCTCTAGGTTGGCCCATATAACACTTCTATAAATCAGCACCTATGAAGGAGATAATAAGAAGTTTAACTAACATAACAATTAGTTATGGTTATTACAAAATACGTTTACTCCAAGGATCGCCGCCCTATTTATTTGTCAAGTATAGTATATATAAATGATTTTGTATGGTATAAGTGGAGAAGACTAAGGTGTGGTCTACACTTCTCAAACCAATATGAATATCACTATTAAATATTTAACATCATTCTCCAAATATGTGTGAGAAATTCCACTCCAAGGAAGCACCTCCTTGTTGGCCCAGAGATAACATAGTGGAGATTAGCTTCAACGAAAATACCTAGTTAGATGATTCATTGTGAATATAAATTATTATCTACAATTTCATTAGAAGAAACATAGCCCTAAAAAGGGTCAATAATGCACTCCTCTTGGTTTCTCCAACAAACATATGACTCAAAAATGTGAAACATAACTTTTCTACAAAGTTGGGTAGTTTGAACTGTTGTGATCAATTGTATTTGCAAAACTGCTTGACTAGCTGCCATTGTTCATGCTCTTCCCTTGGCACTGAATGAACTCAAAAATACATGCCAAAAGACTATTATATAGATCATAAAAATAAATGCAAAATAGCTCACAATAGCTAAGGCATGTGGGCTTACAGCATGCCACGTATTCAAACCATCTGTCAGTGTTCTCAATTTTCATTAATTTTTCAATGGGAAAGAGGAAAGGACCACTAGCAAAAATGGGCCCAACCAATGAAAATAGAGCAATAAAAAATAAAAAACTTATTTTATTAAGAAAATACAAAAGAAGTTAGATTAAACTATTTTTGCACAATTTTCACAATTTGGACTAATAGGATTATTGTAGTTGAAAGCATAAGTCTCTGACCTTAAGGACAATAAAAGGGTCAAAGGACTCCAAGAGGGCGATGTCTATAAAGACATAAAATAGTCTATGATAAGAAAATTTTGTTTATTCTTAATAATAATTATAAAAAAATTAATAATATAATAGTGTTTTGAAATTCAATTTAACTATTAAATTTAAACAAATTGTCTTGTCACATGCTTTTTGATATCTGTATATCATTTCACTCCAAGAGCTAGCAAGTACTTGATAGAAAATTAAACTATGTAAAAATAAATAAATTTTTAGAAAAATAATTATATAAATTAATAAGTACTATGTATTGACATTCATGCCCTTTTAATAAGTAATATTTCAAAGTAAATAGTGATGATGTAAGAAGGTATAAGGAATACATTTGGACGACCAATTTTCTATTAATATTTAATTCATTTTAAATTTTAAATTTAAATCAATTCTTAAAACTCTACAATCTTTATTAGAATATAATAAATTAATATTTTTTACTTTTATTAGTCCATGTCGTAAGGCAGGAGACTAAAGTTTTGAAGTGCTTATTTCTATTAGCTTTGTTTTTGAACACTATGTATAATATGTTATATCTTATAGTTTGGACAATATATTTATTAAAATGAAGTTTTCCTTATTTAATTCTTCATTTTTCATTGGCTAAGAGGATTTTTGTTGGTAGTCTTTTTTATTTTGGGTAGGAGAAATTATCATAATTTCTAGACATAAGCTTTGATGTGTCCACTGCATATACAAGAAACACCAAAAGAGGACAGAAGTCTGCATTGAGGACAGATGTCTGCACTACTTTGTCATTTCTTACTTGGTGGCATTATTATCTACATAGATGGCATCCATTTCTCTTGGCATCCATTTCCCTTTGTAGATTTCAGAGTCTTTTCTACTTCTCACATATTATTTTTCAACTCCTAAAGTTGTATCTACTACAGATTTGTGTAGAATGTGATTTGGTAAGGTCTCAATTTGCTCTGTCTCTATTGTTGAACTAGTTTGTTGAATTATTTTTTAAAAATTAAGTTCAGGCTGATTACATAATAGCAATAGAAACTATTAGGATAAGGAAGGTTTTAAAGGAATGAAAAGGAGAATTACAAATATTTCATCCAAAAAATTGATGAAAAATCTTATTTTTCATAGAAGAAGTGCAAGCTATTATGTTATAAATAAAAAATTGATTGGGAATGATGAAATCTAAATAGAGTTTTCTAATCTGAGCGACAACACAAAAATATTTGTTACTAAGCCATTGAAGAAAGATAACTTTCAATGCTTAAAAAAATTGGGAATATGAAAAATGATTTCCAAAATCCACCATTATTTTTTAAAAATTTGATTGTTGTAAGCCTCCATCATCTGTCACCTGCTTGTCAGGAGTAGCATTCTAAAGATGTACATTAAGATTTCATCTCTCCCAATTGACCTTGATGTGTAGTTGCAATTCCCAGTAAATTTAATGCTTGTATAAGGATAATAGTTTTGAATTTGTGAAAAGGAATATTTGAACAATCTTGAACAAACAAAATGCACATAATTATAAGTAATTTTTGTGCAACAACATAATTTTTTTAATGAAACTCCCAATTTTCATATGTTTTTTTAATTGCAAAGCAATTGAAGCAACTGATGCATGCTAACAGGTTTAGGTTCGTCACCTCATTCCCAACATAAATACTCAACAATAATATTCTAGCAGGGTTTGAATTTTGGTGTCAAACACTACACACAACTATATGTTAAAATTGTTGCATCATCTATGTCTTAATCATTTGTTTATTCTTTGTAAACTGTATAGTAAATTTTTAGCATTAGTCCTAGATCTTACTTCTCTACTTTTGATTTTCTAATTTTTGATGTCATAGGTTTTTGCTTTAAGTGCATACGATAAAATAAAAATGGCTACATTGTTCATGTTTCAACAATTTCATTATTTTAGGTCCCAATATTTAGTGAATGTTAGAATTGAGCAATACATTTCTTATTTCTCTTTCTATGGTGTGTAGTGAACTTTTAGTATCAATGATATGTCATAGGTTTCTGTCTTTAACAGATGCTAAAATTTTGTATTTTATTTTAACATTTTGACTATTCATTATTTTTTATGTGCAGTCTAATGCAAAAGCTCTAGAGACACGTGAAGAGAAAGGTTACTACAAAAGGCCGCTTAAAGCTACACTTATTGACTTAAACTAGAGGAGGTAGAGGTCATAGGACAACTATCAAATTAAGAGATATTTATGTATCTATCAACTTCTTCCACTTTCAGAGAGGGTTTGAATTGGTTATTTTTCCAACACATCAATGGCTTCTTTGTCGTCAATAAGATGCCCTCGATTAGGATGGTTTCTACTACAATTGAGTTCAAATGCCTCACACAAAAAAATCCGTCCACCATTTTTGCTAATGCCTTTGAATGTGTCATCATCTTGTCCTCTTGAGGTAAGAACTATTCCATTTCTTTATTTGTGTTGAATGAAGAATTGTTTTGTATCTCATTCTTTATTTGTTTAGCTTTGATAGCACAATACAAGTTTCAATTGTCGTCAATTCATTTTGATAAATTTTAATGCTGGAAACAAGGATAGATGTTTTTTTTTTGAAGTTTTGGTTGTTTTATTTCTTTTTTGATTGACATATCCTTAGGGATATTTTTGGGTTGCCTAGATCATGGTGTGGGCTACGCTCTTATTAAATTTTAAAGATATATATAGTCTCATTGCATCTAGTTCTCATAATGTTCCTCATTATCTTCATGCCACTAGCTTACTTGTTGGTTGCACGAGGGTTACTACTTTTCTTGTTAGTCCATCTTGGTTCTATATGTATTTTGAGTAGATCCATGTTGGTTATATATGTCTTTTGAGTAGTTAGACATATGAAGAGGGAGCTAAAATTATTCGCTAGTTTCTATTGCTTTTAAAAATCTTTTCACTAAAAATTATATATTCTCATTCCATTTTTTTGTAATTTCTAGTACTAGATTTTATCTATAGTTTTTTATTCTATATTTATAGGGGCAATGTCAAATGAGTTGTAATATGCAGCCTAAGAGAAAATATAGGGAACCAATTTTATGGGGCCTTGGCATTGTAGAACATTCATATTTGTGCACAAAGGTAATATTTAGATTACTTAAATTTATTTTAACTATATGGGTTTCTTGGCCTAGTACACACATTAATTCATTCTTTTTATAATTAGAAAGGAGAGTAGGTTGCTTGTAGAAATATGAAGAAGAGGTTTGTGAAAGCATTTTTTATTTTTTTTATGGCTAAGGTTATCTATATGCGGCATTGGTTCTAACTGGGCTTGATCAAGGAATGGAATCAATAATATGCACTGGCATCTCTACTTCTATATTTTACTATGCCATTCTGTACAATCCCCTTCTATCCAGCATGGTTGTATTGGAATAATGATGGTCTTGTCCTTAGGCAGTGGAGGTTTTTTATGTGGCACTAGTTCTGTTCTTTCACCTATAATAAAATCTTGAGACTTGTATAGGCTAGGTGGTGGTATTGGAACCTTTGGGGACTTGCTTTCAGGAGGTAAAATATAACTTTTTCAATGACAATCAAATCCCATCAAAGATTTGAATTTGTACTTGAAATTGCACAAAGTGCCCTTGTGACTAGGTCTTAGTATTTGTGTGAGTGTGTGAATACAACTAGGGAGATACACTAATGAAGTTATAAGTAAATTTTAGGCTTAAGACTCCTAATGTGTTGTTGTCTATATTTTTCTTTTGTCTATTATGAATGCATACTTGTCTAGTTAAAAAAAGAGTTATTTTTTATAGTGTGGATGCACAAGGGAAAAGATAAGGATAAAAGCTATTTAAGCAAACTCTGAGAATGTAAATAAAAAATTTCAAAGTTTCATGGATACATTTGTGTACACTAGTACTCTAGACGTGCAAATGAGTGAGGTGAAATTTATAGTACAACCATGCATTAAAGCAATGAGCTCTTTATGTCGTCCTGATTTATGTCATCCTAACATGTATTACATTTGACTATACCTCAGACATCTTCACCATATGAAACTACAAAAATGTGGTAATTAATGTAGCCCGTTTACAATGGAAAGCATTTCTTTGGACATTTGGATGAAGGATTTGGCCCAATAGCACTTGGGATGCCTTTCAAAATTGCATTTGCTCAATCTCGTGATGGATTACACTACTTTTCACTTTCCAATATTAGTATTTATAATATCTGAAGTGCATTGGTATTATCAAATTCACTTTATTGGTTTCACATTTGAAAAAACTTCCATTTAGTTCTCATTTTTTCCTTTATCAAATTCAATCTTGTGTAAGAGAGCTTGCTGCACAACATTTTGTAATCCCTAAGGTAGCTCATTTTCAATGATTACATGCCTCTTAGTAGTCATGACTCATTACGACTTAGTTATTCTTGAAATAATATCGACCAAAGGTGTCTAATTTTAACTCAAAAAGCAAACTGTCAAGAACATACATTTGACTCATGGGATATTTTGAATAGCACATGATCTATCAAGGGTATAGGTCTAGAGAGAAGTCACATTCAGTACCAAATTTTGCCTCATTAACTCAATTGGTTTTTGAAGAATTTTGTCAAGGAGTTGTTAGCAAGGACTATCCTATAAGTTCTGATATTTCAAATGCTAAATTGCTTCATTAAACACAAATATTTGCATAAAAATTCCAAAAAACAAATATTTATGGAAACTAATAAATTTGAGATAGTGTTCATGAAACTTTGAAGCTTATTCTTCATCATTCTTCTTTGTCTTAGCTTGATCTTAATGTGCTTGATTTTGGCCCTCCTACCATAGCTAGGAAGATTATTGCAGGATGGGTTCATGCTAGAACAATTTGAGATTATTATCATGGATGCTTTGAATCCAACAAATGATGAACTTATAGTGGAATATTATTTGACAAATAAGGTTTAAAATAATAGTTTCACTGCTAGAACAAGTGTTAAGGTTGATTTTAGCAAACAAAAATTAGACCAAGTGCTAAAGTTGATTTTAGTAAGGGCGAGACTTAGAATATTATGTGCAAAAAATAGATTCACTTCACTACTGTTAATTCAACCCCATTTCTTTGATGCATCCCTTGTACTTCACAACTTCAATTAGATGGGTTTCCCCCAACTTTTTCACTACATTTGGACATTCAAATTATCAACATTTTTTTTATTGTGAAATTCGTGCCAAGTGTTGGCAGTACATTTCCATTCAAATTATCAAGATTTTTTTATTGTGAATTTTTGCAAGTCCTAGTAGTAGGTAGTACTTTTGTTATGTTTTCCTTTGTAAAATTTAATTTGCTTTCATCGTGGATACTTAGACAACATAGGATCCTAATTTATTTCCATAAAATCTTGATTTTGTAGACAAAATAAATATTTTAAGAAAAGAAAAATCATATGACATTCAATAACTATACTAATTCAACTTTGTAATAGTTTCATACATATTTGTAGTTATATGACATAAACATACAAACAATCAACAATGTTGCGCTTGCACAAAGAAAAAATCAAATTAGAAAGTGTACGCACAATAGTACTTTTAGCCTATTATAGACTCCTTTAATAAGTAGATTTTCATTTTGCTTGAGATGACTTCAAATAGCTATACAATATTGCAGTGCTTGACCAATCTCATAAATAAAATTTATCATTTGATTTTCTCTATTACACTCAATTTAGCAGCAAAATTTACTTATGCCCAGATGTCTATTTTACTTTTGCTTATATGTTCTCAAGCCATCTATACTTCGAAGTGATTTTGAAACCACTAGACCCAGATCAGTCATTTGTAACTACACCAAAGCTTGATATGTTCCACAAGGCAGATACACCAGTAGTTGAATTTAGATTCCACAATCTTCTTAAGTTAGACACTTCACGCTTCCACATTTCTTTCCCTCTCCTTGTTGTAGGCAAGGACTAGAGTTGCTCATGCAACCCTTGTTATTTATTCAATTGAAGTTTTCTAAATATAAATAATATATTTTAAAAAAATATTAATTTAATTTTTAAATTTACTTAATTTGACATTAAGACATCTACTTTCATAAGATGAGGTTTTTAAAAAAAATTTAAAAAATCATTATTATTATTAGTAGAAGATAAGTTAGGTTTTGGTTATTATTATTACTATTACTATGTTACAATGATCCTCTGTTTATGCAATAAATAAAAAAATCAATATAAAGTTATTGTAATTTTTACGCTAGTACTATTGCATTCACTTTGAATTAATTTATAATCTATTGAATAATCATAATGAATTATTTTTTATTAATCAAATATTTGTAAAGTTTGTATATTAATTTATTAATCTAATTTATTATTGAATCTAATATCATTTGATTTTTAGAGCTCTCCATATTGATTTATTTTTGGCTGTATTTTAGATTATTATGTTTTATTAATATTTAATGTTGCTATGTTTTTAATGAAGTTATTATAAATTTACTTGTAATATTTTTAATCTTTTACTATTGAAATAATTGTTTATTTTATATATATATATATATATATATATATATATATATATATATATATATATATATATATATATTTTCTTTAATATTTTATTATATTGCATTTACTTTTAACAATCGATGAATTAATTTATAAATCATTGACCAATTATAATGATTTTTTTATTAATCACAATATTTTAATATAAATAATACATAGTAAAAAATAAAAATATTTAGTTTACAAAATACACATTTATTAGTATTTAATATTTCTATGTTTCTAATGAAGTGATTACTTCTAATTACTTTTATCTTTTACTATTAAAATTTATATTTTAATTAACTCTTAATACATATAATATTAAATGTTTTACTATAAATAATGTAAGGTAAAAAAAAATATTTATTTCACAAAATACATATCAAACTAATATATTTCTAAGTTATATTATATTATTTTATAAAATGTTTTATAATACTTAGATTATATAATACATAAAAAATATTATACATCTATTTTTATAGCTATTTCTATCACAATATATTTTACCACAAGTACATGGCACTATGTGACACTATGTGTACATATTTATTATTGCTAATTAATTATTTTATGGCAATAGTAGTATTTTATTAATATTAAAGGTATAGTTTTTTAATTATAATTAATAATTATTTATCAATACATTATTTTTAAAATTTAAAATTATAAATAATTCTTTCGAATAATATTACATATATATTAATAATACATGGTTAAAAATGATCCTATATTTTATGATTGTATTATATTTTATTATTTTTCTTCTTCTAGTTATTCATTTTACTATGAAGTAGGCAATTTTTATTTTATTTTCTATTACAAATTTTTATTGTTAAAAAAATTGATGGGTTGAAAATATTATTATCAATTCATAAGAACCCTCTCTCACCATAAGGTCTTCCATATTTGCTTCAATTCAAGTACATTCAACCAAAATAACTTTCCTACCAACAAACTTGCTTCTCTTTATAGGAAATTGTACAATTCTATGATACTTCATAAATATTTTTATTATTATTGTTGTTCAAATTATAATAATTGTATAAAACAACAAGGGCTTTGCAGAGCTCGAGTCCTTGCCTTGTGCAAGGAAGGAGAGTAATAAATATTGAAAGAGGACATGCAAACATGTTTATTTAATGAGAACAAAATTTGATAAAAACAACAGTCCACGAAATATTATTACATGTGATGATTACAAAATTAAATAAATATTTCATAATATCTTAGTTTGTCATGAATAAGCCTTTAGACATTATCTATGAGGAGTATACTAAATCTAAGTATTTTTAGCTGGCCAAATGTAACCTCTGTATATAACATAATTTAATTATTAGTCTTGTTAATTAGTCACATGTAACCTTCATATATAACATAATAGTAAATCTAAGTGTTTTTAGATACTTGTTAGAGAGAGTGGCCAAATGCCTCCATATATAACACAATTTAAATATTAGTCTTGTCAATTGGTCAAATGTAACATCCATATACAACATAGTTTAAATATTAGTCTTGTCCATTAAATGAGAAATGAAATATATGGACAAGAAAACAAGTTATAGAACACCCACTTAAATTAAAGATCATGAAATCAACCTTTAAACCCAATGTCAGTTAAATGAGGTATTTTTGGCGAATTCATATATTTCCTACAACTTGAAACTCAACACAAATATGTAGCTAATGAATCGACAAAATAACTCTAATAAAACAACAATATAACCATCCACTACAAATTATATTTGACATTGACAAGGAAGGGATAATTTAATTTTAAGGTAGAATAAGTATCCAACTTCAAAAATGATATCAAGATTAACACTTGTTTATTTATTTAGAAGACATTCAACTCTTCCATAAGCCACTAGTATTTGTGAGTAGGGTTGTTCATATGAGGTACACATTTTAGTTTCGACAAGGGATACCATACAAAAATTTCGCTACCTATATAAGAAAGAGCACAAGTCTATACACTAAAATAATTATATATCAAAGGATCACATTGCCTGTAGATATTCTACTTAATATCTTATACATCCTTTCTACATGTCCACATTTTGCATACATTGAAGATATGCTAGATGTGTTGGAGAGTTGGATGTTCTTAAACAATTTTTTAATTTTTCTTCTCTATGCTTTGTAACCACTGCTATTTATACAGTGAAGAAATGTGTTTTAGCATTTTTTTTTCTTGTTTTACTATAGTTTGAAAACAATATTTTTGCTATTTTTTAGCTTATAAAGATTTTCTTTATTAGTTTTATTTTGGGAATCAAATCTTGATATATTGGAGACTCTGTAATTATTCTTTAAAAAGTGTTTCTATCAAGATTGTAGTTTTGAAGTCTTCTTGCAATTTTATGTTTTTCATTATATAATATTTCATTTGGTATTAGAGCAAGTTGCAAGATATTTTTTTGATTGTGGAGACAACAATTGTCTATAGATGGCTAATGGAAATGATTTAGCATTCCATTATTTAATGGAGAAAACTATGATTACTGGAGTATCAAAATGAAGACCCTACTTTTATCCCAAGATCTTTGGGAATTTGTAGGAGGATGTATATAGAACCTACATATCAGAATGTATTCAATACATGGACACCACAACAGAGTTGAAAGAAGATAGAAAGAAGGATCACAAAACTCTTTTCACCATTCAATCTACCTGGGATGTTTCATTTTTTCCCCTAATTGTTAGTTTAACAAAATCAAAAGATAAATTGGAGACTCTACAAACTGCATACCACAGAACAAACAAAGTCAAATCTTGGAGATCTAAATCTCCTCTAGAGCCAAATCTGCTCCAGAGCCAAGTCTTCTCTAGAGCTTATGCATTCTCACATTTGTGGTGACATGGAAGAGTCATGATTAGGTAAGAAGCTTTATTTTTTGACCTTCATTGATGATTACTCACGCTGCACATGGGTTTATTTTTTGATGCAAAAATCTGAAGCCTTTGCATGCTTCAAGAATTTTATGGCAATGACAGGAAAACAAGCGGGTACTCTATCAAGATACTCATAGCTGATAGAGGGGGAGAGTTTACTTCTATTGAGTTTTATTTTTTTGTCTTCAATGTGGCATACAAAGACAACTCACTATTGCATATACACCTCACCAAAATGGTATTTTTGAAAGAAAGAATCGTACCATTATGGAAATGGCCCAAAGCATGTTGGAGACCAAAAATATTCCAAATAGATTTTGGGTATCTAAGTAGTTGCTAATACAATATGGTCTAGGTCGGTCACAACTACAAACAAAAATTAAACTATCCTTAACTCTTTTATGTACAAGGCTCATGTTTTGGTACAAGGCTCTTAAAACATTGGAAAATTTGGTTTTATGCCTACTAATTTCGTTTGCCTAAAATTTAATAAAGCCCTATGCTTAAATTTTATTTTTTGGAATATTTGACTCCAAAAAAATTTCAACAAATTCTTTTTTCATAATACACAAAACAATGAATAAATATTGATTTTGAGCCAAAGGTCCATGTTCAAAAGGAATGCAATCTCATCTCAATAGAGCTAATTGCATTAATTATATGCATGTCCCATAAGTTGCTTTTAATTATTTTGTCATATATTTATTTTACCTACATGAAAGCTTCTGGCAACTTTAGTTCAATCGGGTTTCAATGAATTAATAATAATAATTATATTTGTGGATGTTGAGTTATATATGTATACCTCGCTTGAGATTGGATTTTTCTAAATTAGAAAAAAGTAAATATAATGTTTTTTTATCTTAGTTAACAAATTAAATCTAAACATATTGAAGTACACAAAAATATTATAAATGTCAAATAAATTTTCTCTTATTAAAAACAATCAATCTGATCTAAAATCGATGTGAAAAATATTTTATGAATTAATTCAATTATTTTTTAAATGTTTCATTTTCATTAGTAAATTTAAAATTTAACCTCAAATAGAACTAAGAAATAATATTATTAATTTTTTTAATAAAATCTCACATTTATAAAACATAAATTATAATAAATAAATAATATTAACTGTTTAAGATGTTAATTTTAATTCCTAGATTCTAATGCATCAAAGGTGCTTGCAAATCAAGTCCTTTCCATTCTTGAACAGTTCTTTACTACATTTTAATCTACCCTAAGCTTTGAATATTTAGAAATGGCAAAGTTTGAAAGCAAATTTAAAACTAAAATCTTTAAACTATTCTATTCTCGTCACTCTATCTTTTACACCGTCCTTGGGCAATTAGGACACTTGTATTCATGACATTCTATTATCTAGTTATTAACATCTCTCAGACCTAGAAATCACATTTTAATTGAATGTTGAAACCTTCCATATACTAGTTGCAGGTAGATGTATTTCTTTACAAGTTCCTCAAATAAACTCGTATTGACATCAAGGCTTAAGCTTATTTCACTTTTTATCATTTGTAAAACACTGAGTAAAATCTTCCACACAAGCAATTAAAACACCTTCTTTGGAAAGATTATCTCTCTATTTGCCCAAATTATCCTTCCACAATTTCAACATAATTTCTTCTCCCTCCAATTCCCTCAACCTCAACAAATTATTCTCTCTTTTAGGCGGCAACAATATGCTCACATCAAATTCATTAAAAAAAACAATCAACCAAAAAAACTTCATTTCCAAAGCTCACATGTAATTCATTAAAAAAAGTCAACCAAAATAACTACATTTCCAAAGCTATGTTAAGAGAAAGTCTTACACTCAATATATAACGTATATATCTATATCGGTCGCAACAACCAAATAACATCTAGCTTAAATAATCTTTGTTTTCACCACCCTTGTATATTGTTGTGGAACGAGTCTTGAGATCTCGACTTGACTTTCCTATTATCTATTAACTCCTCCATTACACCCAATAACACTTGTAGTATACCATGAATCTCTCAAAATATTGAATTACAAAAAGATGGAGAAAATATCTTACCAATTCAATACAACAAGTTCTGTGTCCGTAAATTTGTTCTAAATAAGAAAATTGGTCTAGAATCTTTATTCCAGGCTCTGAAGTAATACACAAATATTAAAAATCTCTCTGCTCTAAGAGAAGTGGCTAACTGTAATATTAACAAATGGAAAAGATCTAGAAACCCTAAATTTGAAGAGATTACATATAAAAAAGAAAATATGCAATAGGATGATCTTGAATATAATTTCTAATTGTATTTTTCTTCTGCATTGCCACATTCGAAATCTATGCAACATGTGGAAGGATAGCAAAGACAAGTGGACTGCAAAGGACTGCTACATTATGTAGTGGAATATTTGTAGACTGCCAATTGTCAATATTTGCAACAATTCTTTTTTTTTTTTCCTATTTTTTCTCACTTAAAAAGAATAAGACCACCGAAAAAAAAGCCTACAACCAAAGGAAAAAAAAGAAACAAAAAAAAGAAATCTAGTTTAATAGGAAAATCTATAGGATATGTATTGTTGTTGTGATTCCCTAGAACTGGATTAATATGAAAAAGACATAGGAAAACTATAGTCTCCTGCCTTAAAGGCAGGGACTAATAATGCACAATGCATAGAGTATTTATGTAAATCCCTATTTTATATTATGATGACAAACATTTTTCAACATTTATTTATTAAAACTATATCATATACATTCACCTTCAATTTTCCTTCCTTTACATCCTTAGCCCTTTACCTTTAATTTTCCTTTATTCCCCCTTCACTTGTCTACCTATAGGGTTCCTTTTTCATCCTCCTATATTAAGAAATAGCTTGCTATAGGGCCAAATGCCAACAAAAACATCAAATGCTAATTATAAACATTTAAAAAAAAAATTCTCCCCAAAAAAATATTTCATAAAAATATAATAATCTTTTAAAATTTAAATATTTAATATTTAAAAAAAATTATATTATTTTATAAAATAAAATAATATAAAATTTTAGAAAACAATTATAAATGAATAATAAATGTGAACTTAAAGAAAATTTCTAATTTATATTTCGCGTACAAATTTTCAACCGCATACAAATTTTCAACGCTTGCCCACAAATATTTGTCCGTGGTTATACAGCCACGAAAATGCACTTCCTTTACATTGCTTTTTCTAACTTTTTAAAAAATTAAGTCCTCTCCTTCGTATGGAAGTGCATTTTCGTGGCTGTATAGACGTTGCCCAATTATTTCAACCACTCGTAAAAAAGCATAACATCCCAACGCAGGAAACAAGTAAAAAAGCAGAACTCTGAAACGCAACAAACGGGAAAAAAATACAAAATATCTCTACACAGAAAAGGACAAGACGAGAGAGAGCAGAATCATTCAAGGAGCAATAGCAACGACGAATTTTTACACACATTCCTCTCTCTTTAGTAACTTACAGTAGGTGGAAAATCTGTTGTCATTTTATTCAACTAGGGTTGCTAATGAATTTTTTCCAGCAATTTTTCGTTCCTGCCTCTCCTGTTTTGATATCAATGAGCTTAAATTGTTTATGAAGATGCAGAAACTGTTTGCTCTGTTCATATACTTCTCCCGTCATTTGATTTGGGGTTTCTGCATCATTGCAATCTGAGTTGTACCCCTTTACAATACTTAAGACACAAATTTGATCTTTCCAATTCTTTTAAAACGAATAAGCCAGTTTACCATCCAAGTCCATTATTTGCCAAACTGCGAAATATATATCCAGGTTTTTCACCCAAATCATTGCTCATAAGCTGGTTCCAGGTTAGGTTCTCTACGAGTTATAATCTGGGAAAATAGAGCAATTGTTCATTTTCCCAATATATTCCTGAGTTAAATATTTTTATATGCTTTATCTAATCGAATTTTATGATTTCTCCCACAATGTGCCTGCTCATTGTTGGGATTTAAGGGTCTGAGGGAAGTTTTGGCGAGAAGAATCAGTGAAGACGAAAGAAAATAATTTATTAATCATTTTCTGATATTACCTGCGGTATAGCACAATTTATCTAAATTTTAAATTATATTTGTGTGTAATTTGTTTTTCTGTAGAGACTCGATGCAGGGCTAGTCGTAAATTGTTTTAAGCTTTAATTTATGTAATATTGATTAATTTAAGTTTTACAGAGAGATTTTATTATGAAATTCGAATAGGGTAGCGCAGTTGTTTTTGAAGTGATTATATAAATATTTTCATATTGTTTTTGCACGTACACATAGAGATTTCTATATTTCTGAAATAAATCCTGGCTATGTACATACGCGTATGATGAAATAATATTTATAATTTTTGCAGGTTCTCTATTCATCTGTAATTATTTAGAAGGGTTGTCCTGGTTGGAATAAAGCTGCATTCTGTCTTAAGGTATATTATTTTGATATATGGATTTATGTTCTTGTTTGTTCTGAAATGATGTAATTTCTTAGGAATGGTGTGTTGGCATTTGTTAATTCGTTTTCTTATCTTGTTATTCTTTGTGTTCGCAGCTACAACAGGTAGAATTGTTTTCATTGCCCGCTTGCAGAAAAGGGTCTTGTGATCAGGTAACTACAGTATTAGGATACTTTTTCATGTGTGGATAAATATCAATTTACCAATAATATGATCAACCTGCCTGCGTGACAAATTCGTGTAGGATTACTGATCTACAATATGCAATATCATTTCTTTCTTGAATGTTATCATCTAAATTATGATGCAGAAGTGAGTCGTCGAGTATAGTGTTGCCTACTAATCAATCTGCCTGTTACATGAAACTCATATGCAATATCTACACAAGTTTGCAAGATTCTGAATCAGGGGATCTCATATACCGATTCAGCAACGGATATCAGGGGTTTTTCATCCTCCACTTCGAGAACTAGAGGAGTTTCATTCACGGAAGTTCCATGCTTTATAAGGAGTAGAAGTCAGAGAATAAATACTTTTCAATGATCTCCCCTTTTCCTTGCTTGATCTCTTTTGAATAGATTATTTCTCCAAAGAGTTGTAACTCCTCAAATGCCTCTTGATTAATATCTGAAATAAATTTAATTATAATCTCATTTAACATATTACTTTTCTATTATGGAAGAGGTTTTGAGTCCTTTAACTTCTGTGATTTCATTCACTTTTCAATATCTTTTTTGTCCTCTTGCACTTTAGATAAAAGGCTGCAACTACCTTTTTATTTTTGACTGTCTTGTTCGGACCCTCTCAACTTATCAGCACCTCTTATCCTGTTTAGCAGCTGTTCGAGTCGGCAGCATCTAAAGTATAAGGTTTCCGTTGTCCTGTTGCTGCATCCTTTTCAAACCGTCTTTATAAAATATTCAATATTCTGAATAAACTCAAACTAAATTCAACGAAACGCACTTGTAACCTCCGAACAGGATTACCAAATGATGTGGAGGGTTTAGTCAGTGCTATTTTTTAAAGAGGGACGTTACAGTTGTAGTAGTATGAAAATAAACAGAGTTTTTTTTCTTATTGCTGCTATGGCATTGGAGCCAAAGCATATAAGATAGAGGAATCACTTTTCTGGGGCATATGCTATTAAGAAGATATATCTTTGTTTTGGGTTTCCCTTTAAATCTGTAAGAGCAAGTATTTGCAGTATACTCTACAAGAGGGCTGGCCACATGTACAAATCTCCAAAGACAGATCAAACAAGTTCGATAATCTATTTTGGATTTGTATGTACAGTAATTTTTTATTTTCTGAAGTTTTATTAAGGGCAGCAACAAAGACATTCAAAAGCAGTGCAGAGTAAGTTCAGTTTAATTGATGAAACTGAATGTGCAAGGGCTAGCATACTTTAAAAGTTCACTGTAGAAGAGTTTAGTTTTCAAGCATATTTTGTGTGTGTATGCGATGCTAGGTATGGTGAGTATTTTTAGATTATTCATTCTATTTTCAATGGAAATGATTTTGTCTACTGGAGTTCTAGAATGCATTTATTTTTTTTGATGGTAACTTGTATATTTTATTAACAATATAATATGATTTTACATAGTATCAATAGTTTTTGAAATTCAGCCATCCCAGTCTGCCATGAAACCTGCAACAAAAATCTTACAACTTCCGAAAACTGCTATAGTCCCTGCTTCCCCATTCTAGAAACAATCTAATAGCTGATCACGAACAACAGAAAATTGACAGAGTGTTGGTTGACATTTTGTCCCTCTTATGGTTTGGCTTATACCTTGACTCTTGAGTGCCCAATGTGGTGGAGGAACAGGCTGTAATCAACAGATGGGTCAGTGTGTAGGTGATATCACTGCCCCCTGAATTGAAAGGTACAATTCCCTTACAAGTGCAAGATATGCAATGAATAATGTTTGGAAGTGATCTTCCTAGTACTACTACTACTTTGGGTATGCTCTTAACCAGAGAGCAGAAGAGGAAACAACCAAGTTACCCATAGCCACAAGCAACCCAGACAAAAAGAAAGATTTGGACAGCCCACAACACCCACAGCTATGGCTATTATAAGCTGTCTTTCAGCTCTTCTATACTAACTCAACTCTAAGTACTCCTACGGCTACAATTACTGAATGAGAAGATGGCGCACTTGAGGATGAACATTCATGGGCCCAAATGGCTCTCTGACCAGACAAGATCACCCAACAGTAATCTCCCAGCTCGCTTATATCTAAATTCCAAAATACACCAATGCAAGCCTACACTAAAAGATGCAACCAGTAACAAGAAATAGAGGTACATTCAAGGAAAATAACACTCAGATTACCCTGCCAAACCACAATAACACTCAGATCACTATAGCTTGATCAGTTTACCATTAAACATATCCCACTTCTCATTACCGAAATGAACATGCAAGCTACTTTAACTATACATTGAAACAGTGGAAGTGAACCAAAACTGAATATGAAAAGCAATACTTAGATTGTTTATACTGCTAACATACAACACTAACACTTTGATCAGTGTGATATTAACAACTTCAAATTCAATTGTCTTTTACTTCCATGCAAATCTAAACTATGAATAACAAACATTCAAAGTAAACCCAGTTTCTCATTCAGTAGTCTCAGCTACACGGGTGAATTACACTAACACTTTGATCAATGTGACATTAACAACTTCAAATTTAATTGTCTTTTATTTCCATGCAAATCTAAACCATGAACAACGAACATTCAAAGTAAACCCAAATTCTCATTCAGTAGTCTCAGCTACACGGGTGAATTCACCAAGAAGTTTGCTTATCTGGTATTCATCTTTCAAAATTACATTTATAGGCCCTCTTTTGAGTTTGTCCAGTTACATTCATCATTATATTTCAGAGCAGTTGCAGAGGCATAGCCAAAACTAGGTAGGACAACACTCATCAGTTACAAAAGTATGTATGTGAGAAGAATTGCCAAAAATGTCTACAGTAGAGAGAGAGAGATAAAGGGAGTGACACTTGTCAAACTTCAGACTTTAGAATTATCATGGGAAGGCTTCATAATGCTTATGGTTCTGTGAGTCAATTCTTCTTCTTAGGAGTTATAGACTTGGCCTTGTGCGCCTTCATAGCATCAACAACTATCCTCAGCTCCTTGACACATGGGATGAACACATTGTCAGTTGTGACTACCCAATAGTCGTGGTCTTCTGTTAATCCTTCTACCATGGAGACCTTGGATTGGAGCTTGTCTGATGCTTTTTTCAGAGTACCATTGATTATTGACAGCTCCAGAATCCTTGAATCTTGGAAGTTGGCGGGACTGGTTGTTTCCTCAATGAATTCTAGGAACTTTGATTTCATCCGCTCAATGTCTATGAGCTGTTTGTTAGGAGCCACATTTGATTCTGTGTGCAGATCTTTGAGGTACACGTAGACCTTTTCGATCACCTTCTTCACTGATTCATACGCACACCTCAATTCTTGTTCGGACTTGACCAAGCTTTCCTTCTTTAACTCTATCGATTGCTTTTAATGAAGCAATGATTCTTTGCTAGTTCTGAGAATTCCATGACTAATGGCAACATCAGTCTTCATGTCTGTAATATTTTGTAACAAGGACAAATCCTTTGTTAGCTTCTCAGCCTCTGATTGCATAGAGACTTGGTGAGTAGCCACCGTCTCTCTCAATTTTGCCCCATCCAACATCAAATTGCCGAGATTCTCAATTAAGGGAGGGCCTTGGGTCTTCAAATTTGCTATCCATCCACGACCTATTTGCCCAAAGTGTCTTTCCTGCTGTAGCTTCACCAACAAATTCTTATTCTCCTTTGCCAAAGGTCAAACCTACTCAGGGTAGCACTATCTGCTAGAACAATGGCGAGGGGCCTGACCATAGCTCTGATATAATTTGTCAATCCTTTGTTAGAGGCCTTCAATGTCGCCTTAGTCAGCATCAACTCATCCAGCCTATCCTCGATTTTAACATTGTTGTATTTCCACACATTCAACATAGTATCATGCATTGGAGGATCCATATCATATGTCTTTATTTGGAAATTACCTAGGGCTAGATCTTTGATTCGCCCTTCCTTTTGTGGCTCTGCTATCTCCATGACCATATGCCTTGTATTCATATCTGTAGCAAGGGCTGCCAAAGTTCTCAGCTTCTTCACCTTCTGTGATGATGGTTGTTGCGGTTGCATTGCGTGGGCAATCGAGTTCTTTGGAGGTGCACGCTCCTTTGTCTTTCTTTTCCTCTCAATTGTATCCTCCAACCAAGAGTTGGTTGTGAGGACATTTAGTGCGGATTGTAGTGCTAAGGGGTCAAACAACTTCCTCACAACTAGAGGAGTCTCCTTTTTCCTGCTAGTGAAAGGAAAGGTTACAGTCTTAGTAATTGAATGTGTAGGAGGATTACCTTGATCAGTGCCTCCTTGTTGTTGTTGTAGAGGAGTCACTTGTGCTTGTCCATCTCCATCGGAGTCGCCATCTAGTGGGTTGTCCTCTGGTTGATTGCTATCTCCATCAAGATTTATCACTGACACGAAGAGGAACCTTCTCTTTCTAGCTGCTTGCTCCTTCTCTTTCTCTTTTTCCTTCTCCGCCTCTGTGTCACCTACATTTCTAGTGTCAGGCAGAGAGCCTCCTCCACAAGTAGGAGTTATTTGAACATTTTTCTGTGGAGGCTGATCTCCTCCAATTGATTGGGATGGATCCATGGAAGTGGATGTGGTTGCTGCAGTAGTGGAAGTGGCCGTAAATGTTGTCTGAGGTCCTTTAGATACGCCTTCAGATGAACTAGTAGCACTCGTTCTCTTTCTTCTAGCTCTCATCCACCCTACCCACTTGTCAGTCCTCTTGATGATGCTATCCATCAGAATCTCCATTTCATCAATTGTAGGATCCCTCGGTGGAGTAGACACAATGGGTGTGTCTTTGATCTCTTTTTCATATGTTGAGGACCTCATATAGTATCAATCGTCTTCAATATCCTCAACATTGATATTTACTTTGTATAATTTGACTTGCTCAACAGTGAGCCTGGACAAAAATTTTCTCAGGTCTGAACTTCAGTGTACAATCTGCCTAGTAGTCCTCTATATTTGGCACATGCTTGTAACTGGAACCAAGTTGAAGATTGTCTTTTACATAATCAACAGGATCAAACTGAGGCCTTATCACTTCATAGTCCTTCAATTTATAGTTGCCCTCAAAGGCCTTGATCGTGTTCTTTGCATTTGACCTAGATGCATGTTGTCTTGCATTTTGTCACCACAAAATGTAGGTAACAATACGAAACTTTTTCAAATTAGTTTCGCATTTCTTTGAGTTTATTTCATTATTTAATTGGTTAGTATTGATCAACCAATTGGCACCAATTGATACAATGAATCTTTTTATTGAAGGCCTTCGTCAAGTTGTTTTATTTTGCTTTCTGTCGAGCCTTTGCTTGATTTTTGAAGCCTTCAAAGTCCGTTTTTTGCTTTTGAGTTTGCGTTTGTTTGTTTTTAGTGCTTTGGTTTTGCTCATGTCATGCCTTTCATTTTCCCCTTCGATTCGGTCTAACCTAGAGGTCAATCGGAGTTGTCAGTCAAGAGATATGGTCATTTTAGTGCCTCAAAAGTGGACATTTTAGGTGCAACAACACGAATTAAAAATATGATGTTATATTTTTATTTTGACATCCACTTTTTGAAAATATAACATTTTACTCAGTTTTTGTTATGTTTTGAAATTACTTTTTATTTAAATTTATAACTTAAAGTGACTATAGTGCACTTTATGTTATAATTTTAGGTTGTACTTTTTAATTTTTCACTTAAAGTGACTATAGAACTATATAGTTACTTTTTAAATTTTTGATTTTTAAATCAATTACTTATATAAATGTCACTTTAATATAATGTTTATGTATTATATTGATTAATATGATGCATAAATGTTATTTTTGACCCATATTGATGACATTTTTATAAAATTAAGTGAAATACATAATTTAAATGCCTCAAAGTGGACTTTTTATGTGCAAATGCATATAAAAATGTATAAAAAGTGGAAACTTTTCATGCTATTGCACCTAAAAATTCACTTTGAGGATACTTTTCATGCCGTTATATCAAAAACTTGTAAAAGTGGACCTTTTTGATGCAATGAGATGAAAATTTGAGTTTTTATGCTTGTGCATCAAAAAGGTGAGACATTTTAAAATATGTAAGTGACTCCAAAAAGTGAGCTTTTAGAGTCTTACACATTTTAAAATATGCAATGAGTCTCAAAAAGTGAGATTTTGGAGTCTTACACATTTTAAAATATGCAATGAGTCTCAAAAAGTGAGATTATGTCTCAAAACATATTTTAAAACATGTAATGGACTCTAAAAGGTCCTCTTTTGCCTTCCAACATGTTTTAAAATATGTAATGAACATAAAAATGTCCTATTATGTGAAGAAAACATGTTCTTGCTCCAAAAACCTCCTATTTTGATCATAACTTTTAATTTTCTCCATGGATTTGGATGAAATCAGTTGCATTCAAAACGTTTTGGAGAGGTGATCATTTTGCCCTCATCAAAAATCAGTTTATTGCACCCAAAAATGTGTTCAAAACTCCCAAGCTAGGGCACAATTTTGCAAAAAACTCCATAAATCTTTAAATTTGGAACATGTTTTTGTTTGGAATCAAATCGTTTTGACCTTATTTGCTGATTCCATTACATTGTGATCATTATTTTGGTGTTAAAACACCAAATCGTATTTGCTTGGAGAAACACGTTTTTGCTTAGAATGCCCGAAAAATTGGGGTTTTAATCCACTTTTATGTGTTCTAAAGCAATTTTTTTGCATTTGGATCCATGCATATCCATTTGGGGAAGTCGTTTTTGCATTCACAAGTCAAAAATGACTTAAAAACATGCAGTTTTTGGCCACGTTTTTGCAAAAATGGCCTAGATTTTTTAATAAAAAAGTCATGTTTTTGTTCAAAAAACTCAAAAAATTGCATTTTCAACCCATACATTTGATCAAAAGGGATTGTTTTTGAGTTTTAAATGCATGATATTGTTTTTGGAGACCATTTATTTGGCACTTTCATGTCAAATCCGACCATTAAATGCTCATTGCATGCAAGTGTGGAAAAAGTCAAAAAATTGTTTGAAAATCCGGATTTAAGGGAGAATTTGTCTTAAGTCTATAAAACTTGCTATTTTGGCTCTTTCTCCTTCATTTTTGGCACTTAATCTTTGTGTAAGTGGACCTCTTCTTTCATGCATTTTAATTCATGCTTATCTTTGCTGATTTTATGCATGAAATCATTGAATAGATGCCATTTGTAAGAATCTTTGCCTTAGAATGTGCATTTTTCCTTTAAATATAGATTTCTCCTTCATTTTGATGTTTTTGGTTCTAACTCAAGTTCCAAATTCGAATTTCATCTTTGGATTGCATTGCATCTTGGCATGTTTTGAGTTTTTTTCAAAGGTATGTTGTTTTTCTTTTGTTTTGGTTTTGTGTGTTTGTTTGCCAGTTTTTCTCCATTTGGAGAAGTTGAAAGTTTTTTCCCAATAACTTGTTTTTTCCTTCATTACATGCGAAAGCGTTATCATTTTTCACATTCCATTTTCATGTCATTACGTCTCACATTTCATTCGACAAATGCGATTACATGTTTATCATCTCATTCGCCATCCGCACATGCATGTAATCCCATTTTTCATTTCCGTTTTCATCCATCTCATTTTTCGATTTCATTCGCATGACACGATTACATGAAATGTCGTAAGTGTAATTGCATCTAAAAGGTTCAGTTTTGACTAAAAGTCACTTTTTGAAAAGTAAAAAAGATGTCATTTTCTCCTCTCCATGTGCATTCACACTTCCATGAGCAAATACATGTTTCCGTATCTTTCCATGCTTTCCATCTTAGCCTTCATCCGCATATGCATGTAAAGCGTATCTTTCACTCACACTTGCATCTCATTTCACCCTCCACCTTCCGTTACATGTTGCATTTACATGTAATCCATTTTCCGTGCAGTGACATCTTGAAAGCCCAAGTCACTTTTTGAAAATCGACAATCTCCATTTACACGCATTCCCATGCGCCGAGCACTTTACTTCAAAAAAAAAAAAAAAAAAGGGAGTTAAAGGTGCTGATGGAAAGTTGTTTCGAGTGTACATTCGAACATCGTCAAGAAGGTTTTCAAAGTGTCAAAGACTCCAGTTTGTGCTAATCTACAAAGGAGAATTCACGACAACTTGAGCAAGAAAAGATGGATCACATCAAGTTTCCACATGATAATGGACAATTCATCAAAGAGAGCTAGAGGTTATCAAAAGACGCAACACTATGGTTATCAACGTGAATGCAGCAGTACAAGGTACAGGAACTCCCAATCCTGTTATCATCTGGGATTGCATCGTCAAGTACAAGGCCTTTCAGAATTGTTCTTTTCTCTTCGTCTTCTTTCTTCTTCTTTCATGTTTGTAGTTGGAGAAGATGCATTACATGAAAAAGTGTAATTACATGTAATGCGAGTTACATGTGTATGTAAAAGATGTAATGCGAGTTGCATGTAACCTTTTAGTTTCTGTAGTTAGACTTGGTCAAAGTTGGTTGAGTTGCTCCCACTTTTTCCTCCCCCTTTTTCTCAACTTCTTTGCTTATATAAAGGAGTGCGCCCTCATTGTAAAAGGATCATTATCTTTATGCAATAGAGCCTCGGAGAAATTGTGCCAGCAGAACTTTGTTTGTGTAGCACTATTTTGAGAGAAAGTGAATACAAAGGAGCATTGGAGACTTAACTTCGATTAAGTGAGATTGTTATTTGTGTGAATTGTAAGCTTTGTCTATAATTCATTCAAGTTACCTTTGATTCGTACTATCTTTTGTCATTGATATTGTATCTTGTGATTGATAGAAAAGAGTTAAGAAACAATTGAAGCCCGAGCTTTGACCAAGAGCAATTGTGAAAATCCATAGCTAGAAGCTTTGTCTGTAGCTTGTATTTTCATCTTGATTCGCAAAATAGTTAGATTGTTCTTATTTTTAGGAGTCTTTGTGCCCTAATTGTAGAGATTTTACTATGTAGAAGTACAACAGGACTTAGAGCCAAACTGGTACGTTTTGGCTAGCCTTTGAGTTAGTTCAAATTTATTGGTATCACTGTTTCCAGCTCATGATAGAAGTGTAATTAGAGATTCACCTTGCCCATTATTCGCCTTACAAATAAGTGGATCCTTTCTTGAAAGTTAAGAAGAAAGGATAATAGTAACACCCTCTTTATAAAACTCTCAATTTCTTGCTTACCTTGAGCTGATCCAAGGAACAGTGAGAAGGGGGAGCCTTCCCTTTAAGGTAGGAGAGACTCTGTTTCACATGCTGTGGCTGGTCATCCTATTTTGCGATTGAATTTTTACCCAAAACTGTTGGTTGCAAAATATCCACCCAACAATGCACATGATTATTGTAACATCCGGTTTTCCAGGGACTCGAGGAATACAATTACTTCTTCGTTTCAAAAGAAGGCAGTTACATCATTCAAGTTCATGTGAAGAAGACTTTACCGTTAAAATTAGTTAACAAAATTTCTTAACTAAATACTTGAAATTTCATTAAATGAAATTACTTTTGAAATTGAAAATCACATACCTCGGAAAAACTGAGACTGAAAATCAATAAAGGATGCTTTTGCAACCACCCGGATTAGGCCACAAATACACTATAACAATTTCACAAGTCGGCTATCATCTAAAAACTGCTAACTCAAAATCATTTGATGATTACAACTAAATACCACTATAATTTAAATTAGGTCATCACATATCATTTTACCAATTAGGGCATCAATTACCATCGATTCATTTAGGGCTTTTGATACCACTTTACCACTTAGGGCTTTCGTCACCACGGATTCAGCTAGGGCTTTCGGTACCATGGATTCAATTAGGGCTTCCAATATTCCAATACCACTGTATCATTTAGGGTTACAATTGTCACACAATCAATTAGGGCTTTGGATTTCTTTTCCTTTCGATTGCTTATCTGTGACAGTTTCTCAAGATTAGATAAATACTTATATTCAATATTCATTTATATGAAAGTAAAATGATGGTAACAATGAAATACTTCAATTTAATCTTACCTTCTCATAAACAAAAATGATAATACCTGTTTCTGATAAACAATTGAATGCATGGCTTATCTCTATCTGATGCATATCCGACTTCTTGAGAGAGGTGAAACATTGTCAGGGGCTTAACCACCCAACCTCGGACCACAATATATATCCCCACACGATCTCTAACGAGAAAGGCCCTCTCTACTCGAAATTGACAGGGAACATCTTACCATCCACTGGACTTCAAGATAAAAACATGCCATACGACTTGGCAACAGGAGATCACCATAACAGAATTATGCTTGAGTTATTAATTTGTTTAAATGGTAAATATTGTATTGTCATAACTGATATTAATTCATACTATTGAGGATTCATCACCCGTCTTCTTGGCTTCACAGCCAGGTGAGTCCCAGGTATTCGGGATTCTCAGAGTAGACGGCTCCTTCATTTATTCATCCATCATTTCATATTCTATGGTTATGTTCTTAAGAGTTCTCAAGATGTCAACATTCTTGTAATTCTTTTTAATAGGTTCATCTACACCTTCTCACCATAATTAGGCCATCAGGCCGATGACTCCTTGGTGCCTGAACAATTATCCATACTGTTATGTCTTGTACCTTATTCACCTTATTCTGGCTCTCAGCCTGGTGAATTTCCTTGGTACTCCATTTTCGATATTCAGTTCAGATTTAAACAATATTCCACACTGTATTATAACTTTTATCATAGAAAAAGGTCATTCAAAGACTTACTGATTATTACATAATTATTTTCTCTAAAGGTCTCTAAATTGAATGACTAATTAGTTAACTCCACCATATTGCCCTATGAGTTCCATGGTGTTAGGATTTACGATAACATTTTCCGTTTTGTAAGGTTTGACTAAATGTATAACATTCTAAGCCAAATTTAATTGCTCTCAGCTTTCATTGCATTTCTATCTCTTATATGCACGATTGATACTCTTATGAATAAAGAATCATCTATGGTTTAAGGATAGTTTCCGAGAATTAGAGATCTATTACCGCCCATCATGATTCAGTCTGTGGTTATATTAGTACCAGAACATTGGATTGCTTTACATTTCTTCACCTTATCATGCATCATTGCTGATGAAATAGTGTTCGGATTTTTCAAGATCTTTATTGCAAATATATAACTGGATGTACTTGGTTCTAAACTGAGATGGTTAATTTTTACATATATCATGAATTACATCAAGCTACAAAATGAATCGATTACTATCCCATGTATGAAAACACATATATCATGATATGGGTTCATTATCTCAATTTCAGTTTCTCAATTTATAATAGAATACATTTGATTTTACT
The DNA here is from genome assembly GCA_028749045.1 of Cupressus sempervirens. Taxonomy (NCBI): domain Eukaryota; kingdom Viridiplantae; phylum Streptophyta; class Pinopsida; order Cupressales; family Cupressaceae; genus Cupressus; species Cupressus sempervirens. The sequence goes on along the minus strand of CM053787.1, from coordinate 276,857,413 downwards.
AGAGAAGATAGCATTCTTAAAAAAAAGAAAAACAAATAATTATACCCTCGAACAATATAGGAGAATGTCTGAATTATCATCTGTTAATGGTAATGATAATAAAGTAAATAGACGGCAGGCTGGGAAACATAAGCTTACTTCAAGACAAAGATATATGGAGAATGTTTCACTGGTATAAAAATGCAGTGATTTATATTCTGTACGGGCTAGACTGCTGACCCAATTTAGCAAACGTGATAACAAGGAAAGTATAATTAAAGAAAACGATTGTAAGAAATGGGTAATTTTACTCAACTCTCTCTCAATTCCAAACCTGGAAAGAGTCTGCACTTGTTTCAACCCGTCAGAGGCTTGCGAAACTGATATTGATTTGTCTCAAGGCGGATATATGATCAGAACTAGATTCAGTCTTTCCACACAGCTACAAAGAAACTCGGATTGATGACACACACTGTTCTGCAGTGAATAATGCTTCCTCTTAATTCGAATGGTCTCCTACTGGTTTTTCCACGGAATTGCACTTGTTTTTGGGATGCAAGAATAAATATAGTCGGGGCTATTGACATTGTAGCCGGGCAGGGAAGTATTCGAAAAGAAATTGTAAAGAAAAGAAGCTGGAAACTAGCATGGTTGCTGGTATACGACAAGACTAACATATATATTTCTGAGTCGACCTTACGGCTTCCCTGCCGTTACAAGATTCATACTCAATTTCTTTTATTCAGTCGGTTTGAAAAGAAGAATAAAGAAAAGAGGGAAAAATAAAATGAAAAGGAAAGATGAAGAGTTTATTTATTAATATTACTTTATATCATCTTATCCTCTTGGTTAAGTTTATAAATACGAACGTTTTTAAATATTAATTAAAATATTATGATAAAAGATATATTAAAATCCTTAGAGGTATGTTTATATATTTTAACCCAATTATTAAATTATTTATTTAAATAACTCATGCAGTTCCACATATGAATCCTGTTTCAAATTGCTAGGTCCTTTATCCGTCTGCTAGTGATGGTGATGCCCTGCCTAATTCTTTTCTGACAATGCTTCCACCCCTTCGACAAGCTCCTGCAAGGAATTTCTCTGTAATTATCATATCAGTTAACCTTTCATCTTAATTCCATGAATTCGCGATTAACGAAAAACTAACATGCCATCTTCACTTGAAATCATAATGACTAACTATCTTACCATTTCACCAGATTATATCAAATTAAACTGCCAACTGACTTCATGTAAAACCTCAACGTCCATATTTCAAGCTAGGTCAAAAATTGGGATGTAACAAGCATGCTCCTATAACAACTAGGAAGGGGATTCCCGTTTTCTTAATAGCTGTGCACAAGGTATTCACTTATAGAATTTGTCTACACAGTTTAATTAAGATAATTTTATCCTTTGGATACCTTGGCAATCTCCATGGGAAGCCGTTGAATCCGCCAATTCTAATTTTGGAGAAGGTCGAGAATTGAATAAAAAAACACCCAAATAGAGTGACCATAGAAATTGCCTCTGGTGAGAATCTCCTCTCAAGATATCCTTGTAGCTTTCTGCATAATCTCATAGTAAAGGCATCGTTCACCTTTACGAGCTCCTCATGACTCCTTTCCAGTTGTAGGCATGGATACGTCATAGACTTTTGTTGTTTCATCATAATCTTCCATGCACGACAGGCTTGATCACTAGTGGTGGGTCGCCAAAGCATATATAAGATAGGAAGTCATATAAAACTGCTTGAATTCCTTGGCCTGATTCATCCAATTGGTAAGCCCATCACATAGAATTTGAGCCTGGTCAATACATTGTCCACCAACAGAAACTACGTGCACCAAAAAGAAATGGTGCTCAATAAAATTGAGGACTTCCTTATATCCTTTTAGTCTCAACAGTAGGGCCAGAATGTCCACGATTTTTCTCTTTAGAATAGTTCCAAATAGAGGCTTAGGAAGTTTACTCTTGTTGCTCTTAGGCAGCTGGAACTAGGTCGCCAATATATCTCCTCGCCTCAAGGTCTTTATCTCGTTGAACATCGAGGTGCATGACCCAAAATCAATATCACATTACTCGTCTCTGTCTAGGATCTCGAAAGCACTTTGCATTAGGCCTCTGGTGAATGTGAGGAAGACAGAGTCATCAGGCATCTTAATTTGCTTAGCCCTTGCATCATATCTTGCAATACATTCTCCAACCAGTTTTGGAGCTTGGACGGCCATTGGGAATCCAACAGCTTCAACTAACCCACTCTCCTTGAGTTTCTAAGTGATGGGATGAATAGGCTGGGTATTCAATCCTTTATCCAAGTCTCTAAGATTGTAGGATCTAAAAGATGTATCTATATAATTATTTCACTCACTCTCAAGACTAGGCAAACAACCACTACTACCAAGTCCCCCCTGCCATTAGCTATATATAATTACACAGAGTAAGAGAAATCACACTAAGCATGAAATTGTGTCCATTGCAAGATGAAGAACTGAAACAAGCAAGAATCCGTTCTTAATAAATTTTAATCCGATCGTTGGGCTTCAAATTTCCCGTGTCACACAAGTGAAGAGTGGAGGTTTAAGTCGGACATGACCTTTAGGGGAATAACGATCATATTTGCATTAAATTCGGTGAGTTAATGGCTCTATTAGACATCATTTGTATCAAAACTGACTTTAATAGGAGGTCATACAATAGATTTATAAGATTTGCCCCTTAAGCACTGGAGTAGTGGAGAAGGCACTTATCCGATTCTCCATTATGCATAAGCCTTCGGAGGGGAAGCTCTCAGTAGGAGAAACTGACTCACGAAAAGATACGCTTTATTTGGCTAAGTCAGGGAGAAGCCCTACCTCCCTCTTTTCGGAAAACACTCTTTTTTTCTATTTGAGGAAGCAACTCTTTTGTTGCTTTCTCGACAAGCTTAAAACCTAACATTTTTCCTTTATTGGGATCACAATAGTTGGGCTTCTACTCTAGCAATGGAGTGCTTTATTTTCCTCTTTCCTGAAATCCTTCATACTTAGACTTTTTACTCTATCTCGGGCAGCTTGGTAAGCAAAATGTTGGCATCTCCGCACAAATATTCCATTTCATAACAGAGCCGCTACCAAAAATTGCACTTTAACATGGCTTGTTAGAGAAATGGCCCACGAGGTGCTCTTCCGAATTTGAAGAAGTCGATTTCCTGCTTTTTCAAACCTCTTCATAATTGGTTACTTTTCAATTCGAGATGCATCAAACAAGTATCTCCAAAGAATATTTGCTTCTTATAATTAACCACTACCCAAATGTATGCTTCAACTTTGCTTTTTAGAAAATAGGCACTTGGGGTGCGCTTCTTTGGAGTAGTCACCGTGGTGAAAACCTGATAAGAGTGATACTTTCATAAAATTTGCTTATCTGAATGACCTTTCGGCATAGGACTTTGCTAAATATCCTCAAAAAACGAAATCTTCCTATATATACCTCAAGCACTAGATTGAATCCATTGTTTTGGAAAACTGGGGTAGCAGGTACTCCAAGAGCCGCGACGCACTAGATTTGGCCTTTTTCTGACACGGCCACACTTGCCTTCGAGACACTCCAAAGATGGTTCCTTATTGCTCAACATTCCTTTAAACATTCTTAGAATGCACAATTTCATATGCATACTTCATAAATAAGTCATGTCTGTACTTTCGAAAAAGTGCCTGCCGGGGTGCTCCATTGGTAGGAGTCGCACTTGCAGAGGTGGATCACAAAGAAAGACTTTGTCATTTTTAGCTTCAAGGTACTTTACAAATGGTTCGTTTTGGTTCAAGATCCCTCTAAGCACCTTCAGAATGTGAATTCAGACCATTTGCTTCATAGGCTAGGCCCAACTCCGTATTTTCAGAAAATGGTGGATCGGCTTCGCAACGCACCTAAAGTAGCTTGTGCCCGACGACTTCATCTACTTAGTATCTCTTTACTTAGGAACTCTTTCTCTAAGTATGTTCTTTATTCACATCACCAAAATGGAGTAACATTTCCTCTGTCGGAAAGATGGGTTCCAAGCTACTCCTCTTGCGGGGGCGTAGTCACAGAGGTGGATTTCCAACTTAGTGTAAGAACTCAGTCCTTTATTATTGGGCAATGTTAGGGATCTCTTTGCTTCATAATTACGCTCTTCTAATATTGCTTCATAATCTCTTTATGTTTTGGAAACTCACTTAAAGAGCTTCACTTCCAGCAGAGGAGCAACTGAATAGGTGATTTTTTGGTTTGAGCATACTTGGGTACAATTGAATGATCCAACTGATTTTTAGCTTTCTTCTTATCATGGAAAGGCACTCTACAACGATCCCTCCGAACCGATGACTATTAAAGGTGAATGGGCACTTGATTTTGATGAATTTCGCATGAAGGTTTGGGAGAGAGGGCGGAGTAGGGAATTCCCAAAATCCCGCACAAGGCAAGCTTAAGGCAATTGATGAGAAGAGAGCTACCTAGGGGGCAACCGAGCCTTGGACTTAAGACATTTGTGTTAATTTGACTCCAAGCTAGAAGCTTAAATAAGGGGGACTGAAAGTTTGGCACCACAGAGTTTGGTGATACCTGTGATGCCCCCCTTCAGAAATAGAATTTAATAATTTCTAATAATAGTAATAGTAAGAAGAATAATTTTATAAATAATAATATTAAAATGATAAAATAATAAATATACATTCAAGGATAATCAAATATAATTACAATGAAACCGACTGGGAAGACAGTCCTGATGTAATTCAGAAGATTAATATAATCAATATTATAATTATACTAATCAATGTTAATAGAACTGTTAATAAATGATAATATAAAATGTAATTGGTATTCTTTGTAAACTAATAGTATTGGAGGAGTGTCTTATCAATTATCAATGGATGCCATCTATTCAATTTCGGAGATATAAAAATAAGATCTTTTCCACCCCCATTTAGCACGATTGGACATTTCTATTAAGATATTATCTCCTTAGTTAAATACTTTCTATAATGGTCAACTACTTGTTTGTAGTCCATCTTTCAGTCTAGATAGGAATGTTTCCTATCCTGTCTTCAGTTTTGTTTCTAATTTCATCTTCAGTCTACGTTACGTCCTTGTAATTCTTTATAAGGAACACATTTGTTCCTCTATTAATCAATCAATCATCCGGAAATCCGTTAATCTGCCAATTCTTGAATCTTGTAACAATTTCTTCTTATTCACATATCCAGTATTGCATCTGCTCTTTTGAGCACGCTGCCTCTTGACAGATCAATGGCATATGTTTCTCAGTTTGTAATCAAACACAGCCAAAATATTGCACATCCTTTAGGACTAGATCAGACACAACAATACTCTTGCTATAACCAATAGTTGAAGACATTGCAGGCACATAAAGTATTAATCAAATATAGCAGTAAGAAAGAAATATAAAAGGAAGATGATCTGATAGCTTCAGACTATCAATTTGGAAATGGTAAAATATATTTGTTACTCTTCATAAGGAAGAGATAAAGTAAGAAATAAATCATTTGGAATTCTGACAAGCATTGTGTGACAGCAAACTATTTGTAACTTATCTATTAGATTATTACTGATTTACAGACGGATATATCTAAATCCTAGTAATGATAATGAACCTTATAGGATCTAATATATATCTCATATATGTATCTATTAATAAAAAGAATATCAAAATTATATCAGTTATATACTCAAGACCCATTTACTATTTGGCTTAGGCAGGGAAGGTTATAATGTTTTTAAGGAGGCGCTTGTATAAATCCAAGCAATGGCTATCTGTCCCAAGATAGGGTAGGGATCAACAACCCCAAACGCCTTGCGTGCATAGTCCCAAGAAAGGCTAAAGGGCTTGGATTTGTAAACTTAGAGGGAGCCCATTGCAGTTGGTATCTTGGCAAATTGGATAGCACCTACTCCTGCTGTCTTTGAGCTGGAATAATAATGAGGTTGGCTATGAGTGTTAACCAATATACAGATAATTTAATTTTATTAAATAAATGAATAATTCTTAACTTCAAATGTCTGATATCCCTTAGCGCTGGGCAAAAATATCAAATCAGACTAAAGCCAATTAGGGGACATTACGATATCACCAATATCCAACTACTACCCTATTCATCGACAAGTTTCAAAGTTCAAACCCTATCGAAACTAGGGTGTTTATAAACAACAATTAATAGCTTCAGAACAAAATTTTAACATGACAGTAATGTGAAGCAATCACACTCGGGAAGTATTCATGTCCACATCAACTTGGACAACACATTGTGATCCACCACGACTTCACCTGCATCTAGCATTATTGCTCCTTTGGTGCCGTGCTTTGCTTCCACCACTTTATCCCCCACTCGTGGTGTGACACCTAGCTCTGCTCTCGCCACCTCATCCACCACTCACTGTATATCACCGTCCTCTACCTTGTCCTTGTTCTCAAGCACTTCTTCTTTGAACCTTCTGGCCAATATTGTGGCTGCCATCACCACCACTTTTTTCACCTTCAGCCAACTTGAATTTGAGGCTTTGAGCACACAAGTGTCAAATTCATTGTTGTTTTGCCCTGATTGAATGATTTTTCCGAGTCAATGGTGTAATCATGTATCACCATCCACATCTTCATAGGATCAAACTTGCTCACTTCTCTTTTGACACCAGTCCACCAAAGAAGAAAGGGAGTAAGTGTGGAGTGTACCCATGGACATGTACTTAATTTCCTCTCTTAGTATTGAAATCTCTGCTTGGTTCCACATGTTGAAGGAAGGCATCGAGACCTTGCCTTCACTCCTCTCTCACACCTGGTAAACACCCTCCTCACTTTGTCAATGCTACCAAACTCCAACCCTCACTCACTAAACATGGATGATATGCCCATGTTGGTGAGAGATTTGTAATTGGTGATTGGATAGTCAATGCCCAGCAATCCCTTCACCATGATGAGAAAGAAAGGATTATGTATGGTGAATACATTCTTCAAGTGTTCACTCAAAATTTTGTCTTAAAAGGCCATTTATTGCTTTGTTTCCATGTGACTGAAGTTGGCTTCTATTTGTTGAGAGCACTTTCCAAACACTGCCACAGAAACAACTGAAAAAATGACATTCCTTCCAACCTTTTCTATAAATGTCCGCGGGGAGATTGAGCATTTACAAACTGTAATCTAGGTCTTGGCAAATCCCCAATCATTCCTTCATTAATTACATTTCCTCTTGTAGCCTTTGCTGTCATCCTTGGATGACATACACCACCTTGAGAGCCACCAAATTGCATTGTCCTCTCATCACCCTCCACTCAGTTCCCTTCGAATGCCATCTTGGAGGAAGTTACAAGTAGCCTGTCAAGGTGCAAAGTCAGCACCACCTCATCATTGCGGTGGGGTCACATCTGCTGTTATGCCAAGTTGTTGAGTCAGCACCACTTCGTCAAAATTATGGGTTCTTTCTACTGCCACTTTGGATAGTGAAACAGATAGCATGTTGTGTTCCCTATAAATGTGTGAAATTTTGAAGTTACAAAAACTTGTCAATTTCTTTCATATGATTAAAAATTTAAAATAATTTTGTCAATTTTCCAGACATGAGTTCTTCCATTAACAATTGCATGTGCTATTATTTGTGAATCTACCTCTAGGTATAGCTGTTCCACCAGTATCTTTTTTGCCATTTCAACTACCAGAAGGGCTGCTTGAGCCTCTACTTCATTATTAGTGCCATCCTCCAACTTTTTGGGCTCAATGGTCGGAATGTTGCTAGAAGGGTTTCTTGCAACACATCTTGCACCTGATGGCCCTGAATTTACTTTCGAGGCTCCATCAAAATTTATTTTGACCCACCCTTCTTTAGGCTTTTCCCACTTCATCTCATCTCTTCTTTGTCGAAAAGGATCAACCCAATAAAGCTCATTAATAGGCCAAGCACACAAACATTATCAACATTTAAGGATTGTTGGACATTGTTCATATAGGGTGTGAAGAACCAAGTGATATCAATGCATTGAACAATCAATAGAAAAGAAACTTAGAGGTGAATGAACAACAGGACAATGAAGCATTATGTTATATTCAAGGTGTCTTAAGTTAAAAGTAAAACAAATTGTCCTAGGACTAGTCATCTTCATATATTCAAAGTAGAGAATATACTTGTAAATGCATATTAAGGTGCTCACACAACAATAACTTGGGCCTGATGATTCTTAATTTTAAGGGAATCTTAATGGTATTATCCATAGTTACACCGCCCTAGGAGACGGGGGGACGGGGGGACAAGTTTCCGAGACGGTGGGACAGAGGGACCTTGATTTGGGGACGGCGAGGGGATGGCGGCGGGGGACGGGGGGGTGGCGAAGGGAGCAGGGGTGTATGTACTATACATATGATACTTAAAATGCTAGTTATGAAAAGATGTACTACAATTATACAATATAAGATACATAGATGTAAAAAACATTGAACATTGCACTGAAGTTTTCAACTAGAACGTCATGATTCATGATCAAATAAGTTATAACAAACAAACAATGAACATTGAACATTGAACATCAGAAAATATTCGAAATAATAAATATTAGTCTATATATCAGTCTTCAGATCAATAGTATGAGTATCTAGATTCCACTATCTAATAGTAATCAATGATCATATGAGTCATGACTCATGACATAAAGATGATTACAATTAAGTATCATGTACCATGAACCATGATATCAAAATAAGTATATAATGCAAACAAAAACTACAAGTCTCCAAGAGTCCATCTAAATCAAAATGCCAAATCAATGATCAATGATCAATGATCATCCCCTGGAGGTTGAAACTCATCACCACTGGAACTATCAGTCTCTCCAAGATCAAGAGCTGAAAAGGGAACACCAACTAGCCCTGTGGTTGGATCTAAAGCATCCTCCTCATCAATCTGCGATGGCTCCTCAGGCTCTACATCCCATCGTGATGCTGGGCTTTCCTTGTACACACTTGTGGTGCGGTCATTGATACGCAACACACTGTGTACAACCACTAGCTTCTCTGCTCTTTGAGAGGTAAGTCTATTCCTCTTAAGAGAGTGGATGAAGCTATATGTAGACCAATTCCTCTCAGAAGCTGAGGAACTAGAAACCTGAGATGAAAAATAATTGGCTAATGTAAGACTCGGGAATCAGATGTTGAACAATGATCATTGAACAATAAACAATGAAAAGTTAAAAGTTGAGGAACTAAGTACCTGGGACAGCAAACGAATAGCTAGTGTGGTGGTTGTAGATTTCGGTCCATAAGCTGACCACCACAAAATGGGATCCTCTTGTGCCATAGTCTTGATATCCGCCTTTGCCGCTTGTTTGTAACCCCTAAGAGTAGCAAATTTGGTCCACTCAATGCGAACCTTAGCTGCTGTCTCAGGGTCATACATCCTGTCTATGCACTTGAAGAACCCTTCCTTCACCTGAAAAAATTTAAAAAGTACAAATTATTAGCAAATAGAAGAATCAAGATACTAGTAATGTGAATGATTTTAATTCATAAAATGATAAGAATCTAAGTCTTAAAGTGTTATATAATAATAATAATATAAATCACCTCATCATCGTGAAGTGGTGTAACTCTACCAGGCCTAGTCATGTACCACCTCGGATTCAATGCATATGTAGCCATGTGTAAGGGTGTGTTAAGTTTGTCCCATCTACGCTGAATAATAGGCCGAATGTGATCATTGTAGAAGGCTAATGTGGGGTCCTTCTCTCGCACAACTACCCTCATCTGCCCAAGCATAGAATCAATGCACTCATACACCTCTCCAAGTGTGGGTGCATCCCCATCTCCATACCTGATCACCTCAAAGACTGGCCTAATAATAGAAACAATGTATTTTGCATCGCTCCAAAATACATCACTCTTAACTATATCCTTCACCCTTATCCCCTGCTCTGACCTGGAACCATCCCACCTATTCCATTCATTTGTCATAACCATTAGTTGCAGTGGCTCCTGCAAATCAAGCATTCTCTCCAAGAGAATGAAATAGGATGCATATCGTGTCTCAACTGGCTTCAAGAACTCCTTGTTGGCGAAGCTCCTAAATAGTGCATGTGAGGTGTGGTGGTTGCAGATATACATCTGCACATCTCTAGCATCACTCACCACTCCCTTTATCCAACTAATCTTCCCCATGTCCTTTAGAGCATTGTTCATAGCATGCACACAACAAGGAGTCCACCAAATATGCCGATATGTGGCCTCAATAAGCCTCCCTGCAGCTCTGCACACATGAGCTGCATCTGTCACTACTTGGACCACATTTTGTGGCCCAATCTCCTCAATGGCTTCCCGAAGAATCTGAAACTGAAAATCAGCATCTTTTCGATGCCCCGAACAATCAACCGCCCTAAGAAAGAATGGGCCCTCTGTACATGTGACTATGACATTGATGAGTGGACGGTGTCTAATGTCCGTCCACCCATCCATGACAACGCTACACCCCGATTCCTCCCAAACAGCCCTCATGGTCTCCATGGACTCACCAATCTTGGCATACTCATCATCCAAGATTTTAGTCCTCAATTTGTGCTCACCTGGTGGCACATATGATGGTAATCCCGCCTTTGCTACTTTCTGAAATGCCTCCTTAAAATAAGGAGACCGAGCAATGTGAAGTGGAACGCCATTGGCAAATAACATTCTCCCAATGTATGCATCTAACTTCTCTCTCGTCTGGGCTGCAAACAATTCTGCTATAGGGTTGTTGTCACTAGACTGTGCCCTGCGTTTCCCCTTGCTCGTCTCAGCTGCTGCTACACCTATAGAGCTATAAGTAGAGGAAGGTACGGAGGCTGCCCCTGGCAATGAAGTAGATGAAGCTCTATGCTGTGGTCTAGAAGAAGACATGCGTCGGTGTTGTTGCCCCTATATTTGTTGCTCATGCACCTCCTGTATAGTCTGAATCTGTTGCCTACCAACCAAAGTAGTAGGCACTGGAAGGCCCAAGTCCTTTGGAACTCCCCAAAGCTTGTTGAATTCAATTCTAATCTTCAAGTTTGTGGATTCACCCAAAAACTTACATGGTTGGACACCTTTACCTGTCCAAAAGAGGAAATGTGCATTCACTCTAGTGATGCTACCATACCAATCTTCGCCACAAATATTGCATCTCCACTTTCTTGTGCCACCTGTTCCTTGTCCGCTTGTTATTCTAGTGGCAAATTGTTTTAAAGGAGATTTTGGATCAAACTTACCCCTAGCCCACTGTGCCAAAGCTGGGGAGGGGCAATCAGTAGATGGAGTACCAGATAGTATAAAACCAGTACCCATGGAAGTGGAACTAGTTTGGGCCCCTTGCTGATTTGGCCCAACCGAAATCGCAATGTCACTCTCATGGTCACCCCTCTCAACAGTGTTATCATCATCCTCAACCCCAACCTCAGGCTTAGGCTCATATTCTGATTCACTGCCACTATTTGAATGAAATTCCATCTCATCATCACTATGAGTATTCATTGTGACACTGCATTTCACAAAATGAAAAAACAAAAATTAATAAAGCTAAATTATTGAAATTTATAATTTATAAATGATAATCATAACCGACGACTTCCACTCTCTTAGAACTATATTGGAAAAAATTTATTAAAAAAAAATTTAAAAAAAAAAAAGCAAAAATTTAAAATGAAAATTGACTTCCAATGGTTCCGTAGGATTTGGGCTTTTCTGAGCCGATTTCAGTATGTAAGAATTAACAAAAAAAGTTAAAATTTTTTAACTTTTTTTGTTAATTCTTACATACTGAAATCGGCTCAGAAAAGCCCAAATCCTACGGAACCATTGGAAGTCAATTTTCATTTTATACTTTTTTTTTAATTTCGTTTTCTAGTCTTGTAATATAGTTCGAACAGAGAGGAAGTCATCAGTTTAAACAATCGGAAATAGATATTTCAAAAAGTTCAATGACAACAGAGGTCGTCTAAACAAACAAAAACATTCATAAACATGCATTTCAAAATCATACAAATTCGTTAGAAAGTTAGAAACCCTACCTTTTGCTTTAAAAACTTCAACAAGATTCGGTGAACCGGAACCTAGAACCACCCTCCTCTTCTTCTTCTTGCTCCTAAGCTCTCCTTTTTCACTTGCAAACACTCTCTTCACTCTTGCACAAACCCTTATCTCAGCTCTTCACTCTTCTTCTTCTTGCTGTTGCAAACAATGAGAAATGCAAATGTGACTCAAAATGAAGAATAGAAGGGTTTTAAACAAAGGAGGAGGAATGGATGGGCCCCACAATCCAATACAATAAATAAAAAACATTAAAACATTTTAAAAATGCGTTGTTTTTTTATGTCTTTTTTGCTTGCCGCGGGAGACGTCCAGGCGTCCCCCCGCACCCGTCTCGGAGACGTCTCGCCGTCTCCGGCGGCGGTGGCGCTTTGAGTGGCGCCGCCCGAAACGCCGAGACGCCGTCCCCCCGTCCCGGGGACGTCCCCGTCTCCGAGACGGCCCAGATTTGGGGGGGGGACGCGTCCCCGTGTTACACTGGTATTATCATAATCAAAATATAATCATTTTTAATACTTCAAATAATAAAAAAATAAAAAAATATTTTTATATATCTGAAAGGGAATGTAGGACCCAAGGGCCCAATTCAAAAAGGTAAATCAAGGAGGCATCTATCTTCATTGGAGAAGCATTCAATTTAGCCTTTTGCATTCAATTTCAAATTGAAGCAGTTTGTTCAATTTAGAGCATCTAAGGACAAAATCCCCAAGAGCTCAAGTTCAATTTGGTCACTACCTGCTTAATATCTCTTCAGATCTGAACACCTGGGTTGCAGACATTTTTTTCCACGAGCTGTTTCAAATCAGAGTTCCTGAGAACTGAAGTTTAACCTGGTTACTACATGCCTAATATTGCATTATTAGCAGCAAGTAATTCTGTTTCTTTATAAATCTGACTCCTGATTAATTCTGAAACAGTTTTGCCTACATTTTTCTTGCAAATAGAAGTGGGATTTGATGTTATTGTTTCCTTTAATGAAACTGGGACAAAAAATAAATACTCATTGATTTCCCTCAGTAGGAGTGTTCAGTTTAATATCCTGATTGCATATTTATAGACCTAACCAACTGGTCTCTATCCTATCAGACCTGATTGCAATAATTTAGTAAATCCCTAGGGTATTTACATCCGTACTTTATTGATGTTGTTACAAACCTTGTGAATTGCTAGGACTACCTATACTAATGCCCTACATCTACTATTCATAGTTGGGACAGTTTGTATAAAGTCAGTGCAGCAAGAGGTGGTTGTATAGGTTGCAAATTTGTTAGAATACAGTGCATTCTGTTGACTCAACACTTTCATGCAGTTTGTGAGTAGGCCTGGCCATGTAAAAATTCTGCTTTTGTATTCTTTTTAATCAGACTATATGCATTTTCATTTAGTAAATTGTCGGTTGAAGTTTCACGAGTTGGTGTTCTTACTAAATGTGTCTGTCATAAACAACCAGCAACAATGTACCATTAAGTTTTTACTCTGAATTTGATAGATTGCCAATATATAAGGGTTTTGTGATTGCAATTTGTGATCAGCATTGCAGTTAATATACAGTTCATTGTAAGGCTAAGGAGAGCGTGGTCGGCTAGGGGGCAACAAGAAGAGGTGAAGCAACTGATGGAGGGGATGAGGGAAGCATAGAAAAGAGCATAATCCACAACACTCACGCTGCCACAATGAGGCAGTAGGTGAAAAGAACGGAACCGGGAAAGCAGGGAAGCCTATTCAAGATCACCAGGTCAAAGGATTCACATAACTGTAGAAGATGACACCCGTATCCGGTGAGGGGTCCCTGACTGTCTTCAGAAGGGCATTGTAAACCTAGGGAGCCTAGATCTAATTTGGTCGTACATACTGAATCAAATCCGCGGTCATGTAGAGTAGTCTACAGGTCTCTGGCCCTCTCATTAAAGTCACCCAAAATAATGATGTCACCCCCAAACATGTTGATATGCTCTTGGAGGTCAACATATGGGTCACCACTCTCCGAGCAGTGAATCACAAAAGAAGAGGAGGCCGGTGGAAAGTAACAAGCTGGAATGAAGATGCTTCTAAGGCAAGGTGCAGAGCGACCGATATGGATCCACAAAGTCCTACTTGAGTTGTTGGCATGAACCGCTGGTGTTATGCTGAAAAGGCAGTCCTTGACTAAGCAAACAACCACCTCGAAATCCCTAACCCCACCAGAAGACCTGACCTCATCTCTAAAGATTGATAACCATTGACAACCAGAGAAGTCAGGAAGAGGATGGACCAGGCTCTCATGAGTCTTTGTAGCCACAAGAATATTCACATAACTAATAGCATCTTGGATTAGACCACACAAGGACCATAAAGTGTTGTTGTTGTTACAATAGTTGATAAGAAGGGAGCCATTGAGAGACTCCTCCCTATCAAATTGGTGCTAGGACCGTCGTTTGGCCTTGGAGGCCGACCTTGGTTCTGAACTTGGAGGGGGGGAATCCCAAATAACTGCTCTGAGGTGCCTGATCATGGCCCACTTCTTGTTGCACCTAGCCTTCGCAATGAGCCACCTAGAATGTTTCAGCTTTGACACCTGAAATTTCGTGAGATCCTCATCAAGGTAGATCTTCCAAAGAAGAGGGAAAAGTTTCCTCCTTGCCTTTAGAACCTAGGGTTAGTCATCTAAAGTAAGGAATTTGAGGAAGAGAGTACCATCATGGCCAATCCAAGTTGTATCAAGTGTGATACCAAATAAACCTAGCCGGTCACAAAGGAAGGAGTGTCCAACAAAAATAGGGTCTATGGAAGAAAGAGAGAGGCTGCAAACACGCAAATTTGAGTTCACGAGCTTGTCTAACACGTTCATTAACCAATCTATCTTGTACAAGTTTATCCACACTGGCCAGAGGTGCAAAATTGGTGTTGTTGCAAAGCAAAGCTCAAAATTAATCGTTGTTCAGTTTTAGTCATAAGTAAGGTTTGTTTGCAATCTAATTCATCCTGTTTATCTTTAATGGTGCAAAGATCTTGGATCTTCTCACTGTTAGAGTCAATTTGTTTTTCTTAAATTTGTTGTGATTGCATTCAAAGTTGCAGACAAACTCGTAAATTGCAAAGAATAATTAACCAGTTGTTGCTTAAGTTCAACAATCATCAAAGAGAGAATTAACCTGTTCATGTAGGGAGAGATTGTCAATCTTAAATCTAGCCACCCTATCAACCAACTGTTAATAGGTGATGGGTGGTGGTTGAGAAGAAGAGACCATAGTCTCCATTAAAACAATAGCCAATAGGTTCGGACAAGAAAAGAGAACAAGAGAACACAGAGTTTGCGGATGCAACACCATGTAAGGGGAACCGTTGCTAGAGAACAAACAAATAGACAAACCAACTAGAGCTGAGCACTAGAGCACAGCAATACGCATAGGGATTGAAGACCAATAGATACAAAATATGCCAAAGACACAGGCAAAGAAGGGCACGAAAAAGTGCAGAGACCAAGAGGGCCCAACACTAGCAGCAATAGGTTGACAACCCACAAACGGAAAGAGCACGGGTACCCATAGAAAGCAAGCCAAGAAAGTGCAAAACACACAATCTCCTTCAAACCAATTGCAAAACATGAAAGCAAATTGCAAATATGCCACCCAATACAATGAGAAAAATACATCATAGAAAGAAACCACAATCCACATACAAAAAGAGCAGAACGAATAACCCGTAGATGGAGCACAAGCAATTGGGAGCAACAAACAGCCGTGGGGCAACCAAACCCGAGACACCAAGAACAAGCAAAAGCCCCTCGAGCACAAACTCGTGGAAAACAACACTATCAAACGTCGGGTAGAAAGAATGAACACAAATGGGGAAACAAAAAACGAACGAGCAACAACAACCTCTAGGTAGAATAAACGTGCTCAAACAAAAGTAACCACAAAAAAACGACCTAATGTATGGGAATTTAGAGAGACCCACAGGTTGACACGAAAGCAAACTAGAAGCAAGGCCTCCATCATGCAACTTGGTCACTTAGCTCACACAAGATGAGATAAGATAAGATAAGATAATAATATTAATGTCCAACGAAAGACCACCAAAAGGTCTATGGGACTAAAAGATTACAACAAGAAAGCTAACAACAACAGGAACACCAAATGGTGTCAGAGAAGAAAACATATTTTTTCTTGAGGACAAGCAAATTTTCCGCCTTCTCATTAGAACACTTTGCAACATGAGCTTGCTGTTAGGACCCTCCCTAAATTTGCAAATTATTTGGAAATGACCAAGATAACCGAAAACCTTCCAACATGATGTTGGGAAACAGGGTTATCACTCCATGTAGTCAGAGACATATATGAAACCAAAACCACGATTTCAAGGGAAAATCAGAAAACCTTTGTAAATAGTGTTACCCTAGCAACTCTATGTGCGATCAACTGCAAGAAACGACAGTTTCTATGAAAAAATCGATGAAACCCTCCAATTACTTTTTTTGGAAAAAAAAAAAATCCCAAGACCAACAACACCAATCATGACTTCAAGAAATGATTTTTGAGGATAAAATCGAATAAACCAATCAGAATTTTTAAGGAGAAAAATTGATCAAAGCTCAAGACACAAAATTCGAGACACAAATTAAAATACAAAACTTTGTTTTTGAGGAAAAACGATAAAACCCTTTTACAAAACAATTTTAAAGATAAAAAATCGCACTAAAGTACAAAGTTTCACATGCAGAGCCTCTTGCAAGTATCTCACAATCTTTATGGTTAATACATCATTGTAAATCTTGAGGTTGTTGTGATTGTGGAGATGTAGCTATGGGTAGCATTCATGTACTAAGTATTCCCCGTGAGTAATTCTACACCTTCCTGCATGTAGACAAGGTAGGATGTCATGTAGAATGTCTTGGTGTTCTTCATTATTCTTAGTTGGAGGTCAAGGTTCTCATTGATAATCTTTGCCCACTAAATCATCACCTCTCCTAAAGACATCTTGTCTATAAAGTAGAATATCCAAGGCTAACAATTTCTACCTTTAGGTTCTCTCATCACCATTTTTAGCATCACAATGAGATCACCAATAACTTCCCTGAAATCTCATATGGTCAGCTTGCTCAACTTCAAAATCTTGGAATAGTGGTTCCATATTTCAGCTATCCACTCCTCATTTATCCTCTGGTCACTTGCATCTACCTGATCATTATAGTATTTTAAAGCTTACTCTGTTGTGATATAGGCTCCCTCTTAGTATGTTGAAGGCATCCCCGATAGCCTTCTTTGATAGCACAATCATAATCTTCTTGTCTTTCCCATATTTAATTGTCTTCTTTTGAGGGTTGTAATGCTTTGCATGCTCAAGGACAAGCTCAGTGCACTGCATGGTAGGAGGGAAAGCAGTTGCTTGAACTTTTCCATTTTTCATCATTATCTTAGCCATCCTAGAAGTAGCACCTCTAGACATTCTCTCCTTTACTTGAATCATGCTGATTGGCCCAAGTTTGGTATCCTCAATCTTCTTTTCTTCATGGTGAAACTAGATTTTGGGATCATATCTTTGGTATCCTTCTGCACTTGCGCTTGCCTCTCTTTCTTTGAGGACCCAGCCTTAGCTCCTGACATGCTTGCCCTTGGCATTGCAGTTTTTCAATTAGTCCTTAATTTTATTTGATTGGCACATTGAGCATTTTAGATTTGAACTCAAATTAGCAATTTAAGACTTTATTAAACTTCTGACATGCTTCATTTGAATGCCACAATGATTCTTATCTCATTTAACCTTGTAGTTTTCTTCTTAGGATATTCTAATTATTTTCAAAAGCAACCTTAGATTTGAAATGGAATCTATAATCTGGAATAGTGATCGAATTGATTAATCCAGCCCTCTTGCAAACATTGCTTTATTGGATAAGGACAAGAGTTCAAATCAAATTTCATCTTATTTCCATCAATTTAGATTAGATCCTCATGAACTAAAGCTCACTCAATACAATTCTGATTTTCTTTCTCTTAAAACGTTGAGCATCCTATCATGAAAAATCAGAAACTCAATCACATGTAATTCTGGTTTCGGCATTATGAATGAAAATAAATCAAAATCTGGGTCAATAATTTTTTTTTTAAAACTATAAAATGTTTGGTTTTTGCCTTTTCTTACCCCTCCCTATCTCAGATTTTGAGAATAAATATGCCTTGATTTGCCCAGACTATTGTTCCTTAAGAGAGTTTATATCTTTTTTAGATTGATCTGCTGCTCCTTATGAAACAATTTGCCGCCCTTATGAGGATTGTGCAATCTCAAAACATGAAGAAAATCGTTGCCTTTTAAGGATGCAATTCACTACTATTAGCTGAGAGGAAATTGTTTTCAATTTGGTGTGAAATGAATTTGTTTTACCTCCCTTATATCAGCGATTAAAATTTGAAGAAGCACAATCCTCCATGTAGGCCTACTTGTTCCTTCATGAACATAATTCACCTGCCATATTTTTGTGAAGATTCAAAGCCTGTAGATAAGGGTTTGTAAGTTGTAAGAGTTTTTGGACTGCTGGCTTGGGTTCATGGAAACTAGCTAGGAAACCTCAAGTTTGCAATGGGTTTTTTCTGGAATTATTTTGAGCAGAATTTTATTTAGAAATCTAGGAGTTTACGAGAAAATATTTTTTCAATGACATCAGCTAGCTCTACGATTGAGGACATTTTACATGGTGTATGAAAATTTCTATCTTAGAATGCCAGGTGACTGTTATAAGAGGAAAATGAATAAATTCACAATTCCCTCCCTATGAGTTGGAAAACTAGAAAAATGCAAAACAAATTTCAAAAGCAAATGTAAGATGAATAAATTACTTATAATGTAGTCGATTTGATATGTCTCATAAATGTTTACCATCTTTTAAAAGATATTCATTTGTTGGTTCAGATAATTTTAGGTTGTTTCCTTCAATTGAACTGCACAATCAACTAATTGCAAGCAATGTTCATAATTTTTGGCTTCTTTTGTAATTTGCTGTCTTGTTTTTTAGGCCAATTGAATTGTTTCTTTGTTGTTCTCTATATTCTTTACTGTTTTTTCGAGGACAATCAAATTGCCTGATCAGAGCCTTTACATAATGGTATTCTATTTCAATATACAAGGCAGACATGAATGAAACAATGTGGTATGAATCAAACAATAAATGAACATTTGTATCTACATGTAACAGTCATCAGAAAAATAATCTGAATTCAAACATCTGGAAAATAGAATGTCTTTTTTGATATTTATCAGTATAATTAGGATGTACCTGTTCAATTCAGTCCTAGCTTCAGCCAGGAGACATATATACTGCTTTTTCTATTGAAACAAAATGAATCACGAAAGACTATTCTAATAATGTATCACCATTCTAGGTAGGTTTATGGCCGAGGACAAGCAAATTCACAATGCTGAAAATGTTCTAGATGAAACTACTGTTGCCTTCTTCAAATCAGCTCCACCTCTTCAAGATCGTGATATTATCACTAGAAAGGTGGAACAATTTGTTGAACAACATTGTGCCCACTCAGGTAAGTGCCACCTTTCATTAGATGACATTTGTGTTAAGCTAAACTAATTTAAAAAGACATGGCTTTAAAAATTGAAGTTTTATTACAAATGGATGGATGAGTTCATTGTCACTAGCCAAGTTTATGCTTCTCAAGTGGTTGATAGTGTGTTCTGGTTTGGGAATTGAAATTTGTAGAAACTCAGAATCAAGTCAAGATTGTATGTGTGACCTCTGGAGGCACCACCATCCCTCTTGAGCGGCGCTGTGTTAGATATATTGATAATTTCAGCTCAGGACACCGGGGAGCTGCCTCGACAGAGTATGCAGAGTCTATCTCATTCCTTTTGCATACAAAGTCAGTTATGTTCTTTAGTTATGTTGCACTCATCTGCAGCTTTTTGGATCTTTGATTTATTCTTCAGGTATTTTATAAAAGCTGGATATAATGTCATATTTCTCCACAGGCGGTGAGGCAGTGTACTTTTTTTTAACACATGAGCTCATATTATAGTTGAAAATAATAAATTCTCAGTTACGGTGTACACTGTATATTTGGCTTAACTGTTATTTACCTGTTATGTGAATTTTATCAATAGGGGAAGTGCCGAACCTTTTTGTAGATTTCTTCCTGAAAATCCTCTTCTTGAGTGCTTTGAACCTTCAAATGAACATGGAATTCAAGGTTTATATCTTCTCAATGATTCCTTTTCATTCATCCTTATTTATAACGTTTTTGTAAAGAATACAAGAGATAGGGTATAAATTAAAAACCAATTCGATGGATAATTGGATTTGTTAAAGAAATAAAGTTGTATGTTGTCATAATTCACTTTCACTCAAAATGTTCATATGTTGTATACAGTGGGATGAAAATTTATATTATATTCTTTTGTTTTGCTTCATTTTATTAATTGGAGTGTTTGCAAGAGAATTTCTAATGAGCAATATACTTTGGAGTGAGAATACTATGTGATCAGACACCATTGTGTAGTTTTGATGAATGCTAAGATAGAATTGATTCCAAATTAATTATGAACACACACCATGCAACTTAGAAAGACATGAGAAGTGGCAAAACTAAGCCAAATCAAACCATCTTGTCAACTGGATCAGCTGTCACTTTGTGGAAGTAATAGTCTTAAGGATGTAATGCAGATTTCTTCAGGGTTATGTCAAGGATCATTTGGATCATTTGGCATTCCTGTTTTTTATTCAGTGATAATCATTATATCCTATCATCTCGATAAATTCTTTAAAATCCAGTTTTTTGTAATTTGTCTCCTGATATATGCTACCTTAGGCTCCTATATAGGTACTCTTTGTTTTTTAATTTATTATCATCATTAGAAGCCGTTCCTTGTTAATGGTAAATTGCATCTATTCCATTTAGTGTGGGACTGTGGAGATATTGGCATATGTTGTAATTTATACTTTCTATATACATGGGGACAGTGATTTTGTGGGGGCTTTACAATGTACTACAACAACAGATGATTGGGGGACTTTTTATATATGTACTTGATTAGTATTTTATCAATACTAATGCATCATAGGCTTAATTCTTTATTAATAATCATAATGATTGGGGGATTTATGGTTTAAATATGTTGTTAATTCATTAATAATTTATTTTCTGTTAGTATTGTTTTCTTCTGCAAATTCATGATAGCATCCTCAATAGTAAGCTATTCCAAGTTTAGACCTTGTCATATACAGTTACCGAGGTAGTTCATCTCAGGTGCCACCTTAGGAATTGAAAGTCGAGAATAAAGTTTATGCATGTGGGGTTATACACCCTGCTCTCTATTCCACAATCTTGAAGTTTTGACGTGTGCAATAGTGTGTGCATGAGCATTTGGTATGCACATCACATAGAATTTCTAATAAATATTTAAGAGTCTCATTACATCAAGCTACGTCAAAAAAAGCTTCTGTAGCAATACAGTATCTATGAAAGATATATTATGTGTCTATGCTAGTGCTGTCATCAGATAAATATATACACGTCTGAATCTCAGTTAGATTATACAAAAGGAAAGACCATTTTGAAGCACATATCATCTATTTTCATCAAAGGCAAATCCTTGAATTTCTTTAAGCCAGGCTCAGGCTTCCCACAGGAGTGGGACACACCACATACATGAAGACTGAAACTATCACTTTTGTAAAGCCGAAGTTAAATATAATATGGGGTTAGTTCCAATGCATAATCAGTATGTTTAATATTTTTAGTTCATGATCAAGGCAATTGGTTATCATATATCCCTTTGGCATATGTACAAGTTTCAACTAGCACGAGAGAAGCTATTCTCACATCATGATTTGAAAAATGGTGATAGCTAGATGTGTTCTGTTTCTTTTGTATATTTGTATTGTCCTGTCTTTCCTCTATGCCCAGTCAAAAAAGAAGTGACACAAAACTATGAAAAAGGAAAGGGTGGTGGTTGTTAGAGCCATACAATGCTTAGCATTCCCTGATTCCATTCTGCAGTGTTGGCTTCTAGGAGATATAGTGTTGTCCATGTCGTATTCCAAATTATCACCAAACAATTAATTAGAAATGAAAAAATTAAGTGTGTGGCTATGATTCATTGTTCTTCTAGTGGACATAATGCAAACGACAATTGAATTATTAGCCTATATCAAAACTTTTGTTAAATATTTAATTTCTTCTTTTTGTAAGGGAGAAATGCAGACAACATACCCATGCTAAGAGCAGTATAAAGCAAAGTTGGACCAAAAATTATAGTCCAGATTCCTCGAACTTTGTTCTGATCTCTGTACATTAGCCAAACTATTGCTTAGTTTATCTGCATTTTAAAACAACATATTCCCGTTCCAACATTGACATTTCTTCTCTTTGATTGGTTGGTACCATATATATACATTTATTATTTTACCTTTAAACCCAAATCATTTGTTTAAATTCACCTCCATCCTATGTCAAACCATTTGGGTAGTCATTATTGTGCCTTCTTTTAGATCATTCTGTTATATTTGTTAACCTGTCATCATTATTAGCCTTCTTAAAATTTCTAGCTCATCTTTGTTTCTATGGTTATTGGCATAGTAACACGGGGACGCGTCCCCCCTCTTTTTACCCCACATCACGGAGACTTGGATGCACTGGGGACTTGGGGCCCCTAGATTCCGGCACCTCCATTGAGGATGGGGGACGTCTCGGTGTTGACTATTTGCTGATTTGACTATTTATGTTCAATGTTCGATGTTCCAATTCAATGCAATTTTCAAGTATTTACTCTTTTACATCTTTATATCTTATATTGCAATACATCTTTTCAAAACTAGCATTTTAACACATGTATAGTATACACAATCACCTCCCAGTCCCCCACCGCCGTTCCCCTGTCGTCCCCCAACTGTCCCCAAATTAAGGCTCCTCTGTCCCCCCGTCCCAAAAACTTGTCCCCCCTGTTCCACTAGTTATTGGTCAATCATCAATTAGACAAACCCTCTTATGTCTACTTATATATATATATATTGTCAAATTAATGATTGATTAATTTATTACCATAGAGACATGTCTCTTATATGAATATTTATATAACCTTCAAATCTTAATTTGGAACACAGAAATAAATGAGAGTGCTTGGTACATTTGCAGAGATCCTTTCACTTAACATGGTATCAGAGCCATGCTGCAAATGCCAAAAAAGAAAAAGATGATTAAAGGCATGGAAGAAAGATTCATTTCACAAATCTGCAAGGAAACTCCAATACGTAATCAGAGAAGACCATGCTGTGTAATCTTTTGTGGCTTGTTTGTCATCCTCACAAACAAACAAAGAAACAAAAACCAAGACATGTTGTTTCTATTGCAGGAAGGAACTGAATGAAAGAGTGGAAACCAATACAATGGAGTATATAAAGAGGGAAAGATTCCACTCAAAATGAAGTGATAAGACATGATCTACTTCCAAGAAATCATTCCAACTTGATCTCGCTGTCGATTCACTCGGGCTGTCTAATATTTATTGCTCACCTCGAACAATTTAAGTATGCCCAAACACTACATCAATGTATAGACTACTTAAATGCCAGAACTTATGGGTTGCCTGTTCTTGTTTGTCACAAAGATCAGATGAGGCTTGCAAAGGAATGCCGCACAATGGGACAGATAGACATTGTTTGTTTTCAGATTGAGACTGTACGTCCCATTGGATACAGGCTGAGCGAGTTCCAATGACGAAGTACTTGGGGTTTGAGGTTTTGATGTCTTCTTTCTGACCCAGATGGACACAGACTCAATGCAATGTAAGAGTAGTTCTTGAATGTGTGTTCGGCGGTGATGAGAAAATCAATCCTCCTGCTCAAGTCCAAATCAGATTGGTCGGGTCAAGGCTACTTGATACCAGATTGAGCTTTGTTGGATTCATTGATAGAGTATGAATGTCATTAAAATAATGATCCACCAAGCCATGTGGAAACTTAGAAAAACTCAGACCTCTCGTGTATCATTTTCATGACCTTGGGATTTGACGTTCTAATCTAGGGATTAGATTGATGTCGCTAGGGACTAGAAAAACCATTGATAACTCAAACATGAAAAGATGGGTTTCCAAATGAATCAAACATTATGCATTTATTAAATAAAATGCTCAAGACTTCCTTAATCTCAAACACCAAGACTCAATTAGTTTAAACAAGATTTTGGCATTGACTCAATGCTGATATACAGAGATATTATTGAACAAGGAAAGCTCAGAGAATAGTTCAAGGCAACTAAGAATGACACCAGTAGGTGTGAGCTCAATGGGGCAAGTAGTCAAGTCTGGCCAGTATGCTATTCTTCCAGCGGTGGTTTTGACGTTCAATCATCAACTCGTGCAAAAATACTTTGAATGTATCGACCTACTGTATACTTCAGCACAGTTGGTCTTGTTCCTGATACCTATTAGCTCTTATTCCAACCACCTTCACACAACCTGCATTTTGAATGGGAGATCGTAACCTCGCTGGAGTTGGTTCCTTCAGTAATTGATATCACTGTAACTGCTACTCAACTTGTTAATGGTATTAGATACATTTGTGCCCAAACTCACAATGCTGTCATTTGAACTGCACAACTTCTGGACTCTGTGTATTAACTCAATGACCTCGGACTAGTTGAGAATATGACCTATAGGCTGTGAGTGCTCTCATTCATGCAATATTGTCACAGCTGGGTGGAAGCTATGTCCCATACACCATTGACTTTTCCTTATATGAATCTGTTCGACCAGGTTCGGAATTTCATCCTAACTCTCAAAGCTAGAGATTTCCCTCTCTACATTAACTTGCACATGGGTTGCTAGAAAATGTGTTGAAATGAAAAGAGGTGGATGCATAATGACTGCATGGAGAAGTCTCTATTCTTTGTCCCTTGTGGAAAGTACTCTCCTTTGGCACTTTTTGGTGCTTGTGCAAAAATAAAAAACCTTGAAATGGAGGATAAATTGTTAAATGTTGAGGTTTTTCATCCAAATGTACAAATTCTTGATGATACAGAGCTATATAGAATCTTTAGAGGGCCAAGATATGGAAGGGGACTTCAATGAAGCAATGCGCATGGATGGCAACCTACAACTACATTGAAGATTGAGAGGGGCTAAGAAAAGAACTATAATGATGCGGTTTATACCTCAGATAGATAAAGTGTTGGACATCTATCATAGATGGGTAACTGTTGTGTAGAAACTCATCAATAATATCAAGATCGGCTACATATACACTATAGATGCAAGTAAGCATCATAAAAAGGATATTATTAAATCAATAATCATTGTTCTATTGGAGAAATGCATTAGTAATGAAAGGTTATAAGACCTATCCCTTCATAATGTAATTTTTCATTTCCATTCCTACTAATATGAAGACTGTGATATTGCTATCACGATTTAACTGTGGAATTTTTGAGTCAAACTGATTGACCCATATTTTATGAGTACTGATTCAACATGAATCCATCTCTCATGATAATAAATGGAACACTTGGCACTCATTGGATGTAGGTGATGCTCATAGAGGTGAAGCATCGAGACTTCTCGGGAGGTCACCCATCTCAGTACTACTCCAGCTTGAGAGTGCTTAACTACGGAGTTTCCTCCATGGTTAAAACCCACTCTGCTTGCAACCCCATTTGCAAAACGTTCACCAAGTGTTGTGCCTTATGAACCATTCATTAGAAAGCCCCTTAAGCTCATCAATTGATAAGTAGGAGAAAATTTCCATAGCAAGTCAAATTGTGATATTGCTATCAAGATTTAACTGTGTAGTTTTTGAGTCAAACTCATTGACCCATATTTCATGAGTAGTGATTCAACATGAATCCATCTCTCATGATAGTGAATGGAACACTTAACAATCATTGGATCTAAGTGATGCTCACAGAGATGAAGCACCGAGACTTCTCGGGAGGTCACCCATCCCTAGTACTACTTCAGCTTGAGTGTGCTTAACTACAGAGTTTCCTTCATGGTTAAACCCACTCTGCTTGCAACCCCATTTGCAAAACCTTCACCAAGTGTTGTGCCTTATGAAACATTCATTAGAAAGCCCCTTAAGCTCAAATTGATAAGTAGGAGATAATTTCCATAGCAAGTCAAATTGTGATATTGCTATTAGGATTTAACTGTGTAGTTTTTGAGTCAAACTCATTGCTCCATAGTTCATGAGTAGTCATTCACCATGAATCCATCTCTCATGATAATAAATGGAACACTTAGCACTCATTAGATCTAGGTGATGCTCACAGAGGTGAAGCACCAAGACTTCTCGGGAGGTCACCCATCCTAGTACTACTCCAGCTTGAGCGCGCTTAACTATGGTGTTTCCTCCATGGTTAAACCCACTCTACTAGCAACCCCATTTGCAAAACCTTCACCAAGTGTTGTGCCTTATGAACCATTCATTTGAAAGCCCCTTAAGCTCATCAATTGATAAGTAGGAGATAATTTCCACAGCAACTCAAATTGATATATTGCTATCAGGATTTAAGTGTTTAGTTTTTGAGTCAAACTCATTGACCCATATTTCATGAGTAGTGATTCAACATGAATCCATCTCTCATGATAATAAATGGAACACTTAGCACTCACTAGATCTAGGTGATGCTCATAGAGGTGAAGCACCGAGACTTCTCAGGAGGTCAACCATTTTAGTAGTTCTCCTGCTTGAGAACACTTAACTACGGAGTTTCCTCCATGGTTAAACCCACTCTACTTGCAACCCCATTTGCAAAACCTTCACCAAGTGTTGTGCCTTATGAACCATTCATTAGAAAGCCCCTTAAGCTCATCAATTGATAAGTAGGAGATAATTTCCGCAGCAAGGCATTCAATTCAATCACTCAAGGGATGTGAAGTATTAATTTTGATGAGAACATACAAGGAAATGGAGTAATAAATTTATAATATATGTTACTCACTATGAGGAAAAGAGAAGGAAAATAAATTAATTCTCAAATGATTGACAAGCATGGCATCAAAGTGAATTATAATGAACTCATATCTAATGTAACAAATAGTACAAGTTGGTATATGTTGATCATTGCACAATAAAGTTGGAAGCAGGAGAAATGTTACTTAAGAGGAGTTGTCCTCTTTGACAAGATATAATATATGCTTTCCTTTAAAAAATAAAAAATAAAAGAAGGAGAAGAGTGAGAAATGACCTTTTAGAAGGCTTCAGCTTGGAAAGAGGAAATTCAAACTACTTAAAGAACCTTTGTAAACTATGAAGACTTCCTACTAGTTTCTATATCCACTTGGATGAAAAAGTCCGAGTCGATAACCGTTTCAAACATAACTAAGAAGTCATCGTCATATTCCAAATGGAAGGAAGTAGATGGTAGAATGTGCAACAAGACAATGGAATTTGGAATAGGCTAATTGGATGCGTTATGTATTGCTGAGAGAAAATAATTTATATCTACATATACTTTGGACTGATTGGGCATTTGAGGCACCTGATGGTCACTTTAGACATAGAGGTTGATGACTAATAGAGTTAGACGTTGATATTATTCATGGATAATTATCACTTATTGGACTTGTTAGTGATTGAAAACCCTATAAAATGGAATGAATGGGAATTTCACATTGTGGGGGGGATAATAATAAGCAATGTTCCATTCCCCCTTTGAACCATTTTTAAAGGAAACATGTCAGAGAAGGGACATCATTAGAGTTCCAAATTGAACTATTATTTTATTTGATGCATATGGACCTTCATTGGAGTAACTTGTATAGATAAGCATTTATTACCCTTAAATATTTCATTTAAGTACTCACTATAGTCTCTCTTATTTCTATATGGGCTATAAGAGCCATTTCCCTCGATCTTTTCCTTTTCTTTGGGAATGTTCTTGCAAGAAAAGAAGAGGGAGTAGACCATGTCAAGATGGATTCTCCAGTGATCAAAATACTTATTGATTAGGGAAGCATGACAACACTTACTGCTAGGAGATTAGAAGGATGATATGAGATTCAGAGGGAGTTTGATACTTCATTAGAGACAACCTTGTGCAAGGAGGTTAGAAGGTTGATATCAGTTTCAGAGGGAATCTGACATTCTGTTAGAAGCAACCTTGATCGAAAAGTCTCAACAGATTGAGAGGGAGAAGTTCAAGGAGTAGTTCCTTGTAATACATTATTCATGAAATAGAAGCTTGAGGTGAAAGCCTTGTTCCACCCTTTAGGAGCAGCTATGGTGGATCTACCCTCTGACTTGGTTCATGGTGAATATCATGAGAGTTACTATTTTGCATATGTAGATTATGTCATGAAAGGTGACGATCTTTCATTGATGTATTTGAGAGGTCGCTATTGGAAGGTGACGATCTTAACAATGGCTTGGCCTATTACCATAATTGACTACATTAAGTTGTTGTCCCAGAGTGCCAGATATCATGATAGCCTACATTAAGTTGCTGTCCCAGAGTGCCGGAGATCATGATACTTGTCATGATGGATATCATGACATTTTGCTTACTTGTTATCTAATAGATTACATTCAGTTGTTGTCCCGAAGTGCTGGAGATCAAATAACCCATATCTTTCGAAGGTATATCATATTCTGTTGGTAGGCATCACAGAATTGATGCCGGTGCACATACCAAAATAATGTAAGTATGATGAATATCATATGATTGATATTTCTTGTTGAATCATACTTTGGATGATATTGAAAGATAACATCTAAGTTGATGGATATATGTTGATATCCTTAAATACGCCATTTTAAGAATATCATATTGAGATGATATCTCTCTATATGCTTGAGAGTGTAACGTGTTCTATAACAATCCTCCCTAGTAAGAGGGAGTGTTAATATTGTAGCTTCAATCGGATTGAATTGACATAGAGACAATCCTTCTATGGTTATTGGTTAATCATCAATTAGACAAACCCTCTTATGTCTACTTATATATTTATTATATATTATTATATGTATAATATATATCTTACATATATAAATATGTTATATATTAATATTAATATTAATATTGTCAATTAAATGATTGATTAATTTATTACCATAGAGACATGTCTCTTCTATGAATATTTATATAACCTTCAAATCTGCATTTGGAACACAGAAATAAACGGCAATGCTTAGTACATTTGCAGAGATCCTTTCAGTTAATAGTTTCAGCAACTTTACTGTTCAATATTCTGTGGTTGCATTTAGGTTTCTTCATAAAATTTTGACCATCTATCTTGCAAGTTTCATATGATCCTTGCTGTTTGCTCTTTCAGGTTGTAATTTACTATTTACTGTTTAGAGACAATATGTGTCGATAGCAAGAAACCATGAACCAAATGAAGGAAGCCTCATGATAACTATTATTAAAATGGTTGATTTCTTGCCAATCAAATTGTAAAATTTTTTTTTTTTGGTAAAATAGTTACGAAATTATTCATCTGTAACATGTTAAGGAATGGGGAGAGCTGTTTTATGTGTGAAGTTAGTAACTACCCAGAAGATATTGGAAACATCATTATTAGTGCCTATGAGCCAAAGAATTCAATCCAATAAATAAGAGAAAAAAGTGAAAAGAGTCTGGCATAATGGAAAGACAGGAATGTTTTGACTGGGAAGACTACTAATGCATTAAAAAAAAGACCAATGAAAAAGAGGTGGAAGAGTGAAAGGGATTTAATCAGAACAATATTTTGAAACTTTGTTTCAAGTAATTCCTTAACAGTTCTGCTGTTCTGCAACCAAAATTGGAACCCTTCTAATGTACGGACATACAGAAAGGTTTTGTGGACAAACAATAAGGAAGATTTCTGAAACATTGCAGAATGATTGATAGATCTTTGATGACCTTAGGTTGGTTACAACAGAGTTGGGTATTAGATACATCAGATTTTATCACTATCCTATTTAGTTTAGATCTAAAATGACTGCCTGTTGGATAAGTGAACAGTCAAGTTTGAAATGATGTAGCCAAAAGAACCAAAGTTATATAAGCTGATAAACAAATGATGCGACAATTGGCCCCCACTTTGTAGGGTTAAAACGTACAAATTCCCATATTAGCTAGAATTTGTTAACAGCTGCTTGATGTACTGCATTCCTACAGATCTTCACTAAATCGAATGGTTGTACTTCAATCAAACCTGCAATGCAGTGCTATAACCCGGATAGATAAACTTCGTAAAGTACAAAACTAGTAAATAAAACTGAAGTGAAAAATAAGCACTTGCTACCTGAATAGTTTATCATTCCGAGTTTTGATGCCCACAGTTTTTAGACAAAGTAATGAACACACAAGGTCATAAATAGGTTCCAACTTGGAGGTCAAAAAATAAAAACTGATGTCTTATTTTTATGTCTTTATCTTGAAGAAAACTAAAAACATGTCTACTGTCTGCCCTCTATAAAGAAGAAACTAAAATATAAGTGTGTGATGTGCCCAGTAAAAGCATAAAACTGCAAATAAATGACTGTTGTCTGCCCAGAATAAGCAGCAATGCGTAAGAATAGTCTAAAATCAGAACATTGAAAAATCTAATAGAAGTGCTTAAACTTAGAACAAAACTATGTGCCTAGAACAGCAGTTACAAAACTAAAATACTCGGATTTATAATCACTGAAGTTAGGGTTCAATATATCCCTATGTTGCTGATTCGTAGGGTTTTTCGGGTAATTCCAGCTGTGAAACATACTGGAATCAGATTCTGTGAGGAATCTTCTGCGGGTGCATGCATGATTTGTGTTTGGAGATGCCTAAATGTCTAGTGATTCTAATTTGATCTTTTTAAATATTCTTAGGAACTTATCCATCATGAGTTTCTGGATTGATCTTTTTGATATTAGAACCTGAATTTAAATTAGAATGTAATGCTTCAAATTTTGAAATTTGTAATCGTTGGTTTTGTTTATAATATGTATTGGTTTATGACATTCTAAACTAACTTCTATTTTTTGAGCTACTAACATAATACATACATATTTTGTATATATTATTTTAATTTTTGTATGAATGAAAGATTTGAACCAAATCTGATCTAATTTTGATTTTGATTTGTTTATGGATGCAGCTTGGGGTTTGTGTTTGTTTGCAATTTTTTTGGTTTGGGTTTTTGATGCTAA
Organism: Cupressus sempervirens; assembly: GCA_028749045.1. Classification (NCBI taxonomy): domain Eukaryota; kingdom Viridiplantae; phylum Streptophyta; class Pinopsida; order Cupressales; family Cupressaceae; genus Cupressus; species Cupressus sempervirens. The sequence continues at coordinate 276,826,292 of CM053787.1, read as the reverse complement.
TGATAGTAAAAGGATTAGCCACAAATTATATGCAATAAAAGAATGCTTTTGAATCCAATTGGCAAATATTTAGAGAAGTTGATGTGTAATTCTGAGATCCGATGTAATACTAACAGCAACATACAGTTTCAATTTAAGATTCGAAACACCATTTTGCAAGAATTGCATCTCAAGAAATCAATACTTCTCCTTTGGACAATTTTATTAATGAAACCAAAAGAGATTACATTGAAACTAGTGTCCAATCTGATATAGAATAATGAATATGGAAATATACCAGTTCTCTTATTACAAATGCCAAATATGCTTTAGCTGCAGAGATGCATTACCTGCTTCAGTTGGGTGGATTTATTTGAGAAAGAATTTGTAAGTTAACAGATATCGAAACCTTAGATCTGAGCCTGCAAGATAGATTCTGATCTGTTTTCAAAAACATTATTGAAACTTTACCAAGGCAATGCCAAACCTGTTCAAATTGTGGCACCAAGAAAAGACAAACAAATCTGATTTTATTCAATTACCAAACACTGCATGCTAAACAAGAGCATGCAGAAAAAGACACAATCTTCTAACGACATTTGGGTCACCCAATCAATGAATGAATTTATGAATTCCTGTAATCCTCTTCGCCATGAACCCTTGGCACACTATGTCTTTGATTGATCTCATCTATAAAAATCAACTAATGAAGTGCAGATGGAAACCTTGTATAGATTCTCTCAATGGTAAATTGGGTCTTTGTCCAATTCCCTATTGTCAAAAGTCAAAAGGTTCTTGTCCTCAGAAAATACCTGGCATGAGCTGCAAGATGCAAGAATTCTAGAAATAATATGCCAATAAAAGAAATGATTTTTTTTATGAAATTCCTCACTTTGGTACCCATCGCTTCAATTACCTTTAATTAATTTTATTTTCCCAGTGAAAGGTGGTGTTCTTTACTTGGAAAATAAAAAAATAACTGCACTTTATTTGTTTTATTTCCCTTAATTTTGCACATAACTTTATAATTCAATCTCTTAGTCACTTTATGAATGATATCCGTACAGACCTGCACTAATTGGAATGGATATACTTTAATCAAATCTCCCATTCAGTGCTATAACCTGAATAGACAAATTTCTATGACAGTACAAAAAACCGGTAAAAGAACTGAACTGAAAAAAGCACTTGCTAACTGAATTGTTTATTATTCCGAGTTTGGATGCCTTATGTTCTTAGACGAAGTAATGAACTCACAAGGTCATGAATAGGGTACAACTTGTAGATCAAAATATAAAGACTGATGTCTTATTTTAATGTCTTTATCTTAAAGAAAACTAAAGACATGTCAATGTCTGCCCTCAATAAAGTAGAAAACTAAAATATAAGTGTGTTGTGTGCCCAGAAAAAGCAAGAAACTACAAATAACTGTTGTCTTCCCAGAATAAGTAGCAATACCTAAGACTGGTCTAAAATTGGAAAATTGGAAAATCCAAAAATATTAAAAATTGAAGAACAACAGTTACAAAACTAAAAATACTCAGATTTACAATCACTAAAGTTGGGGTACAATAAATCCCTAAGTTGCTGAAGCGTAGGATTTTTTGGGTGATTCCAGGTATGAAATGTACCAATGAGATTCTGAGATGAATCTTCTGTGGTTGCATGCAGGATTTTTGTTTTGAGATGCCTAAATGTTTAGTGATGATCTTTTTTATATTCTTAGGACCTCAACTGCTGATTAGCAAACTCTGAACCAATCGATCATGAGATTCTGGATTGATCTTTTTGATATTAGAACCTGAATTTAAATTAGAATGTTATGCTTCAAAATCTGAAATTGTAGTGATTGGTTTTGTTTAGCATATGTATTGGTATATGACATTCTAAACTTAATTCTATTTTTAGAGCTGCCTATATATATTATAATATTATTTTATTTTTGTATGAATGAAAAATTCCAACCAAATCCGATCCAATTTTTTGGTTTGTGTTTGTTTGCAAAATATTTTTGTTTTTGTTTTTGATGCTAATGATAGTAAGAGTATTAACTACAAAGTATATGCAATAGCATAATGCTTTTGAACCAAATTGGCAAATATTTAGTGAACTTGATGTAGAATTCTGTGATCTAATATAATTATAACAGCATCATACAGTTTCAATGTAATTTTTGAATCACCATATTGCATCCCTGGAAATCAGCACTCCTCCTTTTGACAATTTTATTTATGAAACCAAAAGAGTTTACAATGAAAATAGTGTCCAATCTGATATAGAGTTCTGAATATGGAAATATACCAATTTTGCTTATTGCAAATGCCAAATATGCCCTAGATCCAGAAACCCAATAGCTGATCCAGCTGAGTCGATTAATTTGAGGAAGAATTTGCAAATTTAAAAACATGGAATTTTTCAGATCTGATCCTGCAAGATGGATTCTGATCTGTATTTAAAACCCTTACTGAAACTTTGCCAAGGTGATGCCCAGCTGGCACCCAGTAAAGACAACTAAGTTTGATTTTATTCAATCACCAAACCCTATGCCCTCAGCAAGAATATGCAGAAAAAACACCATCTTCTAACAACGCTAAGGTCACCCAATGAATGAGTGAATTTATGAATTCCCGTAATCGTACTCACCGGAAACCCAACGTACCATGTCTCTGAATGTTCTCATTAGTCAAAATCAACCTGTAAAGTGATCCAATGAAGTGCAAATGGGATCTCTTTATAGATTATCCTCAATGGTGAACTGGGCCTTAGTCCAATTTGCTATTTTTGAAGGTTTTTTTGTTCTCAGAGAATATACATGACGTGAGCTGCAAGATGCGAGAATTCTGAAAATAATCATCCGTAATATGCCAATAAGAAATGAGGCTCTTTATAAAATTGCTTTTGCTTTGAACCCAACGCCCCAATTAGCTTCAATTAATTTTACTTTCACATACAAGGTTGGTGTCCAACTTGGAAAAACAATAATCACACTTTATTTGTTATATTTTGCCTTAACTTAATTTTGCCGAAACATACCCAATCCCCCCAAAAATTTCCATCATACTGGCATTTTGTATCCTCGTTCCCATACCCGTTCCCGATTCGGCAACTTAGATCCTAATTGCTATGCTACTAGGACACTATCTGAGTGATCTGTAAAAATGCCAACTCTCCTTCTTCACGAGGAAGATGTTTTTCATTAACTCCAACTTCTTTTTCTGTAATTCAAACTTCCCTTGATTGGGGCTTTGTCAACATGTATGCAACCTGTTTAGCTGAAGCAAAAGTCTCAACAAAATAAACTCACTCTTTTTCAAATAATCCTTTTACAATAAATTTCTTATGGTTCTTGTCCATAATCTTGCTCATTGCAGGAAACAAGTGTTTTGTAAAGGTCATCAATTGGAATTCCTCTGGCCAAGACTTGACCAGATTTAGGGCTTTATTCTCTTATGATCAGTCGCTGACCATCTAAATCAGCAGTACACTGTAGATCAATTACGCAAGAAAATGGAAGAAGAGTCATTATCAAACCAGGAACATTCAAAGATGTCATGATACTATCTAGCTTAATAACGTCAAACATAAGAAAATTGTTTTTGGACATGAAATCATGGAGAAAGCAGTCTCAAGCCTAGATGCTAACTCCTGCTGTTGCTGCTTGGTTTTTTTCCTCAAGCCATTGAGATGTATGGTGACCTATCTTAGGTCACTTGAAACACTTGACATTGCTCATCTTCCCCTGGTCCAAGGAATTGGAGTCTTGTAACACTTATTAGGTCTCCTTTCTTGCCACATCTCACTATTTTAGATATGAGGGCTATGTTTTACTCTCTTTTTCTTTTGTTGAAATAGTCTCTCCTTTGGTTTTCTCTTGGATGAAATCATATGAAGGCTTTTCAAGAGTGGTAAGTTTCTTATGAGCACAAACACCAGAACAATCAATTCCTTGAGTGGAGAGAATCTGTTTGAAGCTATGGGTATCAACATATCTTCCTCCACCTTAATCCCAATTGTGACAAGTTGATCTTCAGGTAGGCAAATTTTGAGTTTGTATTACTCATGTACATGACAATGAGTTTGTTCTTTAGTGACATCTCTCAAGAGACTTAACACTATGATAAAGATTGGCCAAGGCATCCATAATCTCAATTGTGACAAGTTGATCATCAAGTAGGTGAATTTTGAGTTTCTATTACTCATGTACATGGCAACGAGTTTGTTCTTTAGTGACATCTTTCAAGAAACTTCACAGTCTGATAAAGATTGGTCAAGGCATCAAATATTTCTTTTGCTGATTTCTTATTAGTAAATGAGGAAACAAATGACCCTTTATATAATCCAATATGATATGCTTTTCCTTAGCTAGCGTCGATCAACACTAAGTAGTAGTTGAGGTCATTAACATGGTTTCCACAAAGACCCAAAGATCTACTTCTTTCAACATCTGTAATCTACACAACCAAGGAACAAATTTGAAGCTCCCTCTCCACGCTCATCGTTGAAAGTGATATATTTTTAGTTGTTAGAACAAGCTGAAACTGTTTTGAAATTAAATCAAATCAACCATGTATCATAGGTGTAGGTCAATACTCTAGTTATTGGACCAATTAGGGCATCACACTCTACAACCGTTTGTAGATCTACATCTAAGTCACCAGTCCTAGTAGTAGTTTGTGTTCTGGTTTGTCCTTGTTGGTTAAAATATTGGGAGTTGAGCTCATCCATACAAAATATAAAAAAAAGAAAAGTTATATACATATTGTTGGTAAACAGATTGTTCGCTTTTATTAACCCTTTGAATACCCAAAACTTCTGAACAATGACTGATTACAACAGTCGGGAAATTATAATTAAATGACTGATTTCCCTCTGAATTTTATAGGTACAGCTCCCTTATGGTTATGATTTGCAGTGAATCTGTTTATTCCTAATCCTATAGAGCGTTTGTTCTTGACCCAAGAACAAAAGAGGTAAACCAAGTTAGGTCTAAACAGGAACTAACTCAGGCAAGGATTTAGGTGTTAATACTAATCAAATCTGTGGACTCATACATCTTACGAACCCGCAGAATTTGAGGATACAGTAATGAATTCCATCTATGATTTATCTATTTAACAAAATGCTTTTGACTCTAACATGTAAGGGACTAACTTAAAGAATTATGCAAGACAAAATCCCTTTTAACCTTCAATAACACTATTGTTATCCTCAGTTTGCTGCATTGAACAGGGGAACAAAGCTCTGTTTATTCCTTAACTCAATTCAACTGAAAAAGATATCTTAAACTATCACAAACAATGGAACAGTAAATAATTGATATAAAACAGATTCAACTTGTCTCTGCAATATGAAGTATTTCACACCAAAATTTAGCCAACCTTTCATTAATCTTTCAATTAGGTACATATAGGATTCCGAGATGACCATTATTAGAAGGAACTCAACCAGTTCATCTCCTCAAAAATGACAAATGGCAAGGAGCCAATTATCAATTACAATTGTTCATCAAAATACAGAAGGGCGGGAGAGACGCCACTTTGCCTTCTTCCCCTTTTCCAACTTCACCTTATAGGACTTGGCGGTGACAATGATCGGAATAAGATCTTCGTGTTGATGAACAAGGACGTTGGTGTATCTCAGGAGCCATTTGGAGTGTTCTCGGGCCAGATCTTTGATAGCACTTAGTTGTTCTTGTGATTCCTCCATTGCCACATGTATGCATCCGCTGAGCCGCTGGAGATTTGACACTCTATCTTGATGATTAGTAGATTTCTCTGTTAGATTATCCGGATAACTAGAGAAATTCTTTTGCATGACATCAACTCGTACTATCCCCTTTCCTTGTCCACTGGTCTGGGATAGTCCTTTTAGCAATTTATAATTTTTGTCCTGTTCTTCCCTAACTTTGCTCTCTATTTCTTTTAGTCCTTCTACTAAAATCATTTCAGCCTTGAATTGCATACTCGGTAGCCATTCAAATAAGGCCTCATCTCTCTTTGGCAGAATCTTTGCCTCAACTGCTTCCTTACCTTTCATTTGGATGGCCATCTTCAATAATGAGATGCACTCCTCACTCTTGGCCTTTTCCATTGATAGGGTAGTCCAGTTAGCCAAGATGTTATCTTTTTCCATTTCAAGCCTTAGCACTGCGTTTCCTAGTAATTCTACAACTGCAGGTTCTTCAGACTTGAATTTTACACTCCAATCCCTAGCAATCTGCTCGTAGTACTTATCTTCTTGTAGCTGGGAGATGATAGCTTGAATATTTGTGGCTGTAGGGTTGTTGGTGGTTGACACTCTTGAAATATGTACCAGTGCGGTAACTAGTTGCCTGATGAAGCAATTAAGCTCGTGAATCTCTGCCTTAATTCTAACTTTTGCCAATTTGAGACTTTCGAGTTTTCCTATCACTTCATTTGTTGATTTCCACAGGTCCACTTTGGAGTCGTGTCTAACTTCTCCGAGGTCTACAGACTACAATGCAAAGTCCTTTGTAGTCAGGTCTTCAATTCTTCCATCCTTGGTGGGCTTAGCAATCTCCTTAGTTAAGTGTCTTGTATTAGGGTCTTAGCCGAGAATCGATAGAGTCTTTTGCTTCTTGACTTTACTCAATGCTAATCCAGAACGGATACCTAGAGATAAAGTCTCTTTGTTTGGGACTCCCTCTTCTTTCCTTTTCCTCTTTGTCTAAGGTATCTTTGAGCCATGATTTTGTGCCAATTACCTTAGATGTTGTTCCTAATGTATCCACACTGAACATTTTCCTCTTAACAGGAGTTAATGTCTTTGAAACTGAAGAGAAAGGATTCTTTGGAGCCAGAGAAATGAGTTTTGTAATTTCAGGCACTCTACCTACTTCAGATGCTTTCTTTGCTCCAGATGCTTCTTTCGCTACTTCATCTGACTCTGTAGATTCGCTTTCACTACTCCCTCCATCTCCAAGATCAACCACTTGTACTTGGGGGCTACTTGGAAGGAGTAATGCGGCGCTTATGGATGGAATTGAACTACTGCGGGGTGAGAGAGCTACCATGACTGCAGTATTCTTCAAGTCTTTCGCCTTCTTGTTAGACTCTGTTTCTGTTCCAATCACAGGCATTGAACCGTCCTAACAAGTTTTATCAAGTGGTATGCTCTTGTTAGGAGGTTGATCACCTCCTCTGGCTGGTTGAGCGGGTCCTTGAGTGAGAGGTAAGATTGTGCCTGAAGTACCACTTTGAGAAGATGAAGGTGCTTTAAGATTGTGCCTGGAAGCCCACTTTGTTGTCGTGTCTAACTTCTCTGAGGTCTACAAACTGTAATGCGAAATCCTCTGTAGTCAGGTCTTCAATTCTTCCATCCTTGGTGGGCTTAGCAATCTCCATAGTTAAGTGTCCTATATCAGGGTCTTGGTCGAGAATCGATAGTCTTTTGCTTCTTGACTTTACTCAATGCTGACTTAGAATGGATAGCTAGAGATAAATTCTCTTTGTTTGGGACACCCTCTTCTTTCCTTTTCCTCTTTTTGTCTAAGGTATCTTCGAGCCATGATTTTGTGCCAATTACCTTAGATGTTGTTCCTAATGTATCCACACTGAACATTTTCCTCTTAACAGGAGTTAATGTCTTTGAAATTGAAGAGAAAGGATTCTTTGGAGCCGGAGAAATGAGTTTTGTAACTTTAGGCACTCTCCCTACTTCGGATGCTTTCTCTGCTCCAGATGCTTCTTTTGTTGCTTCATTTGACTCTGTAGATTCGCTTTCACTACTCCCTCCATCTCCAAGATCTTCCACTTGTACTTGGGGGCTACTTGGAAGGAGTAATGTGGCACTTATGGATGGAATTGGACTGCTACGGGGTGAGAGAGCTACCATGTCTGCAGTATTCTTCAAGTCTTCTGCCTTCTTCTCAGACTTTGTTTTTGTTCCAATTACAGTCACTAAACTGTCCTAACAAGTTTTATCAAGTGGTATGCTCTTGTTAGTAGGAGGTTGATCACCTCCTCTGGCTAGTTGAGCGGGTCCTTGAGTGAGAGGTAAGATTGTGCCTGAAGTACCACTTTGAGAAGATGAAGGTGCAGGCACACTTGGGGAGGACTGGGTGGGCATGCCTTTGCTCCTACTTTGTTGTGCCGTGGTCCACTCGACCCACTTCCTAGTTCTCTTGTAGATTTTGGCCATCATCATATCTAGATCCTCCACAGCTTCTTCATAAGGTTTCAAACTTATGGGAGTGTTCCTCAACTTGGTCAAATAAGTATTGCTATACATATTTTGACCATCGTCTTCAATTCCATTTACATCAATGTTTACCTTATACATTTTTACTTGGTCGACTATCAACCTTGGAAAGGCTCGATCACAACTCTTGAGCTCATCTTTGCAATCGGCCTAGTAATCCTCAATGGTAGTGATGTGTTTTATCACGCTCCCAATCTGTAGAACATCTCTGGCATACCCATTCGGGTCGAACATAGGCCTCAAGACTTCATACATGTCCAACTTATATTTCCTTTCGAACACCTTCATCATGTTCTTGGCATCAGATTGGGTATCACAGCTGAAGGCTCCAACTTTCATGGGGAATTTGTAGCCTTTCTTCTTCAGGCTTTCGCTTAGTATGTTCACTTGCAAGGCTTTCCATATCATCTCGATCATCACAATCATGTCACTTGGATACCTTGGTAGCTTCAAGGGAAATCCATCAAATGCTGCAAGACACAAATAAGAAAATGATGAGAATTGAATAAAGTAACATCCAAATTGACTGATGGCGACCATGGCTTCTGGGATGAATCTCCTTTTCAGGCATCCCTGTAGTTCCCCGCAAATCCTCATGGTAAACGCATCATTAACTTTGACAAAATCTGTATAACTATTTTGTAATTGAAGACATGGGTAAAACTTGTAAGTCTTAACACCATCAGGGAAATCCTCTAATCTCGAAAGGCTTGGCCATAATTGCAGTGAAGCCAGCATGTAAATCAAGAAAGAAGACATATAGAATGTATTGTAGAACTTGGTCGCTTGGAGAGCATTGAACAGAGTCTCACTTACCTCTTGCGCCCAATCAATGTACTGGGTGTTCAAGCATATAACTTGAACTAAAAAGAAGTATTGCTCAATGAAATTTAAAGCTTCTACCTCACCTCTCAACCTATGCAAGAGGACCAAAATGTCAGTTATTTTTGGCTTAAGGTTGGTTACAAACAAAGTTTTAGGAACTTTGCTCTTATCACTCTGCAGCTTTTGGAACCAGTTCTCATGATCTCCTTCCTCTAGATCATTTTCATTGTTGCAAATTTTGAGGCGGCCCCACCAACAGTCAAGTCAGAGAACTCTTCTCGCTCAGGCACACGCAGATAGTTTACCACTATTTGCCTATCAATTGAAATTAATACCATATCATCAGGTAGAACAATTTATCGGGTTTTTAGGTTGTAGTGACGAATGCATTCATAAATAAGTTCCGAGGCTTGGACTGCAATCGGAAAACCAGCAGCCTCGACTAAACTGCATCCTCGGAGTTTTTCAGTAATGGGGTGAACTCATTTAGATTTCACTCTCCTTTGGAAATCTTCCATGTCATAGAAGCGGAGGGATGTGTCCGTGAAATTCTGCAATTGGGATTTAATCCCAGTCAAACCATTGAAACCCACAAACTTGATTGCCATGAGTTTGTGAAAAATATTTTGAATTGAAAGATTGAATGAGACAACAAATGCAACAGTTACAGTCTTCTCAAAGGCTATGCGTATTGATAGAATGAGGAAGCAAAGAACAGAAGTATCTCATTCAACTGCTTGTGCATCTTAATATGAGAGTCGATTCATCCGTTACTCTTTAGAATTCGCACCACATGGATGAAATTTAAGGAAATGCCCATTGGATAGTAAATGCAAAAGATCAATAGACATCTAGGGGTCTTTTCACTGTTCCGTTGAGCTCAACGGTAACTTTCTATAAGCCCATTACTTACTTTTCTGTTTTCCATTAAGTTTGGGAAAGTTGCCATTGGAGTACTCCATTGATAAAAATCCACCGCATGAGATTCTGGCAATATCCTCTTTCTATAATGGTTCTATTCACTCTAATATAATTCTGACAAGCTCCAAATCCAATGCGGGGAACAAATTCGCCTGTTAGCTCAATCTTTCTTGAATAATCAGAAAACTGTCTCCATGGGTTGGAAACCCGTTGAGGAGAAGACAATTTCCGTTTTTCCATCAATGCTTCTTTCTAGGTCGAATCTTTGACAATTGCATTTCTTAGTAGTTGGGAATGCTTAGTTAAGGCGTGAGGGCCCGTTTGAGAGACATTCAACCTCTTGTTTTCCACTTCAAACTGCTTTGCGGAGAATTGTCTTCATGGGTTGCAAACCTGCTGAGGAGAAGACAGTTCTCGGTTTTCCGCCAAGGTTGAATAATGGAGTAATAATGAATCTAAATAATGTTTCTGAGTCTTATCTTGGATTCAAACATCAATTTCTTTGAAATTTTGCATCTTTGGGGACTTCTTGAGTTATATGTGTCTCGAAATAATCTTTTGCGGGAAATTGCCTCCATGGTTTGAAACCTACCGAGGAGAAGACAATTTCTGATTTTTTGCAAATGCTCGTTTTATCGATAGATGATATGCTACGAATAAATAGAGCACATATATGATCTGCAATGAGTAAGGTTGATCTCCATCGGACTAGGTACTAACTTACCTGGCCAAACTGCATGGTAAAAACAAACACTTGCCCGACTATAAAGAGAGAGAAGGAAAAAGGGGAAATCCGATAAAAATCACCTAGCCTTTAGGGGTCTAGACCTAAACTCAAACAAAATGAGGACTAGACTCACTTCATCTATAACACATACACAACTCACTTTTGCTGATAGACTGGAAAACAAAAGTGGGGCAACACATATTTGCAGCAACAATTAAGTTCAAAATACCACACAACATCATATATTGTACAATAAATAAAATTACCCTAAAATGAAAAGTATTACTATGTCAATTAGCAATGTGACACAGGGACGCGTCCCCCCCCAACAAAAAAAATTCCAACATCTCGGAGACGAGGACACACTAGGGATGGGAGGACACCGTTTTGGTGTCTTCGCCGCCAATTAGTCGTCGTTCTTGTAGAGACGAGGGGACATCCCGACATTCCCTGAGGAGATGGGGAGACGGGAATAAGTCCCCTTACCCCTCCAAGGGATGGCTAGGTGTCCCCTATCCAACCCAAAAAAAAAGTTTGTTTAAAAAAAAAATCATTTTAAAATATTCTATTGGGCGTATTAAATATCATATCATGTTGCTCAATGTAACTATCTTTATGATGAGATACTTATACTTTTGATATCTATGACTACTATTATATAATATTTATATAATAGAAGTTAGAACTCTTCCATGTGATCATTCAAGTATTTAAAATTTTGATATTTATTGTTCAGTGTTCAATGCAATGTAAAAGTATTTAAATTTTTGTAAATTAGTATTTTACATCTTTATGTCCTATATTGTTATACATATTTTCATAACTAGCATTTTATGTATCACATGTATAGTACATAGCATATACACACCCCTCTCCTGTCCCCCACCGTCGTCCCCCTGCTGTCCCCAAATTGAGGCCCCTCTATCCCTCTTGCCCAGAAACTTGTTCCCCATCTTGTTGCCCCCCATCCCCTAGGGAGGTGTAACTATGTCAATTAGTCAAACTCAAAATGTCATGATATATAATATATATGAAAATAAAAAAATAACAATGTCAAGCTTCAACAATCAGCCATCACTGATCAAATATCATATGGATCTACAAAATATCATCATCACAATCTATATTAGATGATGTAGGTACTGAGAAATTAGAAGAATCACAAATAATGCTACTAGCGCTAGGACTAGCACTGTCATATGCACTAGCTGGACTGTCTTCAACATCAAGTGTAGAAAGGTGGGAGTGGAAGCATCCAAATCAATATGCTCTGGCTGAATATCCTACTTTCTTGTGTCCCCTTCTTTGTAGCCACTTTGTTGGTGTAAAAGGAGTGGCAAATTTTAATGCACATACACTAAAACCTCTATCTTTTTGGAGTTCATTTGATTACACTTCTTTGAGTTAGAGAGTTAAAAGAGTAATAAAATTTAAAGTTTTAAAATAGAAATGAAATTTTAAAAGATAAAAAGTGATAAATTTGACTGCAAGTGGTTGTGGGTTGTGTGAATATTGTCAGCTAAGTCACAGAGTTTGGTGAACACTAAACATAGTTTGAAATCCATTGAATTTCATGTTTGTGAATAAATTTGCATTTGGTTTTCCTTACAAATTGATGTGCAGCTCAAGAAAACACAATATCAATCTCGCCAAACTCATGGTTGGCTGAGTATAGGAGCAAGCATGATGGTTTTATCCACAAACCTGACTCTAAATTGAGGATGGTTATCTAGGCAAATAGAGGGTGAACAAGCTTTCAACAACAATGCCCTACAAATCCAGCACGACATAGAAAGTCCGCCTAGCCGCAACTACTGTGCGATGCTATTTAGTCTGTGACTTTTGGGCAAATAAATATCAACTGTTTTTAGTCTTTTAAGGTTTTTTTCCTATGGTTTTGTATTGATATTCTATTAAAGAAAACCTTTTTCTTTAGTTTTTAAAATATTTGTTTTTCTTTTTAACTGTATAAAAATTTATAAAATACATTTAAAAGTTTTGTATGACTTAAACATCAATATAAAGTTTAATTATTAATTTCTCTGTATTAATTTTTTTAAAAAATAATATTAATTATTAGGGGATCATCCCTTCCCCTTTTGAATTATTATTCCTTCCCTTCCAATGTAAAGGACATTCGTTCAAAAAATCTTGTCCTTTTGCATTGTGAGATTCGGTTGAGTTATTCTATCCAGAATAATTAGTCCACCCACCATAACTTGGGGGCCCTCCACCCAACAATTGCTTCCCACCCACCTACTACCACAATTGCTCCCACCTCTCACCAAAGATAGGTCTAGGGTGAGAGGGTCCTTACAATTCTATGGCCATAAAATAATCTACCTAATAAATTAAATTTGAGATCTTTCCTCTTTCGAAAATAATAGTTGAACCAATTTGATATTTTATCAAATATATAACTTATATTTAAAAAAATATAAGTTTATATAAAGCAAATTTAATGTTGATCTGTTTTACAAATTTTACCCTTGCCATATTTCATCAGAATTTTGTTCTTGCCAATCTTGAACTCTAATTTGAACCTTGTGACTTAGGTTGTCAACAAGGACCGGCTACTCCCAAATGTTTTCCTTGCTACACTAAAGGGAAAATTTCAAAATTGGTATGTTGCACGGGTACTCATATCCATACCCTTGGAGATATACTAGGTATTGGTACACATATCCAAGTATCAGGTACTCAGTGGATAATCAGTGGAGAGCATCATAGCTAAGGACCTTGATTAAGATTTCTGATGTTTGTTTATCAAGCTTAATCCAATATTTGAAACTTTGATACAATATTGATTGACAATAAGCTTTATCAATGTTCGAGTCAAAAGTTTATCATTTGCAATATGCCATTGTACATGATTTATGATCTTGTTCGTCTGTAAAGTTTGTCTTTTCTGTCATGCATCTAAACATTTAGTATATATTATTATTACAGACTTATTGTAAATCTGAGACTGAAAACAATACGTTACATCTGCGAACTTTATCACTGTTCTTATTTGAAAACTCATTTTCATGACTTATATTTTCATATCTTCCATAAAATATTTAATTATATTAAAAAATTGACTTAACCAAGTACCCCCGCCCCCTATTTTGAAAAATAGCCGTACCTGTATCTGAATTACCCAAGTACCTCAGTCCCCGTGCAACCTTGGAAAATTGTGATACCAAAATCTTGTAGGTGCCTTACCTGTTTTTTGTGTATTTCCTTATTCTACCCATAGCTTCCAATGAAGATTGGTCTCCTTGCATGGTTTAAGCACAAGAAATCCCTGTGATTGAACTGCAGTTGAGTGGATGTGCAATTAATTAGAGCCCACATTGCCTAGTGTATGTACTTTGGAATTTATTGGAAAATTAAGAGCAGTCGCTGCTTGTGTCTTGGCCCTCTCCAATTTCTTTTCATTTACTGATGCAAGAAGATCACCATCACTTGTGTCACCTCTTCTGGGGCTAATGGATATGGCTTGGAATCACAAATCTAGATGGCATTGTGATTGTATATTAACCTGCACTACTGATAAAACAAAAAGTATATTGTTTGGAAAAAACCATCGCAATTTAGATATGAATTTTAAAGAAAAAATCATGTAAAATTTAAACGTAATAAGGTGTTTGAATTAACAAACTTTACAAAAATAGCATCTCTCAACCTTAAAACATAAACCCAATATTATAAAAAATGAAAATTCGAAAATAATTGTTTCAAATTAGCTTAAATCTATTAAATATTTATCAACAAATTTTTTAATGTAAATTGAATCAATTCAATACAATGAATATGCAAATTTTATATCCTTAAAATATTAGAAATGATTTGCAAATCTATATGCTTGAAGAGAAAGAAGGAAAAGAAATGAACTAACCTGATGCAATCTGAAATTCCAGAAAATTATTATTCAAATTACCTAAAACACTTTTGAAATTCAGTCTAGAATGCTTCAGTATTGTTGTGTCTGTTGAGCAAAGGCAAATGGGGATGTTAAGGACAAAAATTCACATTTTTTCTACTTATTTACTGCAATTTTACTGTGTTCATCCTCGCAGGGGTGAGTTCTTAGCATGAACTGGCCAAATTTTTTGATTTACAAGTGAACTTTTACGGTGATTATTCTGGGGACAATTCTTTGCAGTTCACAATTTATGATTGAAACAATGATAAGAAACGGGCAGCGCTGGAAAGTAGAGAGTAAACAAGTTTGACACTCAGAAGAGATCTCATTCCCTCATTGCTATAGATAATGGGACCACTGTATGGATCTCTTTACTAATGTTGGAATTTAGATCAATTCCCATCAATGACATTCCATGGGGATAGGATTGAAGGATGACAATCCTTTTATCTGTTGATAATTGAGGAAAGCATATAAGGTGGTTTGTGCCTTTCGTTACTGATTTTCCCTAAGGAATTAGATTGAACAGTGTCTCCAATGTCAAGTGTAGCAGGTCGATATGTAGAAACAAAAGGAGCGAAGTTTGTTGATTGCTTGTCTTGAAACGATGTTAATAATTTTTTTCAAGAAATGGGTCCTGGAAAAGCTAGAATTTGTATTTTGCTTTTTGTTGGTGTTTTTTTATCAGTTGATAGTTAGTGATAGGTTTTGGGTAGTCACATAGGCTTGCTGTTTGTTCCAGGGTGCTGCAGGTGGAAATTTGAGTAGGCTATTTTGAGATGGTGGCTTTATGTTAAGGATGTATGTGCATTCTTTTTGTTGGTTTTATGGTACAGTCTGTAAGCTACTAGATGGAAGTGAATTGCCCTCCATTTTGATTGTAAGAGGAGGCATATTATTTAGATTGATGATAAATATAATAGTACTCTCCAAATTCTACAGCCGAAATCTGCAATTTTTGCACATATGAAAATCAATCTCTTTTTTGGGACCATATCTGATCTTCTCAATCATTAGGTGATCTGGTGCATTTGCTAAGTTTCCAACTGAAAAAATAAACTATAATTGTATCAAGAGCAATGACATAAATGATTACATCTTCCTCCACCAAACTCAAGATAAAGGTTCTCCAAAAATATCCTTTGCAGCTACTAGAGTTAATTCTCAGCCAACAAGTTTAATGTCAAAAAATATATCAAATGCATTAATATGACAATCCTTTTAGACCTGGTGTATCTACCTCTCACTGCCATCTCTGTAGCTTGATGACAAACTTTATTTATCATCATAAATAGGGATTCCAAATGACATTGGCAATGGCAGCAGAGCCCCTTGATCAGGAAAATATTAGAATGGCACTCAAAAAATGTATAGACTACACAAACCAATACCTTGTGCATTCATTTCAACACTGAAGCATTGATGTCAAATTTGGTTAAGAGTGGTTTGCTTCCTTGCACATCTTTATGAGTACTCTTTCACCATAAGTTATTATTAGTTTTAAAGCTTTGCTTGGGAAGATTATAATTGCTGAATTACTGGTTCTGCCTCTCCTATGGTATTGAAATTGTCTCAACTATACGATGTTATGCCAGAAAATCATACTCCAATTGCAATTGTAAGACAAGAGATGGCAATGACTAATTAATCAAAAAATGCTCAGCAAAAAGCACAGATACAAATAGTATATGGTATTTAGATTTAGCCAGCATCAAAATCAAGACAGTAGTATGAATGGGTGATTTTAATAGTTAATTGAGTTCAACACTTTGGCTTACTTCACTAAAAGAACGCTGCTATATAATGTAAATGATAAGTTAATGAACATAACACCCTGTAGGTGTAAGTGGATTGGAAAAGTTAGTTTAAATCCCAACCATGGTCATGAGGTTGAACCCCAAGGGTTACAATGTTTGAGCTGTAACAATATCCAAGGGGTTCTTGCAAAAATATGATGCCAGTTCATATCTCCCTATCACAATAAGGCGGCCCTCAACTCCAGTGCAGATGTGGTGGGGTTCTGGTGTAATGATTTTGGAATATATTTGAAGTTTTAACCCAGGGCTGGGGTGGATGGGTGGCCCCTTTCCTATTTTGTTGAATTGGGTGGGAACTTAGTGTTAATGTGTAGCTTCAGTCGTATTGAATTAATGTAGAAACAATTCTTTTATGATTAATGATCAATCATTAATTAGACAAACCCTCTTATGTCTACTCATATATATATATATATATATATATATATATATATATAAATATATAATAATATTGTCTAATTAATGATTTATTAGTTTATTACCAAAGAGACATGTCTCTTTTATGGATATTTATATATCCTTCAAATCTGCATTTGGAACACACACAAATAAACAGTAGCACTCAGTAAATTTGCAGAGATTTTTTCACTTAACATGGTATCTGAGCTAGACTGCAAATGTAAGAAAGATTCATACCAAGGAAGCAGGTCAGTAACTACCTTACACACCAAAGAGGAGTCACAGAGCAATTACAAAATAAATTAAACAATAAGGAATGGGAATAATATTCAAAGTTAACACAGAACAAGGCTCTCTTAAGGAAAACATTATCATAATAAATACGTAGTCATTGGAAAGACGTAGTGAATTCCAGCAGCGACAGGAGGATATGAAAGATGATGGTCTGAGATAGTTTAGCAGCAACGCTGTGTTGGTCTTTGTATCTTTGATGGCAAAATGAAATAACATACAGCCCAAATAACTCATATCTAATCATAATACATTGATGGAAAAGATCTTAAAGAATGAGAATATTGTTTACCTTGAATTGACATCTATATTATTTGTACAATTCTGATGTTGGAACTTTGTAATATTTTTTGGTATGTGCCTAAGGCATCACAAATGGAAGAATACTGTTTCATCAGAGTTTGGAAACTATCAAATAAGCATCTTAAGACATGGATTCATTCATATCCAAAGTCGAGCACAACGAAAAATTCTGAAGGAAACAGTAGTGAATAAAGACAACTGTAGTATAGAATACAACAGGCGGAGGAGAGTGAAAGACTTGGAAAGGAAATAACATATTCAATGAAATATTTTATATTGGCAAGGTTTGGCATATATTAAATATTTCAATATTTGGATTATTGGGTACGACATGAAGAAATGAATATTTGATGGCATACTCTTATATTATCGGGCTAAGCATAATTCATTGTCCATTGGCCATTGGGCTTGATAAGTTGTAGATTATAGAAGTTCGGAGAAAGCATAAGATGTTAGCAGCACCTTTGATAATTATTAATATCATTAGGTTATCAATGTAGATCAAACACTCTTGTTATTGCTTGTTATTAGGCACGATTATTCTTACGATGGGCTTATCTGTTGCTGTGTAGACTAACTGAAAAGGCCAAGTTTCATGTCAAGGTCTATTCATCCTACTGGCCATGGGGCTTTCAACTTCCTTGGGGAAAGCATTCCAAGAAAGGCTTGCACAAGGTTGAGTTAACTAGCATGGAATATGTAGACTACGGCTTCTTCTTCTTTATCTGTAAGAGTGTCAAAATATGATTATAATCACAAAGAACTTGGCAAGATGTATTAACCTATATAGGGAAGTTGATGCATCTTCAATTTTTGTGAGATACATTGATATCAAGGTGATGGGAGTTCTTGCTTGTTACATTGATAACTAGGTCCAGTTGATACAATCCAGTCAACTCAGAAAAGGAGGAAACCCGCATTGGGAAATGATGTCTAGTCAAAGCTGAAATTGTCAAGGAAGACTCTCTACCTTCAAATCTTTAGGATGGCTGGCCCAATTTCAACTTAAAGCTCTGTCGCTCAAAGGGGCTCAAGTATTGTCTAGAGGGTGTTATTCTTTGACTACAAGAGATAGACTAAGGTTCTGAGATCTTTTAAGAATGATGGTTGATAAAAAATTGTTCAACAATATAAGAATGACTGGAAATTTTACATTGTGGGGGGAATAATAGTCAATGTTCCATTCCCACTCGAACCATCTTTAGAGGGGAGATGTTCCATTCGCTAATAATCTAAGAAGACGATTTCTGAACCTTCATGCGCAGATAAATATTCTTATCTTTTACATTTATCTACACATTGTAGTCTCTCTCCTATTTGTATTTCTATACATACTATAAGAGTTTTTGCCTTGATCTTTTCCTGTATGTTTGAAGATGTTCTTACAGGAAAAGAAGGTTGGTAATTTACACATGCTACCAAATATTATGCAAAACTCAATCTTATGATAAAGAAGTTGTGATTAGAATTCATCAATCATCTGATGATCAGGCTGGATAAAGTGAGGCTCTTGAAGAAAATATCCTTGATGATTGAGATTATGAGTATTCTTCCATTAAGCAGGAGTCTACACTTCTTCAAGGCAACTCAAGAGCTTAGAAGATTGGTTCTCAGAAGGAGTCTAGAAATACACTTGTGTGACTGCATGATTTTGATGGGCCTACTCCTGTGTACATAATGAGAAAGTAATGACTTATCACTAGAAAGTCGTAAGATCAATATCAGATTCAGAGGGAGTCTGACAGACATCCTTGGGCGAAGAGAGCCTCCAAGGGAGTAACTACAGGACTTGACTTCTCAGGATCATTGTTTAGAGGGAGAATTTTAAGGTGCAATCCCTTATGAATGATATCTTCTCTATGAGGGAGATAAGTGAAATTCCTTGTAATGCATTCTTCTTTGTGAGAGAGAAGTTATGAAAGCCCTTGTTCCACCCTCTGACTTGGTTCATGGTGGTTACTATTTTGCACATGCGGATTATGTCATGAAAGGTGACGATCTTCCATTGAAATATATATATATATATTTGGAGGGTTGCTATTGTAAGGTGACGATCTTATCAATAGCTTCACGTGTTGTCATGACAAACTACATCAAGTTGCTTTCCCGAAGTGCTGGTAGTCATGATAACAAACGTATCATCATCAAACTACATTAACTTGCTGTCCCACAGTGTCGGAGATTATGACAGGTTGATTACTAGTTATCTAATTGACTTCATTAAGTTGTTGTCACTTGTCCCAGAGTGCCGGAAATTAGATAACTCATATCCTACAAGGATATAACATATTCTTTTGGTAGGCATCAAGGATTTTTTTGATGCTAGTGCAGATACCAAAAGAATATAAGTATGATCAATATCATATGATTGATATTTCTTGTTGAATCATACTTCATATTATATTGAAAGATAATGGATATATGTTGATATCCTTAAATATGCCATTCCAGGGACATCATACTGAAATGATCTCTTCAAATGCTTGAGAACGTGATGTGTTTTATAACAATCCTCCCTAGCTAAGAGGGAGTGTTTGTGTGTAGCTTTAGTAGGATTGAATTAACGTAGAGACAATTCTTTAATGGTTAATGGTCAATCATCAATTAGACAAACCCTCTTATGTCTACTTATATATTTATTATATATGTTTTATATATATATATATTATATAATATATTAATAATAATATTGTCTAATTAATGATTGATTAGTTTATTACCAAAGAGACATGTCTCTTCATGAGATATGTCTCTTCAATGGATATTTACATATCCTTCAAATCTGCATTTGGAACACATGGAAATAAACAGTAGTGCTTAGTACATTTGCAGAGATCCTTTTACTTAGGAGTCATGATTACAGATCTTAGGAATGTAGTGTAAGCATTCCTCATACTAGAGTAAAGGCAGCAAATAACCTCATCTGGTGTTTACCAAGCCAAAAAACTATAATGGATGCAATCATGCAACCACATTGATATTTTTATTTCTTCTAATCTATATAAATTAAGAACAGTTGTATTGCAAGATACCAATATTGCAATAGTGACATACAAGTTCTCACTGTAGCTTGCCTTCTCACTAAATCACACAATTTTGAAGATCTGATGTGATAAAAAGTACGATCCACAGTTTCGGCAGATTTGATCTGGAAAGAGTTCACAGTCCAAGATTCAGAAGGCGTTACCAAATTAAGTCAGCTTGTTCATTATTCCATTGTACTACATTATTGTTTGATACCCCTAAAATCTCCTCAAATACTTTTCTGAGATTATCAATTTATGATCAGTCTTAGTATTTGTTTAGTATCCAGTACTAAATAGTTTCTGGATTAATTTTATTTGTAGTTTGTATATGCCCATAGGTTGGCATTACCTATTTTGTCTTCTCGCCATTTTCAACAGTGGATGATGTAATTATCATCATTTCTTAAGGTTCTATTTGTATACGATTAGGAGCGTCTTATACTAATATTTTCATGTACTTGTAAAAATGACATCCTGTTAGTAGATATTTTATCTGCTGGGAGTTGGATCCTATTTGATAGTGCTAAGCTGAAAGATTTGCCATTTTTGGGTTCAATTCCACACGGCTACATTTTCTAACTAATTGTTTGTGTGTTACAGTGTGCTCATCACATGCTGAATTGGTGATGCATGCAATTCGGGATTATAAATCTGTACAACCCTTTGCAACCCTTTGGGAACAAAACCGAAATTTTGCGTTGAATTATAATTGTTAAAGTTTTTCTTTTTGTATTTTATTCTGTACATGCATAAGCAAATTTGGATTTTTTTGCTGCACAGGCAGTAGGGAATGGCTGTCTATTGGCGCTAACGTTTTCTACACTCTTTGAGTATGCTCAAGTAAGTATTCAAGGGACACAAGGGGATAATCGCTTTTGTTCATGCTTATTACATGTTTTTAATTCGTCTTACATGATCAATGATTGCACATATAAAGAAACATGATTTCCTAAAAACAATTGTGTTCATTATATTTTCTCATCTTCACATAACTAGCAGGTTTATTGTCATTTGTGGGCTTCAATTCTTTTTTCTTTTGGTTAAAACCATGAGTCTTATGTTGCATTATCAGAAAGACAAAAAGAATTGCATGGAAATATCATGTGATGAAAATTCTAGGGAGCTAGCATTTCCTCTTTGGCATCTGCTTGCAAATGGTTGAGTCTTTTCCTGGACAGAGTTATTGTAGACATATGTGCTGACTGAAACCATATTTATTTTATCTTTGTTTCAAGTAAAAGAAGATTTATTCTGAGGGATTGTGATGTAAATAGAGTCATTAAGAGAGTCACTCAGAGATTAAAACTTCACATCACAATAAGTCTTTTCGCAATTGTTTAACATGTGTGTGTAATAGCATGTCCAGGACTGTGGCCTGTTCGTTCCTAGTGTTTCTCTTTGTTACACTTGACATGAAATTAAAAAACAGAAAGATAATTTGTACAACTGGCCTCCAGTTTTCTTTTCCTTGATTCTTGGTCATTTTGATATCTGCTAACAATACTCATTTCCATCATAATAGGGGCTACCAAAGGCAAACCATACTCAACATGGATAGAATTCAATTACTTTCTTGCAAGTTTGCACTGCTGGAACATACTGATCACACTATCTAATTTTTGGCTTGAGAAACAGTTAAACCTTATGAAGCACGATTTGTTCAACTTGCCTTGAGTTCAGGACCCTACTAAAGAATTTTAGCTGAAGAATCTCTCCTTAGGATAGTTCTGATATGCCCTTAGTTTAGCAGTTGATGGGCTTATGTTTGCTTCACATCATTAAGGCCTTTAATATAGTCTTCAACTTTTACCTTAGTGAGTATTAGAATAATATTGTTATATATTTTATTTGATGGTCACTAATGAACTAAAATTTATTTCTCTTTGTGACTTCATTCTATGATTGATTCATATAGAAACATTGTCTTTGTACTTCCTTTGAATGGAGCTTTCCATCTCCATTGTTAATGCTACACATTACCATTTAAAGGTATTAGAGCTGCTGAAATTTTTTTGGTGATTGTTTTTACCTGAAAATTCATGGGAAATCCTGAACAGTCTATTAAAAAAAATTATTGATTTTTTACAGAAAAAATCAATAGTTTTCTAAAGGCAAATTCAGAGGGTTTTTAAGCCCACGTGTTATTTGCTTGGTTGATTTGCAGATGTTTCTACAATTTTCACTGGCATCTTTTCTTGAAAATTGTAGATTTTCTTGAAGAACTGAGGAGTTGTTGGAGTTGGAAATCTTTCGAATCCTGAAATTCATTATTGCATTTTCAGACCTGAGTGTAGTTTCTTTTCTCTTGTCTGCATGCAGTTTTTTGTGACTCTTTAGGCCCGTGCAACCACAAATCTCTTCCTTTTGAGCTGCGATTGTATGTTTTGCACACGGCAACTCTAATTTTTGTTTGAGTAGTCTGCGAAATCTCTTTTATAGGTGCCGTTTATTCTACCAAATCCCAATGCCTTTATGTGATTATTTTTTGCTGTCGATGGGGGTTTCTCTTTCTTGGCTTTCTAAAGGTTGTGATGGCTTTGTCAAGCTTTACTGTATTTTTTTTTTTGTGGTTTGTTGGCATTTTTAGACTTATTCAAAGGCAAAAGGGATGCCTGAATGGGAAAAGGCTATGGAAGCTGAGTATTATAGCTTTCTAAAGAACAGCACTCGGGTTTTGTCAGATCTTCTCCCAAGGGAGAAACCTGTTGGCTGCAAATGGGTCTATAAAGTGAAGTGCAATAGTTGATGGAATCTTGATAAGTACAAAGTTTGGCTAGTGGCCAAAGGTTTGTTGTAGAAACAAGGCTTTGACTATGAGGGAACTTTTACTTTATATATGCAAAGAAATGTGTAACATACCATTTTTACTAAGTGATGCAGAGCCACACCTTGGAAAACTCAGGAGGAATCAGTCACTCAACTGAGTTGCTTCAAGGGGCATCTACAACCTTAAGGATCACACACAAAAATCAGATTCAATAAACAAAACTTTGAAAATAAAATCCCCCAAAATATCTTCTTGCTGCTTTCGGATAGACCCGCACTTAGACATGAATAACTTTTGAACCAGAAAAGATTTACTCAATCCAACTATTGATATTTGGCGTAACTAGGTTTCAAACAACATATAAAAATTTGAGAGAAATCCAACGGTTCAAACCTGAGATATTGACCCCACATCAGAGTACATTTTTCTGCAATTGTTATTCCCTAAACTGATTGCCATGAGAAATATATGAAGCATAATAGTAGAACCATAATCTTGAAAAAAAAACACAGGAGACCAAAAGAGACATAAAACTTCACATTCCTCCCCAAGTTTGAATTATTTTTTACATAAAATATTGGCTTTTTAATAACCAAAGTCTGACTGGCCTTGTTGTCCAGTAGTAATAAAAACGTTTTCTTTTCCATCTAAGAATAGGAATCTGAAAGATGCTTTACTATCAATACCATGCAACAATGATGGATATTCTTGTAACTGCTAAGAATAGGAATCTGAAAGATGCTTTACCATCAATACCATGCAGCAATCATGGATATTCTTGTAACTGCTAAGAATAGGAATCTGAAAGATGCTTTACCATCAATACCATGCAGCAATCATGGATATTCTTCTTACGTATCAGACTGGCTTTTTAAAGAAAACCGACTTTCCTCCAAATAGAAGGAATATGAAATGGTTTCTTTTATTCCATAGCCATTTTTTCGTCATTATGAACACTCCTAAAATTGCCACCAACTTTCTGATGAGATTCTTTTAATTATTGACCACATGGCATTTCTATTACTAATTTTATCCTTTCTAAAACCGACACTAACATCATTAACCCTCTCCTCTAACTCTCTAACATATCCGACTATAAACTATAACATTTATTTAATAAAACACCTAATTCTATCCACTAAGACATAATCCTAAATTATTAAAATTGACCATTTAAAATATATGGAGAATCTTGGACCTTTGAAATGATTTAGTAATGAGATGCGCCTGAATCATACTCCCAGGGACAGAAAAATTCAAGTCCCATTGAATTGCTGCAATCTTTTTTCGGAGTTTCCAATTGTATGTAAGCAATAATGTCACCATAAGAATGATGGAATTGATGCCGCTTGCCAGAACATTCTGATTCCAAACTGTAGAATGAATACCTTCCATGGTACCTGTGTCGAATCTTGGAACAAATATATTTAATAGCCTCGTATCACCTGCATAAAAATACCAAATTATCATACCAACATCTGCTTCTCGTTTGTATATCTCTAGAGCATCATAATGATCAACAAATACTTCATTCTTGTCATCAATAGTCTTCTCTTCAGCATCTGATCTTTGCACTACATCTTTTCCTTTCTGATCATTTGTGTCAACATCTCCATCATCTGGGCAAATATTGTCTGCAACCACACCTGTCACCAACTCTTCTTCATCTGCAAGAACCTTTTCCTCACAAGGTTCAACAACAACCTCTTGTTGTTCACTCTTAGTCTCTACACCAACATTCACCTGCTGTCTATGCCCTTCTAATGGATTGTTTTCCTCTTCTTGATCTAACTCTTCATCCTCTACCTGTGTGCTTTGAATCACTTCTTCCTTCTTATCCTCAGCCTCCAAAATCTTTTTCATAGGAGTACCTTCCAGCATTGTACTCTTCTCTATTTTCAAAGGACATGTTACTATTCCAACCACAGATTGTTTGCATTCAAATCCAATAGGGCTTGTCTTGTTACTGCTCTCGTCAAAAGATACTTGCTGCACTTCTTGTGGCTGCACTTTGTATTCTTGTTGCACTTCTTTCAACTTAGCTTTATTCTCTTTCAACTTAGCGTCATTCTCCTCAAGTCTCCTTCTCAAATTGTTTATCTCCTCTTCTATCTTGCTTAGCTCTTCTCTTTGTTTTCTCCTTTCTTCTTTCTCTCTTTTCTTCTTTTCCTCTATCTCCTTCTGTTTAGAATCCTTTCTCTGCTGATACCTTCTAAAAAGATACAATAAAGCTGCTTCTTCTTGTCCCATCATTCTTTAGCTAGGTTATTTTCTTCTTATCTAGTCTCCTGGACTTCTTCTCAGACTATTTCTCTCAATCTTTCACAATCACACAAACATATACACAACTACTTTTTCCCAAACCTTTTGCTGGGCTCTGATACCAAAAATGATGCAGAGCCACACCTTGGAAAACTCAGGAGGAATCAGTCACTCAACTGAGTTGCTTCAAGGGGCATCTACAACCTTAAGGATCACACACAAAAATCAGATTCAATAAACAAAACTTTGAAAATAAAATCCCCCAAAATATCTTCTTGCTGCCTTCGGATAGACCCGCACTCAGACATGAATAACTTTTGAACCAGAAAAGATTTACACAATCCAACTATTGATATTTGGCGTAACTAGGTTTCAAACAACATAAAAATTTGAGAGAAATCCAATGGTTCAAACCCGAGATATTGACCCCGCATCAGAGTACATTTTTCTGCAATTGTTATTCCCTAAACTGATTGCCATGAGAAATATATGAAGCATAACAGTAGAACCATAATCTTGAACAAAAAACACAGGAGACCAAAAGAGACATAAAACTTCACATTCCTCCCCAAGTTTGAATTATTTTTTACATAAAAGATTGGCTTTTTAATAACCAAAGTCTGACTGGCCTTGTTGTCCAGTAGTAATAAAAACGTTTTCTTTTCCATCTAAGCATAGGAATCTGAAAGATGCTTTACCATCAATACCATGCAGCAATCATGGATATTCTTGTAACTGCTAAGAATAGGAATCTGAAAGATGCTTTACCATCAATACCATGCAGCAATCATGGATATTCTTGTAACTGCTAAGAATAGGAATCTGAAAGATGCTTTACCATCAATACCATGCAGCAATCATGGATATTCTTCTTACGTATCAGACTGGCTTTTTAAAGAAAATCGACTTTCCTCCAAATAGAAGGAATATGAAACGGTTTCTTTTATTCCATAGCCATTTTTTCGTCATTATGAACACTCCTAAAATTGCCACCAACTTTCTGATGAGATTCTTTTAATTATTGACCACATGACATTTCTATTACTAATTTTATCCTTTCTAAAACCGACACTAACATCATTAACCCTCTCCTCTAACTCTCTAACATATCTGACTATAAACTATAACATTTATTTAATAAAACACCTAATTCTATCCACTAAGACATAATCCTAAATTATTAAAATTGACCATTTAAAATATATGGAGAATCTTGGACCTTTGAAATGATTTAGTAATGAGATGTGCCTGCATCACTAAGCTGGAAATAAGTACACATTCTAGGATTATAACTGTATATCATAACGGAATGACATGAAGCAGTTGAGAAACAATACTCGTAACTATAATCCAAAATTAAACAACGATTATATCCATTTCATATGAAAGATAACTAAAGTAAGTTTCTTAATTGATTTCTACGATTTCAATTTAAAAGATACAAATCATTTCAACCACATATATGACTATACATTGCAAGTAATGTAAAGGTACATGCAAGTAAAAGATTTAGGATACATACTGAGCTAATTGAATTAAATCTGGGTGTGTTGTACAAGCCTCGACATCTGACAAAGAGGAGAGGCATTGGCATAGACTTAACCTCCCAACCACAGACCTTAACATATCCCCACACAATCTCTTACGAGAAAGACCTTCCCTACCCCGAGATAGACTGGGGCACCATAGTCCTGCCATCCTAAGCATACCGGTGTTATAGTGTAAATGGGTCTATAAAGTGAAGTGCAATAGTTGGTGGAACTCTTGATAAGTACAAAGTTGGGCTAGTGGCCAAAGGTTTGTTGTAGAAATAAGGCTTTGACTATGAGGGAGCTTTTACTTTATATATGCAAAGAAATGTGCAACATACTATTTTTACTAAGCTGGAAATAAGTACACATTCTAAGATTGTAATTGTATATCATAATGGAATGACATGAAGCAATTGAGAAACAATACGTTTTAACTATAATCCAAAATTAAACAACGATTATATCCATTTCATATGAAAGATAACTAAAGTAAGTTTCTTAACTGATTTCTACGATTTCAATTTAAAAGATACAAATCATTTCAACCACATCTATGACTATACATTGCAAGTAATATAAAGGTACATGCAAGTAAAAGATTTAGGATACATACTGAGCTAACTGAATTAACTGACAGTGTGTTGTACAAGCCTCGACATTTGACAAAGAGAAGCATTGACATAGGCTTAACCTCCCGACCGCAGACCTTAACATATCCCCACACAATCTCTTACGAGAAAGACCCTCCCTACTTCGAGATAGACTGGGGTACCATAGTCCTGCCATCCTAAGCATACCGGTGTTATAGTGTCACCTAAGCAGCAAACAAGGCTGAGGGATACCTCTGTCAGCTAGCACACTCAACCTCTAGTGATCATTATGGCAATCATGCCTCTATACTACCTTGGCCAAGGATTTAGGTGGGTATTAGACAACCGGATCACCACTGCTTGACTTCACAACCGATTACATCTTGGACAAACATGAGCTCATTTGGACTTATGCAATTCTCTTTCTTAAATTGATAAAATATTTAAGACACTGATTCATAATTTTATTTTCCTTTCTCTTGCAGGATTCCTCTCCTCTTCACCCATTTATACTTGGCTCTATTCGGCCTTGGGTGCGTCCTAGGAGACTGTTGATAGTCATAAGATTCCATTAAATCGGAAGATTGTTGGTCGAACTATGTCGAAATCATACACAATTGATACATATCAAGTAGTAAAAAAAAATAGAGATTATTGCTAGGCAGATTTTTGCACATCATAGAGCATTGTATAAGTTCATCGGTTGGGCATTCATTTCCCAAATTTATAGCAGTTGATGCTTATGTAAACAATTGATCAAAATAAGAGTGCGGAATAGGGAGCAGGCTATAGCCTCTCAAATGCTAATCGTGCTCATTGCTCAATCCTAGCACTGCATTTGAACATAAAATGAAGCTTTCTTGAATAAAAAATGCATTAAATGTGAATAACATGATGGAAAATACGTGACCAATCGAAAATGCATTACTCACAATGTGAATGACATGAGGGAAAATACGTGACTCAATATAGAAGAAGATATAAGACCAGGTGTTGGTGTAGAACAACCACTATGAAATCGGTGTAGAACAACCACTATGAAATCTACAGCTCCACACGATCGACTCAGTATTGAATTTATGTGATATGCTGTGAAGTAAACATAGCACAAGAAGAGCTTAAGAGAATCGTGTGAATGGAGAGAAAGAACGTGTGAGGGAGAGAGAGAGCTCTCCCTACCACGGGGATGGAAATATAGTCTCCCTACTGCGGTTACAAGAAAAGTGCTCGACTTGCTGTTACAAGAATATTTGAATTCAAATTTTAAAAAGAATATGCTGCTAAGGGTGGTGTTGGTTCCCAAAACTGCAGATTGGAAATCCAAGAGCCTGCCACTCCTCTGATAGGACTTCTCAATCAGTTCTGGCCAACGAATGAGAATACTTCTCGATTCCCCTGCACTTCAGGCTTCGCTACACCTAGGTAGGTAGACCTTCTCCTCGAACTAGATTACTTGGTTCAAAGCTTTTCTAAAGCGAATTTAAGCTTTGGAGTTCTTCAGTTGGCAAGGTCCTGGAATTCAATTAAAATAAAACTAGATGCTGAATGTTTGAATTAAATGAATATTTTGTTTAAGGTTTGTTAATAATGAATTTGATGCTTGTAGAAGGAATATATAGATTTTCTAACTTCAATAATAGAAAGACCAGTGCCTCTGCTCATCTGGGCAATAGAGTCAACTTCAGTGAATTTGCACGTACAACTTTATAAAGTTCTTTGCACTTATACTGCTAACAATTTAATAATCAAGATGCAATGGACCAAATATTACGCAATCTTAAATTAGTCCAGATTGAACTTTAACTCCTTTGGTAGGGAGACAAACTAGACACAAATACGGAAACAATTTAATATTTCACTATATCTATGATGATCGAATTTAAAATGCTAAATGACCGTGTCCACTTATCTAACATTTAAATTGTATACAAAATTCAAAAAAATAATTACAAAGGACGATTCATCTGCAGTTTAAATCTCCACGCCTTTAATAATAAACAAAGAACATTTTATTTTATTGTTAAAATAAAATAATATAATTTATATTAGGAGAGCCATATTAAGCTCCTTATCCCTCCATACAAAATAATATAAAATACTTCTTGTAGAATATGAATGTTTTTCCGAATATGTCAATTGTGTCTTTTTTGAATTGACTTGCCTTTCATTTTATATCTTGAATATTGTAAGACATGACTTATCAAATAAAAAGTCACGAATCTTCAGATTATATCTTCTCAAACACAATTCTTAATAATATTAATTCTTTATGGAAGCACCCTTTGAGAATAATCATCGGGTCTTTTAATTATTTAGGACATCTTCACAAACTATGGTTGAATATTAGTCTGTTGTTAATCATCAAATTGTGATATTGCTATCAGGATTTTAACTGTGTGATATTTGAGTCAAACTCATTGACCCATATTTCATGAGTAGTGATTCAACATGAATCCATCTCTCCTGAGAATAAATGGAACACTTAGCACTCATTGGATCTAGGTGAGGCTCGTAGGGGTGAAGCACCGGGACTTCCTGGGAGGTGACCCATCCCAGTACTACTCTAGCCTGAGCGCGCTTAACTATGGAGTTTCCTCTATGGTTAAACCCAAAGCTTGCAACCCCAAAGCTTTGGGTTTAACCATGGAGGAAACTCCAAAGTTAAGTGCGCTCAGGCTGGAGTAGTACTGGGATGGGTGACCTCTCAGGAAGTCCCAGTGCTTCACGCCTGTGAGCATCACCTAGATCTAATGAGTGCTAAGTGTTCCATTTATTCTCATGAGAGATGGATTCATGTTGAATCACTACTCATGAAATATGGGTCAATGAGTTTGACTCAAAAATCACACAGTTAAAATCCTAATAGCAATATCACAATTTGACTCACTGTGGAAATTATCTCCTACTTATCAATTGATGAGCTTAAGGGGCTTTCTAATGAATGGTTCGTAAGGCACAACACTTGGTGAAGGTTTTGTAAATGGGGTTGCAAGCTTTGGGTTTAACCATGGAGGAAACTCCATAGTTAAGCGCGCTCAAGCTGGAGTAGTACTGGGATGGGTGACCTCCCAGGAAGTCCCGGTGCTTCACCCCTATGAGCATCACCTAGATCCAATGAGTGCTAAGTGTTCCATTTATTCTCATGAGAGATGGATTCATGTTGAATCACTACTCATGAAATATGGGTCAATGAGTTTGACTCAAAAATCACACAGTTAAAATCCTAATAGCAATATCACAATTTGACTTGCTGTGGAAATTATCTCCTACTTATCAATTGATGAGCTTAAGGGGCTTTCTAATGAATGGTTCGTAAGGCACAACACTTGGTGAAGGTTTTGTAAATGGGGTTGCAAGCTTTGGGTTTAACCATGGAGGAAACTCCATAGTTAAGCGCGCTCAGGCTGGAGTAGTACTGGGATGGGTGACCTCCCAGGAAGTCCCGGGGCTTCACCCCTATGAGCATCACCTAGATCCAATGAGTGCTAAGTGTTCCATTTATTCTCATGAGAGATGGATTCATGTTGAATCACTACTCATGAAATATGGGTCAATGAGTTTGACTCAAAAATCACACAGTTAAAATCCTGATAGCAATATCACAATTTGACTCGCTGTGGAAATTATCTCCTACTCATCAAGATAAATGTTTCCAAAATTATGTAGATTGTGAAATTATTAAACATCCAGGATGCCCAGGCTGATGCATCAGTTGTGATGCGAGATATTAGAGATACAATTGATGATCCTGAGAGAGATTCTGACAGGTGCACTGCTGATTCCAAACAAATACAGCAACTGGCAACAGAGAAATAAATTTTACAAGCCTTCAATTTCCATCTCACAAAATTCACAGCAATGTGGTCGTTTCCATCAGTGCTGTACTTCATATTGTATGCATGGGCCTCAGATGGGTTAATTATTGTTGTTCAAGAAATTTTGTGCAGCTGAGATATGTGGAATCCTTCATACATGTTATGTTATTAAACTGAAACAGAAAGAAATGACTTGAAGATGGGAACCTCTGAAATAGTTGTAAAGCAAATGACACGTGGCTGAAATAAATATACAATGAAACAGATGACAAAGTATTGCATATTCTGTAATAAGAAAGTATATTTTCGTTGAAATAAATCCTAAAATGAAGCTATTTCTTAGAAGAAATGTTTGTTTTATATGCTGATTTGCAAATTATATTTTGTGCTTATGATTACCGAGCCATATTTTAAAATAATAGGAGAATTCTAACAAACAAAACTATTTGAAATGCATAGTGAGAAATTATATATTTTGGGGGGATCTTTGAACTACTAAGAAAATTCTAACAAGAAAAGACTAGGCAACAATTTAGAGGAGTAATCGGTAATTACTAATTTTTCATTTAGAAATTTAATTACATTTGCCCAGTTAAAAAACTTCTATATTTGCTCCTTGATGATTTTCTTATATATTGCCATTCAGCGTGGTAAGATATTGAGACATTATTATTTATTACATTTCCAACTTTTTCAAGGCTTGAGTTATGGTAACTTGTTCTAATTAATTATGGCATTAGTGTGATGCAGATGCTACAGATTATTGCTTTGGCTCTCAACCCTTTGGGAGCATATGGAATGCTCTATCTTGCAGCAGCTGTCTCTGATTTTTATGTACCTTGGGATTCTATGGTAGGAATATTTACATGCTAAGAGGGGTGCAACTGTAACCAAAAATAAAATATTTCTCTGCTTAAGAAATCGTATAGTAGATTTGCTATAACCTACCAATTTTTTTAAATTCCTCACGAATGCCACTGATTTA
Source organism: Cupressus sempervirens (assembly GCA_028749045.1). Lineage (NCBI taxonomy): Eukaryota > Viridiplantae > Streptophyta > Pinopsida > Cupressales > Cupressaceae > Cupressus > Cupressus sempervirens. The sequence goes on along the minus strand of CM053787.1, from coordinate 276,793,923 downwards.
TATGGTATTTATTTTGTTTCCTGATAGATGGAGCATAAGATTCAGTCAGAATCTGGAAAGTTAGCCATGCAGCTTGTTACAGTACCAAAAATGCTGACACTTTTGAGGAAATTCTGGGCTTCAACAGCATTTGCTGTCTCGTTTAAGGTTTTTTCTCCTCAAAATCTAACCAATACTTCAGTAGAATGGGTGGTGAAAAAGCTAATGAAAAGTTTTGAGTTTTATAAAAATGAAGCAATATAAGATTTTTCATCTAATATAGAAAGCATTGTGATAAGTAATTGGGATTTTGACAACAGCTTGAGACAGACATTGAGATTTTGTTGAAGAAAGCAAAGTCGGCGCAGAAGAAATACGGGGTGCATGTTGTAGTTGCAAATGAGCTTTTGACCCGAAAAGAAAAGGTTATAATTGTGACAGATAAAGGTGAGACTGTTGTTGAGAAAGAAGGGCCAGGTCTAGATGTTGAGAAACCACTTATTGAATTTTTGGTTAAAGAACATGCTGCATATATTCAGAGAGAAGCAGTTGGCACGAGCAGCTCTTGGGATCCAGTTCAACATGCTAAAACATTAGCATCTAATTAACAATCTTAAGAATTTTAGCTAGAGATATGCTTCTAGCCATTTATCTGAGATTTTGACTTATGTCTGGAGGATATTGTATGAATATCAGTAATTTTGGCGTCATTTTTCACCCGGTTCAATCTTGTTAAAGAAAAATCTTTTAAAAGTTTGCTTGTATAAAACGAACTAAATTTGGACTTGCTTAAGTAATTCTAATAATGTATAATTCCCAAGTTGATATCCATACCAATATTATTTAGGAAAAAGTAGCACAACACTCAGAATTCTTTTTGTTTAAACTTCAATATGATCAGTAAAGAGTGCCGAAGAAAGTTCTTTTGATTAAATGGTTTTACTTAATGAATAAATCTTGATTGTCACTTTTTCAGCTGTAGTTGTACAATTCTATATTTCTTTCTGTATGAAAACGCATTATGCCATTCATTGTTGTTGACTGCACATATGGAGCAAGCATTATGGAATCATGGAAATTGTGAAAAGACTTCCCAAACTCACCTTCAGTCGCTCAAATCTCTATGAGACATGAGTCGGGTTACCCTGGGCAAGTCCCAGGAGCTCAGACTCGAACTTGGCTGAGTCTGGGCCAAAATTCATTGCTCACCCACTCTGTGACTCGGGGTGATCTGATGAGTCCCAATGATGGGACTTGGCCAGAATTGCCATACGTATTCGCAAAAAAGAGCAAAAATTCAAAAAAAAAATTGTGCTATTTGTTGATCGCAAACCTAATCGGCCTCCATTTCATTGTATTAGCAAGAAAAGAGAAGTGCAAGTTGAGGGGAAAAATACAGAGTTCATAAAAGTGCAGCAGCAAGGAGGAAGAGTTCTTTTTTCTTAAATAATCAAATTGGGACAGTGTAGTACTTGCATGCGGAGCATAGAAGAATCCGTATCAGCAATTGCAAAAAGCTCTCATCTCATTTTTTTTTTTTGGAAGAGGCAAGAGTGAAATATTATAGATTTTTTCAGCTATAACAATCTTCATTCTTTATTTTTTATTGTTTTAATTCTTTTTCCCTTTCTTTTAATTAATTTATTTTTGTAACTGTTCAATTCTTGAAGTTGAATTTTTCTGTTTGGAACTCAAATTTTAAACTTCAATGAAAAACAATAGTCAACATTACATCTTTTTTAGAAAAAAATGTAAAATATGTATTTACAATTTTTTTCTTTTAAATGTAGAACTTCTTGATTTTTCTTTCTTCAAACTTTGAAGTTTGACTTTGAATTTGAAAGTAAATAAATCAATATTCAAGAATTGGATTTTTTTTAAAACTTTTTTTGACAAACCCTTTTTCATGTATATAATCTACTGTAAAAATAATATTTTTTATTGAAGTGGTCTTGATGTTTTGAATCATTTTCTCGATATCTTCTTCTACTCCACGTAAACCTAAGGTTGAGAAACTAGATTGAAAGGATAAGGATTGTATTTGCATACTGTATTGTTTGGATACTTGGCCATGATGTACAACTATGTAAAGAAGCACCTTTTAGGGTTTCTTGTACATGCAATGTGGCACTAGAAACATATGAACAATTAAAGTAAAGAAAAAAAAGGTAAAGGGAAAAGTTGGCAAGTATTTTTTCTTGTTTGATTGCATCCTTAAGTTGTGTTAGAAAGGGGTCTTCCATGCCTTTGATTTGTCTTAGTGCTTGTACTAGTGTTAGTCCTTTTACTTCTACTCCTAGTGGCATTGTTAACTTTGAGCCTAGAGTTTAGAAATCTAGGTTGGACAATTTGCTACGCATTGTTCTTGGTTCACAGCTCTTGTTTGAGAACATGCTTTGTAACAAGGTGGTCCATGATGATGTGAACAAACAATTTGCAAGTTTTGGTACTTTCACAACATTCCATTTGTTCCAGCTAGATAATTCTTTTTAATTTGATTGTTTTAAACTTAAAATTTATAGTTTGGTCAATGACCTTGGTCTGTTGGTGAAGTTGAATGGTTTTGATAGAGCCCATCAGGGATCAAGTCTTGTCGATTGCATGACTTTGACACCATAAGGATGAGGTTGAGTCATGCGGCAAAAAGGATACCCCTTAGTCCTTGGCAAAAAGGATATAAACAATACAAATTTATAGTTTGTTGTCTATTTAAAAAAATAAAAAAATAATTACATGTAGTGGTGAAGGGTGCTACCATTAATACTGCAAACACATAATAGAAATAGAAAAACAACAACAATTTGAAATAACAAAAAGTGGACTTTGTATTATCTCCAAAGTATGAAATTGCATATCTCAAAAATACAATACATGAAGCCACATGGGCATTTTTTTTACAATATTTTGCAAGATAAAGCTACAATCCATCACCTAGAACTGCCCTAAACAACCTTATGAGCCTTCCTTATATAGGCAATTCTCCACCCCCTAGGAAGGTTATAGAAATTTAGCCCTAATCATTGAGGTCAACTAATCCCAAATTATATAATTTTTCACATTTCATTACATTAGAGTCAACTCAAAACAATTACAAATTATAATTTTAGGTAGCCCAACTCTCGAAGGCCATAAGTTTAAACCATAGTTCTAATTGTTATTATAACCACTTATCGAAAATGGTAGCCTCTGATCTACAATGCCCTAATGGCGTAAGCATTCGTTTATTAGTGGTAGACTTCGTTTGAGAGCCTTTAAAGCCTTCAAATTTGGGCTCAAAATTGTTATACCAAAATTTATATAAAAAATGCATATCATATGATAATGAAGCTCAACTAACAGGTTGATATATCTAAGATGAACCTTCACCTGCGAAATCATAACATTCTAAGCTTGTATGACCAACTTACTAAAAATAGCGAGTTTCCACAAATAGCAAGTCTGCTTTGAAACAACCCTTATTAAAAAGACATAAAGATAAATATTTTTGGGTGATGCAAGATTGCCTTTACACCTAGGATGCTCTTGCATCACATACTTATCTTATTTAACCTATTTGTGACAAGTCTCTTTACTAGAAAAACATGATAGATGTCATAACCATTTGTGGGATGGGGTTTAAAGCTTCTAGTGATGTTGAGTTCACTGACCCACTTTTATTAGAAATGGTTGATGGAATAAAAGTGGAATTAGAGGACTAAGTGTGTTGGAGCAAAAATGGTTGAAGCATCATGACATATGGGTAGATCAATAAGAGAATTAGTACACCTACATTTTTTTTAAAAAAAATCTGTGAAGGTGACTAACCATTCTACATTTTAGAATGTACTAAATAATTTGAATTTGATTTAATGATTAATATTTGAGTCTTATAGACTATGACTTTTTTTGTTTTATTTTCAAGATCACATGGATTTTTTTTTAATAAATTATACAATATGTTTTAGTATTTATTTTTAATTTATATGCATACTTTTCTTTTGTTTGTAACTTTGCAATTTTGTTTATTTTGATTCACACTTAATTGTTACTTTTTTACAATATTTGTAGGTTTGTGAGCCCTTGGTTCTCTGAGTTGTTAACAAGGCAAGCCTGCAATGGGCTACATATATGAGAGAATGGCTAGGGCCAACAAGACCATTAGATTTGTATATGGAGGAGATGTGAGTAAATATAGCCCCATTTGGTTGATAATTGATAGGTGATGACACCTCTAGTTTCATAGGCCCACCACACAACCTCTTACTACCACAATTTGACCTCAGCATTTTCACGTTGATTCTAAGGCGAATGAGGAAGTTCTTGTTGGGCCTTTTTTAGTGTTAGATTAGATGTCTACTAGTGATATTGATATCAAAATTACACTCTACAAGATAGAGGCATTGAATAATGTACAAGAGGAGTTGTTCAGTAATCAAATGTGCAAAGTTGCTCGCACATAATTATAGCCAAGTAGAAGTATATGTGAAGTGTATAATTGATTTTATAATTTAGTTTTAAGGTTTGAAATGAGATTGATATTTTCTTCTTATCTTTGATAAATGTTGGCAGATGGTTGAGCCTACAACACTGAACCTTTAGAGAATTGTCATGTGCAAATTTGGCTAGTGGTGTAGTGCTTTGGTTTATGAGCACAATTGCAGCATTTTCAAGCACATCCACCTGAAAAGGCACAATACATTGTCCACATAAAGGTTAAACGGTCTAGTATTTGTTCATTAAAAGCTCACCTTATAGTAAAATAAATTATAGACAATGACTCCAACCCGATCACGCTAGAGGTCTATCCCAAATCTGAGTGGATCAAAAAGTTTATCGATCCTATCTTTACTGATGAGGTCCCTAAGTGGATTGACCAAGAAAATAGAGAGTAAGGTTGTGGGTATGGCAAAGGAGGATAGAACATGACCAAACACATGCATGGGCACAACTGATGTTGGTCAAAGTGGCATCTCATAGGCACTATGGTTATTTATTCATTCAGAACCTACTTTAGATGCCTTTGTAGAAAGAACACATGCTCTTCCAAGGTAGAGGCAGAATCATAAACTTAATTTTGTTGTGATATATGGTTGGAACATTTTGTTGAGTTGTCGTTTTGCATGATGCTTAACGATAGGAATTCTTTCAAACTCCTCTCTTGAAAAGCTTATCTGGAATCAACTCCAAGGGTCTGGGCGATCTTGCCACCTACTGGAATCCGCTCAATTTAAGATAAATGTGTATGTTCACGAGAAGGCCTTTGTTCATTCCAACCAATTTTGGATAAGATGTTTGATCTGCTGTTTTGAAATGTGATCACAAAATAGATATATTTTTGGTATTTTTTGTTTTATGATGAATGTAATTTATCAATGTAATTATATGAATTCCTATTTTAACCAAGTGTTAGGAAAAGCAAATAACAAAGATATGGTAATAAGAGATTAAAGAAAATAACTTGAAAGGGAAATTCCTAACGGACATGGTAACAACACATTTGCGAGTTAAATTGTTGAAAAGATTGGGTAGGAAACCAGTGATGGGAACATAATAATAACTGAAAGATGTTTCACTTCTCATCGAATTGCAAGGCCACAGAAAGTGTGCTCATAAGAGACAAGAAGCTATGTAGGAACAATAGGTGATCTTTTCTCCAACTCGGTACGTCAGCGAAATTTGTTAACATGAGGCAAACACCAGAACTAAAAGGTCACACAATCATAACAACACAATAAAACCATTGGCTTCATTATTATTCAGAAACACACATTCAGAAAAATAACACACTCCGAAAAGAATAACTACACTCAAAATGAAAGCACCAATAGCATATATTATTGTACCAAAATAACGGCCTGGAGTACATATTACATCCATGTATTTATAAGAAACCATCTTCTTTTTTTGTGTTGAGAGTGAGAGCTCTTAAAATACAAACATATGCTAAAAACTAATAAAACAAATCTAATTATATACAAAATGACTCTCTAAAATGGTGCTAAGTAGGTCTCCATCCTCATTTATATCAATTAATAGGTGCATGAGCCTTTACATGACTTAAAGCAATAAAAGAATAAGTAGATAAGAAGAAAGAAGTTGCAAGAGGATCTCAGAGTCATTAGAAGCTCTAAAATGGAAGCTTGACCTTCTCTGGGTGCTTCTAGGAGTCTATCTGTCGTCAAAATGTGTGTCCAGTGCAAGGAATGCTCTAAATTAGGAAATGCCAATTAATTGTCCATGCACTATCACTTCTCCAAAATTGTCTGCACACCTCTGTGAATAGCACACTTGCACACTTTGATGGCAAGTTCCAAAAATCCAAATATTTCTCAAGTGTCAAAATTGAATTTCCAGCATCTAGGTTTTTTCCTTTATCCAAAGTGATGTCTAGATGTTTTCTCTTGAATTTATCTATGACCTTTGCTACTTGGGTAGCTTCTGACAAATCTAAAGTTGCATATTCATCCGTAATTGTCTGTCAGTAGCTAATAACCTCCATACATATTTCCGCAAAATCCTCAAGTTTAGTGTCCAATTCGAACAATACCTCTTCAGTCTTAAATTCTTGCCTGATATCTTCATCAGATGAAGCATCCTCGAAAGTTCTTTTGAATTGTTGGACTACTGATTGCATTGAATTAACCTTGGCTTTTGACTCATCTTCAAAAATGTCAAGGCAAACATCATTGCAATACTTCTCTACCTCCAAAATCTACTCTTGATTCAGGTCTCTTAACCTTTGAATATCCTCATGCAGTCCTTCCATGACCTTATTGCCAACAACTATCTTCTCAATCCAATCCTCGAGCTTATCAAGCTCTTCAACTATATATACCTCCATGAGTGTATGATACCTTTGACCTTTTATTAATGTCAAAATTTGTAGGTCTTTCACCCAGGTATGTACCTCATCTATTAACCCAAAATCCTAGTTCACTATGGACATCAGTTTATCTACACTTGACTATGTAAAGCAATAGGTTCAAATTTTTCTGTATTATCTGTACACCTTTCTCCTCAAAATTGCCACACCATTGCTGACATGCCCCCAAAAATGAATCCATTTGTATTGTCCCATTCTCATTTCTCTCTAGTGTCATAGCAAGCATGATCTCTAGATGATCCAGGTCTATTGGGTCCACTATTCCATGGAGATAGCTTCTCATAAGCTCATTTTGTTTCCACAGCATCAACAGTTCTGACTCATTTCTATCTATATGCTTGAACACTTCTTTTATGCCTATAGCAATCAGTACTTTGGTGGTGTCTACCATGGGCCTTCCTAATAGGACCTCCTTGATTTGATAATCACTAGGAGTCAAATCCTTAGTGTCAGTATGTAGAGGAGGGATGGCTAGTGGTTGTGCATCACCTGTAGGTGGCTCAAGCTTCTTGATGGCTTTTACTAGATTATCCATTCCCTCCTCAAAAATTACATTCAACTACCTCTTTTGTTGAACCATGACCTCCCTCTTCAACCAAGCAAGTGTAGTGCCCGTGGGAGACATATATTTGACTGAAGAGAGGGTTTGCACTATAGGTCCCTTTCTCTTATCAGTGCTCTCTAGAGTCTTTTCTCGTTGAGTGAGATTACCAGTTTGAGTCTCTATTTTTTCTTGGGCTAAGGTCCCAGCCTCAGTATCATGAGGAATTTGTTGAGGTTCCTCATGTATTTGCCCCTATTGAGATAATGGGTGTAACACACATTGCATAATATTGTTATGTTGTATTATTTTATTTTATTATGTAATGTTGCACCTAGATGGACTTGCAACATGTAAAGATTCCCATGGGATATACTTGATGAGTTGTATTGTAACATTGTGATAATATTGCATGTAATTATTTAATATTAGAGAAAAGAATTAAATTTTTAATATTAAATGTGGGATCAATGGGTTAGGTAGCACATGGTTTATGTAATACCACTTGGTGGTTTTGTGAGACTTGCTACTATATAAGCAGTCACAAGGATAGTTATACAGATAAGTGAAACGATAGAAGGACAAAAGGGAAAGATTCGAGCGGGACAAGGTTTGATAGGTTAGCCAAGGGAGCATTTGTGAAAGTTGGAAGCATGACATGAGATGTGTGGATTCATGCTTGTTCACATAGATTGCATGGTTGTGACTATAGCTTTGGAGGCTTCCATGGTTATATTGCAATGGTATTTTTGTTGAATAATACATGGTGATAGATATTTTTGGAGGCTAGGTTTTTCCTTCAATGAGGGTTTCTCATGGTATATCTTGTGTCACATTTTTTTGGTATGTTGTCTATTCTCTTGCATGTGAATTTCAATTGCATGTTTATTTCAGATCTATCATGGGTTATGTTGAAACGGTTATATTCTTTGGTGCAAGTTTCCTTACAAGTGGTATCAAAGCTATGGTTTTATTATTGTAACTCTAGATTGAATCCATGAGAATGCATGAGAGGACAAAAGAAAGGGCAGATATATGAGTTGTTTATTGCATATTTGAGGGTTTTGGGTTTGTTGTTATGATGGGATATTGGTAGATTTTGAGCATGTGAAATTGTTGGACATAAGGGTTTTTTGGATGTTTCATTTAAATGAGGTTTTTAGGGGATGAATTGTGGTAATGACCTCCTGGGTAAAAAATAGACATCACCATTGGATCTAGGTCGATGTTTCTATAAATTTTCATATATAATATGCCCTAGTTTGGCCATGTTCAAGGGAAATGAAAGAATTTTTTAGTTTTAGCCCATGATGGCCATCAAATTCAATCTTGTCGGCATTTTCATCACAAATTTTTTTATTTAGTGAAAATGGTAAAAAGGTTGTCTTAGTAAAATGACCAAAACTTTCTCCCAAGATATCGAATTTCAACTTCTTACAAGCGTTAGAAAGCTAGTTCAGAGGACTACAGCTTGGTGTAGGTTTGGTTATGTGATTTTGACATTTCGTCAGGTTTTAAGAGCCTAAAAGTTAGATGTTGTTTATTTTGAGCAGAGATTAGGGCATAATTTGGGCATATAGCATTAGATTTTAGACTTCGAGTAGTCAAAAAAAAGCTCTTGGAGAGCTCTACACATTGTTTTAGATTTGGTGTATGTTTGACATGATCTATTTGGTGATATATTAATCTGAACATTTTTTGATATATATTGACTATGGTAGCATTGTGAGTTTATGACATTGTATGTTTGGAGATTTGGATTTGAAGTCATTGTATACTTAATTCATATTTCAAATTGGTCTCATGATGATATAGTTTTCAATGTTTGGTTTGGATATGTATGATGGGTTGTTGGGTCTATAAGTTGTGCAGTATTGTAAGCGGTCTATACTTATAGGTTGCATTTATAGCTTGGTTATGGGTTGTCTTTGACCATTGATCTTTCATTATTGGTGCATATTCAAATTGATGGCTTAGATTTGGGTTGTCTATGCATCACATGATTTGCTGATTTTTGTTCATGTAGAAGGGATGAGATGTTGTTACCAGGTACAGTCATGACAGAGGATTGTGGTTGACTATTTTATGCTAATAGGTTGGACATATTGAGAGTCAAATTCTCGATTCATGGATGTGATCATGGTGCCATAGAATTTTGCATGACATGATTGGATATACAGGTACATCCTTGATCGTCATTGGTTTGGATTCCTTATTTGGTTATGGTGGTATATCTTCTTCGTTGAGGATCATGATTATTTGGTTTCTTTTGAGGAGCTCATGATGTGCACTTTGAGTTCTTTAATGGTTTGATGCCTTGGTTGATTGTCATCGTTAGAGGATGGTTTTTTCATCATGATGTCATGGATAGCTTGGATACGCGATTTAGTGGGAGCTTATGACAATGATGAAGTCACAATGCAGAATTAGTTCCTGGTTTGGTTTGTATCTTCTTGGTTTGGAGATCTTGGTTTCATTTGGCATTGACACTTTGGTTGTATGAGTGTAGACCTGGAGGATTTTCATGTAGGAGATGGATTTTATGATACCATAGGTGACTTGGTACTATAGTTGAGTGGGATTTGTTGGCATTGATATATTTATTGAGTGTTTGCAGACGTTGGAGGTTTGTCTTAGATCCTATTGCTAAAGAAGTGCCTTTGACATTTGCATGGTGCACTTTTTATCTCCATGGTATGTGAAGATGGTTAAATCTTGAGGACTCATGGGGTTCTTGGTTATCTTCATAGTGTGTGGAGATGGTTCTTCATGGTATGTGGAGATGGTTTTCTTCATGGTATGTGGAGATGGTTGCATCTTGAGGACTAATGGGGTTCTTGGTAAAGGTGTGTTTTATGCTTTCATTGGACATGTTATCCTTGGTGTTAGGATGGTTTCATTTTTATGTCATGGTATACTCTTGATATGCATTTAGAGTTTTGACATGTTATAGTATGTTCATATGGAGCATCTTATCTCTTTGGTTGAGATGGTAAGATCATGTTGTCATGTTTATGTTCCTGAGGCCATGGTTGGAACTTTGACATTGATCTTGGTTTAATTTCTTGGTATTGAGTACATTGATCATAAGCCGGATACTTCATGATATTGCTATGTTTCATTTGGAGTTGGCATGGATTGATTGGTTATAGGTGCTCCTAGATACTTAGAGATGGTGGTGATGTTGATTTCTCTTGGATTAGAAATGTGTTTGTTGGGACAGTTGATGGTTTCAACAAGAATTCTGAGTGGCATTCACCTGATATGGACTTGAGAGGAGATTTTTCTTAGATGAGTCTTGGTTGGAGACTTGGATATCTTGATGAGCATTCTCATTCCCCACTCTTGGTCTACTTGTCAGTTTTCTACTTGAGAGGTATAGCCCATTGTTTCTCTCAGGTGCATTATATTTATGCTTGTCTTTCATGGATGTGGATCTTGAACTATTATACATGAGTTAGTTCTAGAGGGTTCATTTGAGAGATGATTTAGCATTGGTTATCTCCATTTGCATATGTTGGTTGAGTTTGGGAGATGGTTTTATATTGGGCATATTCCTTGGTTTAGGAATGGTTTATGAGTTTGATCTTCTTGTGAGAGGCTTACATCCATGATTAATTATATGGTATGGTTTGGGTTTTGTTGAGGCTTCTTGGTTTGGGGTTTTATGAAGGAGATCATACTTGCATAGTTTACATCTAGAGATGTGCATAGAAGGACATAATATAGGTTATGATTTGCATGGTTTCTCTTTGGTCTTGGTTATTAGTTTATGTGTTGTGGATGTCCTTGAGACCACATGGACTCACTTCTTTGAGATGTTGTGACTGAATTGGTTATAGATTTGGCATTATCTTTTGCATTAAGAGCTTCTTGGTATATATGTGGAAGGTATTTCCTGGAGGCTTGTGATTGCATGTTATAGATATGATATGTTGATGATGTGAGATTCACTTGGTATACCTTTGGAGGTATATGGATAGTTGGATGGGTTTGGTACTTGTTGTGGGTGCTATTTCAGCTATGGATATTTTGACAACTATAGATACATGTGATTACCTTTGGATCAGGTTTTTTGTGCTTGGCATTTCAGTTCGTACAGGATTTTATGATCTTTTAATGCAACAGGTTGGATGGCTTTCTCTTTGGATGACTTCTATGTATGTTCAGTGGCAATGGCATAATAAGAGGTGAGATAATTCATGTTTGAGATGTTGGATACTTTGATTTTGTTGTGTGTACCAATATGGAGCACTTTGTGTACTTTGACCCATGATGGTGGATGTGTTGGAAAGGATTGTTCCCTTTTTCATTTATGTGGCTATAGATTGACCCTATGCAATGTATACAACAAGTGGGAGATTGTTGAGATAATGGGTGTTGCACAAATTTCATAATATTGTTATATTGTATTATTTTATTTTATCATGTAATGTTGCACCTAGATGGACATGCAACATGTAAATATTTCCATGGGATATACTTGATGAGTTGTATTGTAACATTGTGATAATATTTCACATAATTATTTAATATTGGGAAAAAAAATTAAATTTTCAATATTAAAAGTGGGGTCAATAGGTTAGGTAGCACATGGTTTATGTAATACCACTTGGTGATTTTGTGGGACTTGCTACTATATAAGCAACCATAAGGGTAGTTGTATGGATAAGTGAAAAGACAGATGGGCAAAAGGGAAAGAGTCGAGTGAGATAAGGCTTGACAGGTTAGCCAAGGGAGTATTTGTGAAGGGTGGAAGCATGGCATGGGATGTGTGGATTCATGATTGTTCACATAGATTGATTGGTTGTGGCTATGGCTTTGAAGGCTTCCATGGTTTTATTACAATGGTATTTTTGTTGAATAATACATGGTGATGAATGCTTTTGGAAGCTGGGCTTTTCCCTCAATGAGGGTTTCCTAGAGTATATCTTGTGTCACATTTTTGTTGGTATTTTGTCTATTCTCTTGCATGTGGACTTCAATTGCATGTTTATTTCAGATCTATTATGGGTTATGTGGAGATAGTTATATAATTTGTTGCAAGTTTCCTTACAACCCCTCCTCTAATACTTCATCAGCTTGCATTTGCTGGGGATCTTCTTCCTCCACTGCTTGTTCTTCAGAGTTTGTTACAGGAGGAAGTGGCATTCCCGAGCCTTTTCTTAGGAGTGAAAAATCCTAAGATGGTAGTGGTGGTAGGCCCAGAGGTCCTTGAGGAAGAGGTGGTAATTGGTTTCAAGCCTCTCTTAGGGATTGACTCGTTGGAGTATCCCTTATCTTCTCCCCCACCATCTTAGTGCCCATAGGCATGAAATCAAAATCTGAGAGGTCAAAGGCATCTGTCTCTTGACCCTCCATGTCTATAATCCACTGTTGTTGCTTATCCTCTGAAGTAGTAACTTGAATAGGTTCTTGCAGAATGGACGGTGACATCATAATGGAGCTTCTTCTTCTTTCCTCTTCCATGGCCTTCACCAAGTGAGCCCTTTGACTCAAGGGGATATAATCAATTTGCTCCCCTTCTTCTTCTTCCACTTCAACTTTAGGAATAGTTTCTGGCACCTGTGGAGGAGTATCATTTTTCTTCAATTTTCTCCTACGTGACCCTCCCACAAAGGACTCAACCCTTGCCTTCTTGGGAATTGAGGGGGATACTTCTTCCTCTTGACCTACTAGTGTCACCCTCTATTCTTCCTCTTCTTGCTTTGGCTCATGTTCTTGTTCTGGTGGAGGCACTTTCTTAGTCTCTTGGACTTGAGTCATTCTTTTCCTTTTCACTCCTCTATTTGCTTCAAAATACTCAATTTCCCACTCATGCCTATGAACTATTTTTGGCCTCATTGGTGATTGAGTCAAGAATTTTGGTACTATGACCTTCACACCTTTTCCTTGATAAGTTGTGATGTGGCTTGTAGAGGAGCAACCCATGGAATTGGATCAAATTTGAAGGGCTTCTTGATCCATTCCCTTGTTAGGTTGACTATATGGCAGGCTCTGTTATTGATGTCCGGATTCTCATCCCTACTAATCTCTGCATTCTTGATTGGCCTATCATAGATTTTGTCCCTATTATATAATGGATCAAGGATATCTTTAGTTTATTCCACAATAGCCTTGAGTGGGATCTTTAGTTTCAAGGCCTTTTATGCTAGATATAGAGTCATTCTACAATAATCCCTTATTTGGACATCATAGTCGTCTATTGCATTCATCTAGTGATCCTCCAATACATCCTCATGTATGAATTGCTTCCCTGCTAGATGTTGCACCATCCCAATATTATAAAAGTATGGGCAAGGGGAGTTGTACTCTTCTAAGCGATATTGATCCCATTTAGAATTGAAGGTCATGATATCTTGTTTCTGCTTGACCTTAAAAGCACCTATGGTGATTGGCCACACCCATGTCTTCTTGTGTTGTTTCCTCACTTTGTCATATGCAGATGTGGCTTGTCTAGCAATCTCTAACAAGATAAGCCTATCTGAAGGATTTCTTGGGAGCTTGATTGGGTTCAGTTGTGTTTTGGCTATCCTGAGGTATGTGAATGTTTTGAATTGAATATAGTAGGCAATGATCTCTATGATTCTGGTTGTTGCCTCTACTGAAATTTGTTTGACATAATCACCCTCTATGAATCCGATGATTGTGACTTAAAAAATTTCATTCACTATCCTATATTCTTTTCTCTGATTTGAAAGCTTCTTCTTTACCAGCTAAGGATATACCACATAAGGTCATGCATTAGTATCTGACATGCTACCTCTTTTGTAAAGTCCTGGGTAGTAAATTATTTTGGCCACTAATAAATACACTAAATATGATGTCATGTAGAATTTGGGGTCAGTCTTAATAGCTATCATCTGTTCATCTAGCTTATCGCTCAACATCGTGACCCAATCAATTGGCATCTTGGCCGTTCAAATGGTTTCTATGAAATGAACAATCTAAATATTGAGATGTCTAGCTACTAGTAGACCCATGGCTCTACTCAAAAGCATGATGTTGTATCCCATGTCATCCTTCATATATCCCCAGGTAATGTCCACCTCATCAATTTTGTGGCCCACTAGTGTTCAATCAATAAAAAATGATGATTGGATTATCTCTTTACTTCCTTCTCATGTTCCCGATACCATATTTTTTCCCCTTCATAGGATATATGCACATATTGATTGGCTCTTATCAAGTGGAAGACTTTCTAAATGTTGTGAGGTTGGATGTCTAGGACTATCTCACTAGTGACAATCTTGACAACCTTCTCTTCAGTTACATACTTTTTTGCAAGAGCCATGTTAAGTTCTGAAGACTGCATGGAAGTAGGATGTGACTCTACATTGACTAAACCTGATCGGATAAGTGTTGACACCATTGCAAATTTGTCTTTAGGCTTATTGCAAATGGTGATGAACACATTCTAGTCAATGTGACCAAGTTCGATGTCTTTGATTTCAGAGTGTTCATCTTGAAAGTGGGACTTCTTTGGTATTTGAACACTATAGGTTTGGGAGCCATCTTTTTTGCAAGCAAAGATGATGAAGATGCCATTATATATGCACAACTATGCACATGCATGTGCCAAGTGTAGGGGAGACTTAAGTCCTTCATGGTTGTGCTTTGGAGTGCACAAAGGGTGCACACATGTGCACCTTGATGGGGTGCACATGTGTGCACCCTTGTGTTTGTCTTAAGGTTTGGAAAGCACTAAAAAGGTGTGCATGTGCACATCTTGGGGAGGTGTACACATGTACACCTTTCCTTAGGCTTTTTTCGCTTAGTCTTAGGTTGCAAAAAGAAAAGGTGTGCATGTGCACACCTTTTCTAGTCTTCATGCCTTAGGTTTTTGTTTTAAGTATTAGGTTTTAGGTGTTGTCTTTGAACAAAGGTGCATACATGCACACCTTGAGGAGGTGCGCATGTGTGCACCTTTGGTGTCATCTAACACTTGGTGTTTTTTGTTTCTTATGTAGGTTTGAGCGCACCTTAGGAGGTGTGGTTGAACTAGGAGCGTTGAGAGAAATTAAGGGGGAGGGGTCTCGAGCTTATATAGGCCCAGGCCGAGTGTACGCACCCTTTGGAGGTGCGCACATGTGCATGTGCACATTTCCAAAGGGAAAAGAGTATGCACTTGCGTATTTAGTGCACCTATGCACCTATGATAAGTGTGCATGTGTGCTAAGTGTGCTAGTGTGCTTATTTGCACAAACTCACTTATTCTTCCAAATTTTCATAGTTCTGATACTATGGGGCTTCTCAGTTAGAGACGAAGGCTAGACCTAGACTTCAAGGGGAGTTCCAAAATAACCTAGGCCCTAGACTAGGGATTTGGAAGACAAAAAAATTACCAGGGGGTCCCCATTTCTAGGAGAAATAGGGTATGCATTGTCAAACCACACAAAATAGCCCCAAAAAAAGGGAAGAAATGACAAAGGAATTTATTCACTAGCAAGCATTCTTTTGACATGTGTCAAATAGAAACTAAATCCTAAATACTTCAAACAACTTTCAACTTCCTTGATAGTCAAAACTTTAGCATCTCGAATCCTCAAGCTCAATGTGTGCACAGTATATTTATTTCCATTTGACATTACAAGGTGCAATCTATCATGCATCTATAGCAACTTGGAAACAATCTTCCATCCCACCGGTCCATTTATAATGAATCCTCATAGATCATGTGTATCAATCACTATCTAACCAAATGAAAGAATCCATTCAAAGGGGGCTCTTGACGAGTTATCATATTTGTATTGTAGGTCTTGAGTAATCTTTTGGATCCTACTTCACAGAGCTCACATGTTTCCATTTGATTCTTCCATGAAGTGATGTGTATAGATACTAGATAGCGATTTTAGACAGTATATCCCTATTGTCAGATTACCTTTCTTAGACCTTTTGGAATCTTTCATTCTTAACACCATCTTTGTTTGTTTGTTTTTTTTTTTTTTTGTACCTTGACCATGCTTAGACTGTATGGCCAAGGCATTGGTGTTGTTTCTCAAATTCTTTCCTTAGTTTGATAACCTTTGCGTTCCTTTTTTTAGAACTTTTGAAAACTTTAATGCCAAAAAATGACCTTAGCAATTCTTTGAAAAGTCCTTTTTTCTGAACCAGTAAGTTTCAGACTATCCTTTGCTATCGTCAACCTTGATTTAAAAACACCAAGATAGTTAGTCTTTTAAATTTGAAAAGTGTTTAGAG
The DNA here is from genome assembly GCA_028749045.1 of Cupressus sempervirens. NCBI lineage: Eukaryota > Viridiplantae > Streptophyta > Pinopsida > Cupressales > Cupressaceae > Cupressus > Cupressus sempervirens. The sequence continues at coordinate 276,777,340 of CM053787.1, read as the reverse complement.
CTATTGAACTCTAATTCTAATTTGAAAACTAAAAGTCCTTTATGACTAAAAGTAATATCCGTCCTTTTAGTTGGTATAAGAAAAAAAATCATCTGAATGCTTTCACAAAGAAATACCTCTTCCTAAAAGTCGAAATGAAAAAGAGTAATTTATGAAATGTATCAAGACAAAGTCTTGATTGCACCTAACCCCCAGACTAACATGACTTCGAAAGAAAACACACAACTGAAAGAAAACACACTTGTAGAAAATAAACACACTTGCTGAAAATAAACACACTTGCAGGAAGGGGATGTAAAAAAAAAAATTAATTTTTTAAAAATGTTTTTTGCTTTTAAGCCTCAGAGTAATGTTTCAAGAATTGGCCATGGACAGGCAATAGGACCAATTCCACTTGTAAGAAACTTAGCCTAAAAGTATTTTCTCCCAAATCTCCACAATTTGACAAGGGCCAATCCACAATTGTTGAAACTTAGTGTGACTGCCCGACTTTTCTTTTGCCTTATTCTATAGGAGAAAAAGGTTAGATATTCTAAAAGATTTTATTGTGGTCCACTTGTTAAACCGTTGTTTGATGACAACCTGATGTTTCACCATATGCTCCAAGGTTTTCATTCTTTTCTCATCTAATTCCAAGAAATTCATTAATCTAATTTGAACTCTATTTGTGTCCTCAATATACCCCTTCATAAATTTCAATACCACAATCTTGAGATTAAGTGGGAACACTTGTTCTTGTCCATAGATGAATAAATAGGAAGATGTTCCCAAAGCATTTTTTATCCTGACTCTATCCGTCCATAATGCATACTTCAGCTGAGTGTGCCAATCTTTTGGATTTTCTTGTAGTAATTTCTTTATCACTGTAATCAAGTTCTTATTGGTGGACTCAACCACAACATTCCCTTAGGGGTAGTAATTAGAAGAGAACTTGATTATGACCCAATTTTCTAGTGCCCATTGAGTAAAGAAGATCGATGCAAATGATGATCCATTATCACATACTAGGAAGAATGGCATACCAAACCTTGTGACAATGTGTTCTTCCAAGAAATTTGTAACCACCTTTGTCATGCAATTTTGAAAAGTTTCAGCTTTTGTCTAGCGCGTGTAATAGTCTGTAGCTATGAGGACGAACATATGTCTTGTAGATGATGGTGGGTTTACTGGACCAATAAAGTCTAGCCCTCACTTAGCAAAAGGGCATACCTTGAATACTGGTTGTAATGGCATAGCAAGATGCCTTTCTCTAATTGCACTTGTTTGACAAATATGAAAAGAATGTACATGTTCAAATGTATCCTTAAAGATGGTAGGCCAAAAATAACCTGATCTTGAAATCATATGTGTTGTAGCTTCTACCGGTCCATGTCTTGTGCCATATCTATCATGAAACTGTTCCAAAACTTCTTTGTATCCCAAGCATTTCAAATAAATTCACTCGTAGTTCCTTTTGTAAAGTTTTCTATCTTATAGCGTGTATGATTCACATTTCATCTTGATTCCTCTACACTGGGAACTATTCATCCTGTTGGGGTATTGATTTTGCAAAATATAGTAAACAATATCTTGATATGAAAAATCAGTGATTATTCCTTGATCAGTATCTACTCGAGACACCATGATCTTTTGTTGATTACCAGTGCTAATTTTGTCATCAAATCTAATTTTGTTATCATTACCGATCTCATTATCAACTATTATCTTGATTAATCCTTGTCCTCTTACCAACTTCATTGGTTGAATCTCCAAATCAAACTCTTGCAATATAGCCATCCATTTTTCTTGTCTCTCACCTAGTTAATTATGCATCAACAATGTCTTAACTGTAGGATCAAGCATAATTTCATATATCTTGCTCTTGGGTATATAATGATGAAACTTCTTAAATGATTTTATCAATGTGAAAGACTATTTATCAAGATTAGAATAGTTCAACTCAACATTCTTTAGTGGGCAACTCATGAATGCAATAGGTCTCTCATCCTCTTTATCTTTCTTTTGAGTAAGAATCCTAGCACATGAATGTTCCAAAGAAAATGAATAGATTTTGAATGGTAACTCATAATTTGGACTTACAAGTACCGAGCCGTAGAGATTTCTTCATTGATGTCTTCAAAATATTTGTTTATTATAGGAACCCATTTAGTATTTTCTCCTTTCTTGAGCAGGTCAGTAATAGGACGTAATATCTTAGCAAATCCACTAATGAACTTATGTACAAAATTGATTTTTCCAAAGAAAGATTTCAGCTCTTTACGAATATGAGGTGACAGATTAAGAATGGCCTCTATCCTTTCAAGATCACTAGATATCCCAACTTTAGAAATAATATGACCAAGAAGCTTTCCTTTGGTGACCCCGAATGAACACTTTTTGGATTCAATGATATACAATACCTTCGACATCAGTTGAACACTTGTTTCAAGTTTGTAATATGTGTACTCCTATGTTTAGAAAAGACAGTAAGGTCATCCATGTAGATGACTATGTACTTGTTTATCATCCCTTTGAATGCTTCATCCATCACTCTTTGGAATGTAGCTCCTACATTGATCAGTCCAAAAGGAATCTTCTGGTATGCAAAGATTCCCCATTTTTTTGTAAATATAGTCTTGAACCTGTCTTCTTCATCTACCATTACTTGATTGTATCCAGAATATCCATCTAGAAAAGACATCATTTTAGGCCCATTCACAATTTGTAACACTAGAAATGGGTAATTATCCTTTTGGGAAGCTGTTGGGCATTCGTTTTGCACGAGGTCAATGGCAGGAATCCATAGTGTAATTCCTCTCTTGAAAAGAAAATCTTTTTAAGGATCCACTCCAAGGTTCAGTGTTTGTCTTGCGACGTACCAAAATTTGCTCAGTAGAAGATAAATGTGAATGTTCACAAGGAGGCCTTTGCTGGTTCCAAAAACTCTTTTACCTTGGAATCAAGTAAAATTTGTTTGTTGTCTCAAAATATCACACCAAAAAAAAAAAAAAATTTGTATTTTCTATTTTTCAATGAATGCAACTCTAACAATGCAGCTACTATGAGGTCCTATTCTAACAGGAGGTTAGCAAAGAAAATAAAAAAACTAAAAGAAAATAACATAAAATCAAATAACTTGAAATTGAAATTTCTAAATGGGCATAAGCTACAGAACACAACACGCTGCGAGTTAAACCTTCGAAGAAATTGGTAGGAAACCAATGAAAATAGGAGCAGTGCTTCCTAGAATCCACTGATGCAATTGTCGATGAGAATCTTTAACAAATCAAATGATGTTTCACTCTTCATCAAATCACAAGGCCACAGAAAGTGTGCTCATGCGAGACAAAAAGCTATGTAGACACAATCGGGTGATCTCTTCTCAAGCTCGTTACGTCAACAGAATTCATATATCTGTAGCAAACACCAGAACTAAAGATCGCACAACCAAAAACAACACAATAAGCTTTTGGCTCAATCAAAATCTCATGAATAAAATCCACAAAACAATGACACATTCAAGAAAGAATAACTACACTCCAAATGCTAGCACCAAAAGCATAACTTTATTGCATAATAACGGTGGCCCTTTTAACATTTTAAAATGGGGTATTTATAAGAAATTGTCTCCTCAAGTTGTGTTGAGAGTGAGAGATATCTTGATGCAATAAAATGCTTTTAAAACATATAAACAAACTAAATATATCCAAACTAACAATCTAACTGGTGGTTAGAGGGACTCCATCCATATTTTATTCATTAATTGGATGCATGAACCCTTTACATGTCAAAAACAATGAAAGCATGAGAGAGAAAGCAGGAGGGAGCCATCAGTTGAAGTAGAAGTGCATGGAGACACCAAAAATAGAAGCTAGCCCTTCACTAGGCATGTGTCGGAGTTAACTTGCCATTAGAATGTGCTCTCAATGCATGGAAAGTGATATTTTTGGAACTGGCAGTCAACTATCGGTGCACCTCTGAATTGTGGAGCTACATGAAAATGCGAAGCTGTGGACTTGCGAACCTGCATAGCTGCGGACTTGTGGAGCTACGTACCTACGGAGTTGCAGACCTGCGGAGCTCAATTCACCAAAAAATCAAATTTCTCAATTTTAAAAAAATAATTTTTGGGTTTTTCTTAAATGAGGTTTTAGATCACTTTTTGTATAAACCCCATGCCCCTTTTTGATGATTTACACCCTCTTTATAGCCAATTACTGTCATAAACTTGCACTCCCTCTGCTTCTTCAATCAAAAAATCTCAAGGCACCTCCGTTGAATCTTGTCCCCAATAGCTGCATAAGATAAGGAACTTGATTTGCTTTATGTGTCCAACCTCTATATCTTTGACCTTTGTCTTTTCTCCACCTATCCAATCCTTCTCGGCAAGAAACCAAGTGATCCAGATTATCCAAGATGATCAAATGTTTCCAACTTTTTCATATTTTTTTCACAAATTTTCTAGGCATTTTTAAATGACCTTTTTGTAGGTCTTTTGCTCAAAATTTCAAGTCGAAACCTTCATCGGTCCCTAAAATTTGGCAACCGAAGGCTCACTATTTTAGGGACTAAAATTAGATCTTCAGTTCTTCTTTCCAACAGTGTAAGCGGTTCTGAATTTTGAGGTCCGAGTTAAAAGTTATAATCTCGACAAGTTGAGGATGCAATTTTTACCTACAAAAGAAGCAAACATTAGTCTGTAGAGTTAACAATGCATAGAAAAAACACTAGCTACTCCAAAAAAATTGGAGGTGAATCTTGAAATTTGGCTAAGTCTGAAATCCTGAAGCCTTGAAATTTGGCTAAGTCTGGATTCCTGAAGCCCTGAAATTTGGCTAAGTTTTGATTTCTAAAGCCCTAAAATTTTCTAGAATCTTTACCTTATGGCTATTTAGAAAAAATTGGAGGTGAAAGGGCAGCTTGGCAAGGGCACATGGTGCTTTGGGAGTGCGCAATGTGAATTCGCATGAGGCGCCTTGATTGTGCATGCATGTAATCACACGAACCGTGGCGGTGTGAGCGCACAGCGGTGCACGCGGCAGAGTGAGCATCGACATGTGTGACAGCATGCTTTGCCACGACTGTCATAGCGTGTACTTGCAGCAGTGAGTGCGCTGCTGTGCGCTCACGGCGGCTCACGTGGAGGAGTGCACTGCAGCACACTCAAGGTGGAGCGTGCAGCGCTACGAGATTTTTTTTAATTTTTGATTTTTTTGTATTTTTTCAATTTTTTGATTTTTTTTGTGATTTTTGGACTCAACTTTCTAACTTATTTAACCGAATTTTCTTCTCCTGACTCCTGAACTATGAGTGCAAGAGTCAAAAAAATTAGGGGGTCCCCATTCCTAGTAAGGAATGGAGCGTGTGTTGTGGAGACCACAACAAATAGCCCCAAAAAAAGGAAGAAATGACCAAGGCATTTCTTCATCAACAAACATTCTTCCACTGTGTGACAAACACCAACCAAGCTTTGAACATCCCAAACGTCTTTTGGATGACTTCTTAGTCAAAATCTCAAAACTCGAAACCTTCCATCTCAATGTGTGCATTTTGTATTCATTCCTTTTGATGTGTCAAGCTGCAGTTAATCAAAGTTTTCTGACAACTCAAAACAATTTTCCCCTCCTCCCAGCTCATTCATTCAGAATCTCCACAAAGGCTCTTTATCAATCAATTGCTTGACCAGATGAGAAAATTAGTTCGAGGGCTCTTGGCGGGATGCCACGTTCTTTAAATTTTTGGCCTTTTGTATAATTGCTCCATATCATTCAAAATGTTACTTTTGATGAAGCAATAGTTTGAATTGAAGATACTTTGTTTTAGGAACGTATCTTTTTCCATTTTAGATCTTGGAATCCTTCAGTTTTAACACTATCTTCTTTTCTTTCTTTCCTTTTTTTTTTTTTGAATTCTGTATCCTGACTATGCTTAGACTATGTAGTCAGAACATCAGTGTCATTTCTTGGATTCGATCTCTTATGAACATCCCTTGCGTTCCTCTTTTAGAACTTTTAGGAAACTCTCACGCCAAACAATGATCTTAGTAACCTTTCGAGGGGACCCCTCCTACTTGAACTAGTTGAAGTTTGGATCATCCCTCATCATCTTTGACTTTAATTCAACAACACCCAAAATGATCAAATCTTAAAATTTTCAAATTGTTGAGAGCTTGTTGGTCTAGGCTTCTGATTTCCAGACTAAAAGTCCCCTAATTCCACAAGGAATGTCTATTTCTTGGTTGGTATAAAACACACAATCGTCCAAATGTTTTGACAAAGAAATACCTCCTCCTGAAATCGGGACCAAAGAGTGGTTAGTAAAGTCTTGAGAAAAATCCCAAGTACACCTTACCCCCTAGGACTAACATAACTTTAAAAAAAAAAAAAAGTGAACACACAACTGAAAGCAAACATGCAACACCTAACCAGAAAGATTAAAAAGATTAAGAAAAACAAAAACTTATTTATAGAAAAACTCGAATAATAAGAATGTGGGGTAGTTATTAGTAGATTTCTCATTATGTACAATAGTAATGAACCACCCCATATAGTTCTCAAAAATGCTGACTTGTCTTTGTACTCAAAAAAATAAAGTGTGGACAATCTTGGTTCAAATTTGGGGCACAAATCACACAAAATTAGAAGTTGTGGTAACTCTTTATGGCCATGATTAATCCACAAACAAGTTCCCTTATCTTTAGCATCATATTCAAATTGAAAATCATCAAACTGAGAGGGATAATGGAAAGATATCACCTGATCCATCAAGTCCCCCACCATAGGGGTACACTCACAAATTGTAATTTCTCCTTTTGGTGGTCTCATCTCATGGTACACCACTTCATGCGCACATGGAAACACTTTAGGTTTTTCTTTAGGCTCCCTTAGACTAGGAAACTCAATTACCAGCCTCTCTTTCAAATTACAGGATTCATTACTATCATCGACCAAGATGTTTTCTGCCTCGTATCCCAAAGAAGCTTGTTCAAAATCATACTTTCCCTCCATTGCAATCTCTCAAGATAACAAGAAATTGGGGCAACTTTCTTCTGAATGAAACCCAAATGGATGGATTCTACATGACTCAATTATTGCATGGTTTGATATATGTGTAGAATACCCACAAATAGACATTTCCTCAGTCAAGCTTGAGACCAAATTGAACACTCTATCCATCTCTTCTAATGACATATCTTTCTTTGAGGGAGGTATCTTATCTTTATCCAATATGGAATCAATATCATAGTAGGAAGAATTGGTATCTTCTTCTTGATGACTTTCTCATTCAAAAATCTCACCAACCTTGAGATCTTTTGCGTTTCCATCACCTTTTGCAACTTCATGGAGTTTTGGAACTTCAAAATTTCTCGTGTCCTCAAGATTTCTTGGCATATCCACACTTATTGCAACATCAATACTTGGTAGAATTTCTTCATTGAATGGGAATGAAAACTCCTCTTGACCATCTTCATCATTTAGTCCTCCTGTAGATTCATCATATGATTCAAACATCATTGCACTAAACTGCAAAGGTTGCTTTTCCATGTTCATACCCATTTTTACTTGGACTCATTCCTGTAATATGATTATTCTCATTGTTGACATTATTGTAAAGGCCAAAATTTCCACTCTGATTTTGAGAATAATTTTTTTGGGTAGAAAGTTGTCTTGGATGATTGACTTGGTTTCTTGAAGAATTCAAATTTATTCTCACAAGTTCATTGGATAAAAGAGACATCGTCTCCTTCATGGCCTTAAGCTCTCTAGCCATGTTATTTTTTACTTCAACGAATTCAATTGTCTTTTGCTCAAAGAAAGTGGTCTTTTGAGACTCATATCTGGAATATGTAATTGTTGGCATTGTAGTAGCAGTAACTTGACTTGTGAATGTAACAGCCTCTTTGAAAACCTTTTCAATGGTATCAATGTCTCTAGGTGGGAACCTTCTTAGAAAAATAGAGATTACTACTACCCCTTTTTCTTTTTTCAACTCAAGTCAAAGACAAGTTGATTCATTTTTCAAGTCTAGATAATTCTTCAACCCCTTTTTCTTTCTTCAACATTCCTTTTACTACGTGTTGATTCATCACAATCCAAGATACATTCAAACTCTACCATCCCATTAGGAATAGTATTAGTCTTCAAATTTATAATTCCATCTCCATCCTTGAAAAGGCCATTTCACATGATAAACTCAAGAATATGTTGGTCATCTTAGAAGACTTGGAAGTTCGTAATATTATCTAGAATAGATAGGGCAGTAACCAATTCAATTAAAAATCTCTTTAGCTTTGTCCTTTCAATGGGTTGCAATGCACTTGCTAAAATGGAAAGGGCATTGGATACCATATTCTTCTTCCTTGGGATAGACCTTATGTTCAAGGCCTCAAAATCTTCCAACAAGTCCCAAACTCTTTTATAGTACACAAATAGTCTCCTATCATTGCATGAGTAGAATTATTTCACCTATCTGATGACTAACTAAGAGTCTCCTTCAATTATGAGAGCTTTGACATCCATTTCCAACTCAGAGAGGAGTTCATGAATCAAGGCTTCATACTATACAACATTGTTAGTACATCTAAATTGTAAATGATATGTTGCATAAAATGACCTACCTTTGAGATTAATTAGCTCAATACTTGTGTCAACTCCTAATTTTCATTTAGAGCCATCAAACCTGAGTGTCCAGATTGGTTGTTCTTTGGACTTTCTGATCTTTTTTTTTTTGTACGTAGCTTTTCCTTCACGTGGGTTTTAAAAGATTATTTCTTTGGGACCCATTGCAATCTTTCATGTGGTGGACTAGGTGAGTTGCTACAGTTTATCTTTGATACAGGAGCCATTTTTTTCTCTTGTTGACTTTGAATATCCCCAATTAATTCAATGATCTTATCAATCTATGGTTTTGGATGAACAACTACTGAGGTCCAAACTTGGCCTTTTACAAAACATTTTCTCCTCTGGACTTTGATCATTCCAGGTGGAGGATTGGATAGACCCCCACCATTTGAAGAAGTGTCACTATAAGACACATTGGAATCTTCTTTTTCATCTTCATAAATCTCAACCAATTCAGATTTGCTTGTAGAACTTGAACTTTCCTTTTGTACCTCATTTGATATTTGGTCATTTTTCAATTGCATTATCTAACTGAGTACCCTAGTGACTGCTTCCTGACAATGCGAGCATCCAAATTCCAAATGATTGACTTTGTGTAACCTATAGAATCTTAGAAGAAGAAAAATATTTGGGTATGCTTCCTCTCCTAATAATTGTAAGTTTACAACCATATTGTTTACAAACTGAGAAATGAGTTCTTCTTTTGAAGTAGGGATCATAGATTCTTTATTCAGATGGTCGAGTTTCTTGGTTGCATTTATGTCAAGAGACATCACTTTGTAGGAGCCTAGCTCAGCTTGAAAAAAATGCTACATCATTTGGTGCATTATATTTTGTAATAATTGTATTTAGCTTTGGCTTAGCATCAATCTTGATGTGATTATTCAATCCCTTCCAAGGTAGCCATAATTGAGTAAAATCAATTGAAAACCATCCTCTTAAGAACTTTGTCCATTCTCTACTTAGCAATAATTCCATTCTCTACTTAGTAATAATCCTAAGTTTTAGGGATTTCAACCACATGTATGTCTATAATGTCCTGAATTTGGGGGTCTACAATCAACTATATTCTAACATCTTTCAATATGTTGATAACTTTTACTTCTGTCTTGTCAAGTTGTATCACTATCTGATTTGAGGGTTGAGGAATGACTCCCAACCTTTGAGCTATCAAAAGTGGCATAATGTTGCAAGAAGCTCCTAATTCTATAAGAGAATTGTGTAGATTCTTTCTCAAAATTCTGAGACTAAGTAAGAAAGGAGGCACTTTAGCCTTGTCTTTATACATGGTAGACATTACCTCAGAAGTATTGACTTGTTGTGATGCTATCTTTTGAGGGACTGTGTTCACATTTGGCATTGCCTTTGCATGATCAAGAGTCCTCAACATTGCTTCCCTTTGATTAAGACAATTTTGTAGCATATCAAACATGGACATATTAGGTTCTCTTTAGATCATCCACTACATTGTACTTTTCAGCTTCCCATATAGGATTCTTCAGGATCATAGGATTTTGATTTGTTTGCCCAACATAGGGTGTTTTGGTAGGTACTAGATTGTTATTAGCTCTTGGATCAGGTGGTGTTGGATGTAAGGCAGGAGGAATCCCATTGGTCATAGGTTCCCTTCGATTATGCAAATTGTAAGTATTTTGATTATCATTTTGAAAAGCTAGCATCTCTTCTAGTTGTGAAACCAATTCTTGACTAAACTAGAAAAGTGAATTCTTCACTAGTTGGTTACTCTAGTTGAGGATTTTGTGGAGAATCATAAGATTCTAACACCATAGCATTGTTCTGCATAGAAGACTTGCCATTATTGCCTTGTGAATTCTAGCTCATCTATTGATTTCCATTGAAATATGAGCCACTATCATTAGGTACATTTTGGTTATTATCATATTGATTGATGTCCACATATTGAGCATTGTTGTTATTATCAGTAGGGATTCTTTAGGATGAGTATTCCATTGTCGATTCTTACTTTTGAAGCCATTGTTGTGATCTGGAGATTGTAATTATTCCCTGCATTGTTATTTCCATTGAAATTTTTGTTGAGATTCTGACCATAGTTGTTGTTGTAAGGGGTTGCATTTGTTCTCTGAATTTTTTGGTTCTACCCTTGCAAAAACCTACATCGAGTTAATTCATTGGTAATTTGAGACATTATTTTCTTCATTTGACCAATCTCAGAGTTGATGTTATTTTCTAGTTCAGCAAAAGTTGTTTCCTTTTGCTCAAACAAAGCAGCTTTTGGAGGTTGATATCTTGGATAGGTTATGGCTAGAATCGGTATGGCTAGTGCATGTTTAGTAGGAATGGATTCATTGGAATGAATTGACTAGGCATTAGTGGTGTTCCAACAAGATATGTTGGTATCATTGTAGTTGCTTGGTATGGAACCATCAATCCTCCTCCATTAGGATTGGCTTTCTTGGTAAAAGTAATTGCTTTGTCAAAGACCTTTTCTAATGTGCCAATGTTTGTAGCAGGGAGTCTTCATAGAAAGATGGTTGTGACATGGTCCATAACGTAAGTTAAATCTGAATTGCAGCTTCAACTAGTATAGTATAGGGTGTTTCCAACTTGCAAAAAGCCATATGGAAATGATGATTTAAATGTGAAATAGTCTCCGTTGGATCTCTTTTGATTGATATGAAATGATGATGTATCATAGTTGGGTTGACAATTTTTTTGAATTGTTCGAGGAATACTTTCTCAAAGGTGGCCCAATTCTGGATACCTAGTGGCAAATTCACATACCAATTAAATGCAACTTCTCCCAATGAGTATAGGAATAAACAAAGGACCACATTCTCTTGTTGAACTTGCTTTTGATTGTGTATGTCTTTAAAGACTTTGATATGGTCCTCAATAGTCAATGTTTCTCCATGGATGAAACTTGGGTAAAATTTATTAGGATTCTTGGGAAGGTCATTAAATGCACCTTGCAAGTTAATTGGTGAATCTATCACGTTCACAAAGAAGGCCATCAGTGGAGGTTGGTTTGGAGGTGAAACTAAAGATGATGAAATTCAAAATGGAAGTGGTAGAATTCTCGAAAATCATTTGTCACTATGAGGCTTATAAAAATGATTGACTTCTAAGAACTTTGGCTTACTATCTGAAGATCTTAAACCTCATTGAAATGGAGGTGATGGATCAAGATCCTCTAGCTTACATCAATTCTAGAAAAAGTGCACCTCTACAGAAGCACACTTTCTCAAAACAACACACCTTGTACACCTTCTGACAATTTCAGACAGAAAATTTTCTAAACTTTCAAAAACTTCAAAGTTTCAAAACAACGAGTTGGTTTTCTATTTTGAATGGTATGAGGCCCTCCTTCTAGTATCACTTCTATTGAGTTGTTATTTTGCACAATGCTTAATGGAAGGAATCCTTTTGGAATCCTCTCTTGAAAAGATAATCTAGGATCAACTCCAAGGTTTTGGGTGATATTGCGACCTATTGGAATCTGCTGAATTGAAGATAAATGTGTATGTTCATAAAGAGGCCTTTGTTGGTTCCAACAAATTTTAGATAATATGTTTGATTTTCTATTTTGAAAAGTAACCACAAAAGAGATATATTTTTGGTATTTTATGTTTTATGATGAATGAAATTTATCAATGCAACTATATGAATTCATATTTTAACCAAGTGTTAGCAAAAGAAAATAACAAAGATAACATAACAAGAGATTAAAGAAAATCACTTGAAAGGCAAATTCCTAACAGACATAAACCATGGTAACAACATGTATGCAAGTTAAATCATTAAAAAGATCGAGTAGGAAACTGATGAAAATAGGAACGACACTTCCTCAATTACACTGATGCAATCATTGATGGGAACTCAATAATAACTAAAAGATGTTTCACTTCTCATCAAATCAAAAATCCATAGAAAGTGCGCTCATGCAAGCCAAGAAGCTATGTAGGAACAATAGGTGATATTTTCTCCAACTTGGTACGTCAATAGAATTCATTAACATGAGGCAAAAACTAGAAATAAAAGATCGCACAATCATAACAATGCAATAAAACCATTGGCTCCATTATTATTCATGAACATGCATTCACAAAAATAACACACTTCGGCAAGAATAACTACACTCAAAATGAGAGCACCAATAGCATATATTATTGCATCAAAATAATGGTTTGGAGTACATACTACATCCATGTATTTATAAGAAATCATCTCCTCTTTTTGTGTTGAGAGTGAGAGCTCTTAAAATGCAAACACATGCTAAAAACTAATAAAACAAATCTAATTATATACAAACTGACTCTCTAAAATGGTGCTAACTAGGTCTCCACCCTCATTTATATCAATTAATGGGTGCATGAGCCTTTACATGAGTTAAAGCAATAAAAGAAGAAGTAGATAAGAAGAAGAAAGTTGTAAGAGGATCTGAGAGTCACTTGAAGCTCTAAAAATGGAAGCTTGACCTTCTCTGGGTGTTTCTAGGAGTTGAACTACTGTCAAAATGTATTTTTGGTGCATGGAATGCTCTAAATCAAGAACTGGTAGTTACTTGTCAGCACACTGTTACTTCTTCAAAAAAATTGGTGCATCTCTTTGAATGGTGCATCTATGCACCTTGATGGCAAGTTCCAAAAATCCAAAATTTTCCCCAAGTGTCAAAGTTAAATTTCCATCATCTAGGTTTTTTCCTTCTGTATCCCAAAGTGATGTTTGGATGTTTGTTATTGAATTTCTCTATGATCTCTACTACTTGGGTAGCTTCTAAAAAATCCAAAGCTGCATATTTATCCTTAACTTTCTGACAATAGTTACTAACCTCTATACGGGTTTCCGCAAAATCCTCAAATTTAGTGTGCAATTCCAATAATACCTCTTCAATCTTAAATACTTGCCTGATATCTTCATCAAATGAAGAATCCTCAAAAGTTCTTTAGAATTGTTGGACTACTGATTGTACTAAATTGAGCTTGGCTTTCGACTCATCTTCAAAAATGTCAAGGCAGGTAGCATTGTAATACTTCTCTACTTCCAAAACTTGCTCTTGAGTTAGGTCTCTTAACCTTTGAATATCCTCATGTAGTCCTTCCATGACCTTATTGTCAGTAGCTATCTTATGAATCCAATCCTTGAGCTTATCAAGCTCTTTAGCTATATATACCTCCATGAGTGTACAATACCTCCATGAGTGTCCTAGGTTGTGAAAAGAAAAGGTGTGCACATGTGCACCTTGAATAGGTGTGCATGTGTGTACCTTTTCTAGTCTTCATGCCTTATATTTTTGCTTCGATTGTTAGGTTTTAAGTGTTGTGTATGAACAAAGGTGCACACATGCACACCTTGAGGAGGTGCGCATGTGCACACCTTTGGTGTCATGTAATACTTTGTGTTTTGTGTTTCTTATGTAGGGTCAAGTGCACCTTAGGAGGTGTAGAGGTGTGGTTGAACTAGGAGCACGAAGAGAGATGAGGCAAGGGGGAGGGGTCCTGGGCTTTTATAGGCTCGGGCCCAACGTGGATACCCTTTAGAGGTGCACACATGTGCATTTGTGCACATGCACATCTCCAAAGGGAAAAGAGTGTGCACCTGCACATTTAGCACACCTACACACCTATGATAGTGCACATGTGCACAACTCCAAAGTAAAATAGTGTGCATTTGCACATTTAGCACACCTACACATCTATGATAGGTGTGCATGTGTTAGGTGAACTAGTGTGCTTATTTGCATAAACTCCCTTATTCTTCCAAAATTTCCCAATTTTGACACCACGAGGCTTCTCATCTAGAGACAATGGCTAGACCCAGAGTCTAGGGGGAGTTCCAAAATAACCCAGGCCTTGGACTAGGGGTTTGGGAGACAAAACAATTACTAGGGGTTCCCCATTTCTATGACAAATTGGGCGTGCATTGTGAAACCACAACAATAGGTATGTGATAATCATGCCCAAGGCCTTACTTAGGAATAGTTTATTAAATCTAAAAATTACTTCTCCCACCATGAGGTGCATTTAATTTGTCAACTTAAGGACATATACTTGAAATGGTCTACACGGTATGTGCATTGGGTTTCTTAAGGAGTCATTATGCTTATGCTAGAGGAAAGTAACACACTTAACTCTTTAATGAAACAAATGTTGGAAATACAACTATGCACTAACTTATATTTCAACTCAAACCATCCACTATAACTGCTCTTGTAGATGCTACAGGAACATTCACAAAATATGATGCTGTAGGAAGAAACTTATAACTTCTACCTAAAATACTGCAAATGTTGGAAGTAAATCTACACTACTCTAATTTAATCCACCTCCTAAGTGGGCCTTCTTGGTTAGCTTCTGCTACTCTACTAACACATAATGTAGACCAAGAATTACTTCATTATATTTCAAAACTCCTTACATAAGAACAATACATAAAATTGTAAAACAACTCATTACAAGAGTCAACAATATTTTTCCATAAACTTTTCTCTACACCAAAACTATTGATCCCATCCCTATAAATAGAGGATCAACACTTATTCTAAAATAGGAAAGAAAACAAATTGACTATTAGTTTGCTAGAGAAGAAGAAGGAAATATAACAACTTGCGGTTCAAGCAATAAAGTTTGGATAACCAATTCAGCACAATAGTAAACATAGAGGCAATATAGCAACACTTCATCCTTGCATTCCTAGAATAATAGGTCCTCCTTTGTAGCAGCCATGTCTCATGGTATCATTATGGTTCTTCCGCCATAGTTGGGCCTTAACACTCCTCCTTGAATGTTGTCGACCATCCTCCAGCTTCTTCCATAACAAGTTAGTTATGATGCAGAAATATTTATGAAAATAAGCATAATCAAATTAAATCCAAATATTAGAACACACATTCCAATGGTTATATGAAATAATGCATTATATGTATAATATTGGTAAAATATGACATAACTATTTACCCATGGGTTAACAGTTCTATCTGGACTTTATCATAAATTCAACTAAGCATAAGTTCACAAATGTCTTGGTAGTATTAAACCAGACTATTGAAATTAACATAAAATAGAGGTAATAATTGTCCTCATCATCTGCCCCTTGGCAAGTTTAATGCTTGTCCTCAATCATTGCATCTTCTAGCCATTGATCAGAAGTCTCCAACCTTAGTCCTTCCTTGCCTGTTACTCTTAAAGGTGTAGTAGAATCCTCTTGTTCTTTCCCAGAATTCCCTTCTATGATCCTCCTACAACCTATCAATTCATTCAAATTTGATGTCATATAAAGGCCAAAGGAGCATAGGTGGTTGCATTGTTAATGGACACCAAAGTTTTGGTCTAGTTTTCCTTCCCAGCTATATGTATTTTGGAGCTTAGTGAAGTGTTTCCTCTAGGTTAATAGGACTATGTGGCTCTGACCTTCTAACTCCCTTGAGTAGTCTACTCCATTTTCTTTTAACACCAGCCATGGCTCTTTGAAAGAAAAAGTAAGGCACGTTATCATATTTTGCATATACCTTTATTTTGGCCTTAAAGATTTACTTTCTTATCTCCTTGTGAACATCTCCATAGGTCAGCCTAAACCAATCCCTAAAGATTTCTTCTGGTTTATTTCTCTTTGCTCTTAATGGTAGGGGTTGTATTCTCTCCTCATCTTCATAACTATTTAGTTGTCTATCATAATTGGCCTCATTGTGCATCTAGGACATTAGGGCCCTAAGGTGTATATCCCCTATGTAAAGTAAAGGGTTCCATTTATTTTTTGTAGGGATAATGAAATTATGCACATACAATTCATAGAGTAAATTTTGTTTCCTTGATGGAAGAGTTTTGTGCAAACCATAGAATTCTTGAGCTGACTTGAATTTTGTATTTATATCTTTAAGAGTCATCATCAGTTGGAATAAAAGGAATTGCTCTTTTAAACATATGGCATAGATCCTAGGTGGCCTACACGCAATTATTTGGTCAACCAATTTAAGGGCATGATCCATCTTTTGCTTCTATCTTGCCAATTGCTCTTTTAAGTATGCAATTTCTTCACCTTGGTCTGTTATTACCTTCTTCATTTCTTTTTTCTTTTCTTCCCATAGGGTTTTTTTAACACATTTTTATTATATAATAAAAAAAGAAGCATTTGTAAGGTAATTGGTCCACTTTCCTCTTCCCTGTTATTTTTCTTCCTCTGTTCCCTCCATGACCGTTCCAAGAAGCTTGTAAACCATGTTTACTTATAAGGAACTAGGGCAGTTTTTGAATAGGCTAACTAGTGTGTTATTGGGGATTTTTCTTCTTTATGTCCTAGGGTATCATGTTGGCTTGCTGGGGAATTATTTTGGCTTTCATTCATCTCAACCTTACATTCCTCATTAGGGTTTTGAGGAATGTCTGGAATTTTAGGTTGATTGGGGGAATCATCCAAGACAACTTGTATTGGAGATTCTTCATTAGATTGTTTAGGTGAAGTGGATTGGATTTCTACAAACACTTTAGGAATTTTCACTTTCATTCTAGGGCTTCTTCACATAGGGGTTTCTTCAAGCACCACAACCTTTTTCCTACCAACCCTTTTTAGTGTCTCTACTACAGGAGTAGCTCTTGCAAGAACCAACTTTATTTTCTTTTGCTTTGAGACTATAGGGTTTCATTTTTTTACTATTGGAGTCGAGGTTTCTTCTTGTAACTTCCATTTTCTCTTTTCTCAAGAAAAAGTAGGTACATTTCTCATTTGAGTAGGTAAAGGCACATTTTCTTGCATATTTTTTGTTCTCGCACCTTGTGTCCTTTGCTTAATAGTTGTGTCAATGGGGACTATAGTATCTTCAATGTGTTGTTCATTAGGGGTAGTCTGAGGTTGTAGGGTTTTATGCTAGACAAATTCTACCCATGACATAGGAGAGACATCCCTAAGAGATCTTTCTATGAGAAATTTGATTAGGGCATGGTGAGTAACAAAAATGTCCTTTCCTATCTGAGTTTCCTTAGCACTAATGCATAGCATATTGTACAAGAAATTGGGGACATTTACTAGAAAAATTATGTCTTACATAATTGAGCAACTTAAAATGATGTGCACGAAAATTAGAAAATCTTCCTTTATAGGTAAAATACCTAATAATATGCATGGCCAAATCATTGTACAACGATGAAAGAGACATTCTTTTGCATCCCTACTTAATAATCTCCAATGGAGGGTCACTTGGTATGAAAAACTAGGCCCTAGCTGATCTAGCATCATGTGCATTAGGGTATTGTTCTTCTACTGATGGCAGCCTAACTACTTCTGCTATTTGTTCCTCTATGGTAACAACTATCAATCCCCATACTATTGCTTCACCTTCCTCAAATGTATGTATAAATTTAGTAGCTGCTTCTTCATCAAACTCTGTTAATTTCAAGAAATATCCTAGCTAGTCACATGCATTAAATCTTCTTACTGCTTCTACATCAGAAAGTAAAACACTATGTTCCATTGGTTCATGTCACTACAACTATCCTCCCATTTGTGCTTACTAATTTCAACCTCTACTCTATTTGCAACAATTGCCTTCTTCCCTTTTATAAATTTCAAACTCTTTTTTTTAAAAAAACCGTGAACCCTTTTCACATTATTTTATGTGAATTTTTGTCACGAACAATATGTCATGAGCAATAATAATGTGGTTTTAATAGGAATAAATCATAGATATGCAAGAATTGCCTCAAAATTTAATTTGGGTCACATCTTAGTCTAACAATGAGGAATTATTTGGGAATAAAGGTACGACACTTGACACTTGCATACTATGGGAAATAGATTTTAATCAAACAAAGAGAGAGTACATATTTGAGAATATTTATTGAATAAATAAAAATTTCATTGGAAATTAATAACCTTCCTTACCCCCTAAAAAACATGGACAAGTGTCCTCACTTGTCATACTTGGCATGAGGTACAAAACAGACATCACACTGCAACAATATATATAATCCAATAATAGATATAACCAATGAAATCTATGTGCTAAAAATGAATAAAATTTGAAAAGCTTATACCTACCAATTTGATCATTGCACATGCCAAATAAAGGTGGAGAGAGTGGAAGAATGAAAACATTGTAAAATGATGATGTGGAAGATGGGTGGGTGGTAGAGAAAGAAATGAGATGAGTTGAAAAAGAAGAAATTAGAAGGTGAATGGAGAATTTGATCTCTATGTAGACATAAAGTTTTTATTATGGGCATGCTTGAAGGAGTTCTTATTGAAGAGCTACAGGCAGAAGGGAAACACTTGCTATTGTAGGAAGTGTTACCTATTGGGCATTTAAAGTTGGCTGTTGAAATTGTTGTACCTAAAGTCTTCTTTTTTTTGGGGTTGTTTATACAACTTTAGCTGATATCCATTGACTAACAACTTGAAGTGTACTAGATCAACCGTGGTTAACTAGATGGCTCCATTTTTTACTTATTTCATAGGGACCCAACCATCGTGTCTGTAGCTTGCCTGGTATGTCTTTAAATCTAGAATCATAAAGCAATGCCCAATCACCAATTTGAAATTGCTTACTCGTAATGTGGGAGTTGTGCCATTATTTCCTTTGCTTCTATATTATTTTTGTGTGTTTCATGGTATACTTGTGCATTTCATCCAAAGAATTAAGATGCAATAAGTGCTCCCTTTGTGCTACATGAAGATCAATGTTTAACTCCAGTATTGTTCTTAAAGTTTTGTGTTCAAAATCAATGGGTAGCATTACTACTTTTTCATACACTAATTTGAATGGTGTGAACCGTGTGCTAGTCTTCCATGGTGTTCAGTGTGCCCAGACAACTTCTGGTAGTCTGTTGCTCCAATCTCTACAGTGAAAATGAACTATCTTTGTCAAGATGGCTTCCATCTCCTGATTTGTAACTTTTGCATGTCTATTAGTTTGAGGGTGATAGGGGCTTAATTTCTGGTGTTTGATATTATATTCCTTCATGAGTTTTTTTATTATATTGGAAGTGAATTGAGCACCCTAGTTAGTAACAAGTTCTCTAGGTATGCCATATTGAGTAAAGATTTGTTCATACAGAAATTTGGCAACTTTATGATCATGGGCATGCTTCATGGTTTTCACTTTGACCCATTTTGTTAGGTAGTCAATGCATACAAGGATATATGATTTCCCATTGGATGGAGGATCTATTGGACCAATGAAGTCCATGCCCCATTTGTCAAATGGTGTTAACACCATTTGTGGATTGAGAGGTATTTCATCTATTTTTGTTTGTCGGCCCATCCTCTGACATTTAACACACTTCCATTTATAATTGGATGCATCTTTATGAAGTGTAGACCAATAGTAATTGGTTGTTAAAATCTTCAATGTTGTTCTTTTTGTTGCAAAGTGCCCCTCACATGGTTCATTATGACATGTATGTAGAATGCCATATGTCTCATCTTCTTGCACACATCTCCTCATAACTTGATTAGGTCCAATGTAAAATAGTATGTTATCAGTCCAAGAGAAATGGAAGCTTTTTTCTACTAGCAACCTCTTATCCTTGTAAGAGAAATGTGTTGGCATTTTATTAGCTGCAAATTCACTATATCTACATACCATGGCGTTTAGATAGCAATATGAAATAAATGCTCATCTGGAAATGTATCATCTATCAAAGTAGTATCTTCTTTACCATGGTGGATTCTAGATAGAAATCAGCTACCACATTCTCTTTTCTAGGTTTTTCAATGATTGTGATATCAAATTCCTGCAAAAGAAGTAGTCATCTTGCTAATCTACCTATAATGGTAAGTTTGTTCATGAGATACTTAATTTCTGCATGGTTAGTATGAACAAATATGAGATAACTAGTTATATAATGCCAGAATTTGTTCAGAGCATAAACTACTGCTAACAGTTCTTTTTCAGTCACTGTATAGTTTAACTCTAGTCCATGAAGGCTCTTACTAATATAGTAGATTGTATTTTGAAGATGTTGATATTTTTGACCTAGGACTGTACCTATGGCATAGTTAGAAGCATCTATATGTATTTGAAAGGTAAAAGTCCAATCAGGACCCCCTAGGTATTGGTGCAATTGTCAATTATGACTTGAGTTGTTGGAAGGAGTCATCACATTCCAATGTCTAGGAAAATTCAGCCTCTTTGGCAAGAAAAGTATAAAGAAGGCTAGCTAATTGACTAATTCTTTTGATAAACCTCCTATAACAGCCAGCATTTCCTAGGAAAGATCTAACTTCTTTTTTCTTTGTAGGAGTAAGAAGTGTGAGAATTACCTCTAATTTTGTAGGGTTTACCTAGATTCCACCTTTAGAGATAAAATGTCCCAATACCATCCCTTCTTGCATCATCAAAAAACATTTCTCATTGTTGAGAGATAGGTTGTGCTCTTCACATTAGATTATTACTTTCTCCAAGTTCTCTAAAGCTTCCTCAAATATGACACCAAATGTAGTGAAGTCATCCATGTATATCTCCATGCAATCATGTGATATGTTACCAAAGATGTTGATTACAACTACAACTTATTCTAGAGGGGGTAAAGGAACTGGAACAAGAAAGAAATTTAGGGACTTCAATACATCCATAAGTGTTGATTGCTTGCTCACTATTTCCAAGATAGACAGATAGGAATAGGACTCGACCGACCTCTTCAGCTTAAGTCGGACATTCTCCCACTCCTACATCTAATATTTGTTTCAGCCCATAGAATAGTAGGCCCGATCCGGCTGACCCCATCAATGCTCTCCCTCTCCCACTCCTCTGGACCAAACTGCCCTGGCATGAGGAGGAATGAGAGCAGCCAACTATAGTTCACCTCTCTGCCTCTCCATTTCCCTACTAGAATAAGGTCCGCTTGACTGACTGCTCCAATATGGCTATTCATTTTTTTGGAATCTACATTTCTTGCAACTACACGTCTAGCAAACCCCTGGTTTGTGTCCTTCATTAAACAAATCAAATGTTCACAAATAGGACTGCCAGTGACTCTATTCCAATTCCTAGAGAGGGCTGAAATGCACAACTCTTTGGAAAGTAGCAAGTGCATTGCATAAGCTAAATAGTAATATAGAATAGGCATAGGTACCCCAAGGATATGTAAATGTGGTCTTCTCTTGATCTTCTGGAGCAATACTTATATGATTGTATCCACTGTATCAATCCAGAAATGAGAAGTATATCTTTCCAGCCAAAGTATCCAAAAATTGATCAATAAAGGGTAAAGGAAAGTAATCCTTCTTTGTGGCATTATTTAATTCTCTGTAGTCTACACATATCCACCACTTTCTTCCTTTCTTAATTGTAATAACTAGTGGTGATACCCATTCGCTATCAAAGATTGGATAGATGAAGGTAGTATCCAAAAACTTCTATGACTCAATCTTAACTATTTTGTGCAATGTTGGATTTATTCTCCTCTGAGGTTGACAGAGTGACAAGCTTCCATCATTGATGTATATCATATGGGTGCAGATTTTAGGGCTCAATCCTACCATATCCTTATAATCCTAAGAAAAGGATTTTTCATGTTAATTGAGGAGCTTGGTTAACAATTCCAATTATGATAGGGTCAACTTGTTTATATGGAGATTATGACCAGGAGAAAGTTCCATAGTAGTTGTTATTTCTACCAATGATACTTTTGCTATTGGACTTGTAGCTACTTCACTTGGCAGTAATTGGTCAATTATTTCAAGGCTTGCTAGGTAGACACAGTCTTCATAGCAATATCTCTGGCCACTATACACTCATTGGTAAGGATGCCCTATACTACATCATTTTCTTCCTGCATTTTCAAAAATGATTGTTTGTGCAACATCATGAGCTAAGCTACAGAATTTAGTTCTTCCTCTTCATCCCCTAAATCTAGCCAAATAGGTTCTCCCAAGTTTGGTTGGGGGAAAGTGGATATAGCTCTAGCTTCCTTATGATTTGACCATTTGAAATTGTCATACTACCTAATCTACAACTAATTTTAGCATTGGTGGTAGCTAACCAAGGTCTCCCTAATATGAAAAGATAGCTAGCAAGTTTTACTTTGGGCGATAAGAAAAGAAAATTAGTGGGGTATTCCCATGAATCTAAAGTCACTATCACATCTTCTATGAGGCCATCTAGAGTGACAGTTGAACTATCAACAAGTTGTAACACTGTAGGAGTTTTTCTTAAGCCTTCC
This sequence comes from Cupressus sempervirens, assembly GCA_028749045.1. Taxonomy (NCBI): domain Eukaryota; kingdom Viridiplantae; phylum Streptophyta; class Pinopsida; order Cupressales; family Cupressaceae; genus Cupressus; species Cupressus sempervirens. Next base: position 276,754,608 of record CM053787.1, on the reverse strand, counting down.
ATACATAACCTATGCATTGTATCTTTACTCATCAAATTTTTTTCTACTCCTAGATCAACTAAAGAATTTTTAATAGCCTGTCCATTTATAATCAAATTAACTATTGGGCTACCAGGATCTAAATACTTTGGTATCACTACCTTTCCTAACATGATATTTGCTAATTTCTCGACAACATGGATTATTTAAGGATATTTCTTCTTCTACCCTAGCTTCTTAAGGCATGCTTCCTTAATAGCCTTTCCATAAAGAGGGACATCTTTGATAGCTTGGAATAGAGGAATTTGGATGTGTATGTTTCTCAACTGCTCAACAATATCAAATGTCTATTACTCTTGGGATATAGATTTCTCTTTATTTATCCTATGTGGAAAGGGAGGATACATGGTGGTATGGTCAATAGTCCTACTGGGTACATCAGTTGGTAGGTTGGTATTTGGCAATGTAGCTTCTAGAAGGGGTTTTGAAGGAGTGTCTACAACTTTTGTGATAATAGGGTATTATGGTGATCTCAAATGGATATTAGATACCTCTAGTGAATATGTAGGGCACTATTGAGTATCAGTAGTGTACATTTGTTGTTGTTGTTTCTTATTGTTTGGACTTGGCTAAGATTGAGAAGGCAATTGGGTTGGCTTAGGATTAGTATTATTTTCTACACAAAGTGACATCATTGCAAGTTGTTGGACTAGAGGTGGTAGTTGTGGGTTACCAGGATTTTGGTTAGGCCATTGTGGAGGCCCCCTCCATTGGTTATTTTTTTGCCAATTTCCTTGCAGTAGTTGCCATTGATTCTGCTAATTTTTCCATTGGTTGTTTTTCTAGTTAGGCCACTGGTTGTTTTGCTAATTTTTCTAGGAAGGTTGGGAGTACTGAAAATGATTCTAATAGCTTTGGTTTTGCCACTGATTATTGTAAGGATTTGAAAATTGTAAAGGATCTTGAGGCCTACCTTGTCTTGAAGCCCATGGTCGATGTTGAGCAATGAAGAACACTTGATCATTTTCCCCATCTATCTTCATGTACTCAGTTGGAAAATGTTGATTCTCCAAGTTGGCTACTAGCTTACATGTGTATTCTTGCTTCTATTTGTGGCAGTGAGGACAGTACTTTGCTAATCATGATTTAGCTTTTGCATGCTTCTTCTTTGTGGTCATCATGTCAAGATGTGTAGTGACATCATTTATGATGTCCTGCTTGCAATCTAAGAGTAGATTAGATATCTCAAGCTTTGAAATACCTTGATTGATCCCTTTAGTGGTTGTGGACTGGTATCCTTGGACTTTCTTCACAATTTACCTTGAGTAGTTAAGAGAGATTTTCTTAAGGTCATCCTAAGAAGATTGTTATACATCACCACCAACCATCAGGTCTAGTGCTTCCAAACAATTATCATTTACCCCTCTCAAGAAGACTATTTTATGTGAATCCTCTACTAGTACATGGTAGGGGTTCTTCTAAATTGTGTACAAAAAATGTGAAACATAGTCTTCCAATGTTTCATCCTCCTTTTGTGATATTCTAAAAATGTCATCTCCTCTAGGATCACTCCCCTTTCAGTAATCTTTATATTTCTTCTATAAATAGAGTTTTCATTTCATCCCAGGTACCCATTACGTTGGCTCCTAAGCCCATGAACCATCATAAGGTTAATTCTTTCAGTGTTGCTAGAAACAACTTGAGCTTGTGGGAATCCGTGTTATCATCAAAGCTATGACACAGTATGTGAAACTTAAACAAGAAAGTATTAGAATCCTTAGTTACAAGGCCATAAAACTTTGGAAGAGCAGCTACAAGAATATTTTTGAGATTAGAATTGGTTATGAGGCTCTAGACAAGAAATGGAAAAGTAAGGTGTGTCATTACTGGAGGTATTTGATTCTAGGGTTGTTGCTGAAAAGGAGCATTGTCTACAAGATTGTTAATAGTAGGTGAATTTGGGCTAGAACTATCAAGAAATTTGGCCAAGATTTCAAGAAAAGGCTAAAGACCACTTATATCCAAAGATTCTACTCTATAAGAAGGTCCCACAAGAAAATAAGGGCTTGCATCCTCAAAAGGCAACTCAAATTCTTCTTCAATTTTATTGTTCAAATTAATAGACTCTCGTGGAAGAAATCTACCATATTCATCTCATTATATGATGTTGCAAGAAGAAACTTATAACGTCTACCTAAAATACTAGAAATTTTGGAAGCAAATCTACACTACTATAATTTAATCCACCTCCCAAGTGGGACCCCTTGGTTGGCTTTTTCTACTCTACTAACACAGAATGTAAACCAAGAATTACTTCGTTATATTTCAAAACTCCCTACATAAGAACAATACATAAAACTATAAAATAACTCATTATAAGAGTCAACAATGTTTTTCCATAAACTTTTCTCTAACACCAAAACTATCAATCCCATCCCTATAAATAGAGGATCGACACTTATAATAAAATAGGAAAGAAAACAAACTGACTATTAATCTGCCAGAGAAGAAGAAGGAAATAGAACAGTTCAAGTTTCAAGCAATAAAGTTTGGATAACCAATTCAGCACAATAGTAAACATAGAGGTAATATAGCAACACTTCATCCTTGCATTCCTAGAATAATAGCTCCTCCTTTGTAGCAGTCGTGTCTCTTAGTACCATTATGGTTCTTCCACCATAGCTCGGCCTTAATGCTCCTTCTTGAATGTTGTCGACCATCCTCTAGCTTCTTCCCTAACAAGTTAGTTATGATGAAGAAATATTTACACAAATAAGCATAATCAAATTAAATCCAAATATTGGAACACACATTATGATGGTTATATGAAATACTACATTATATGTATAATACTGGTAAAATATGACATAACTATCTACCCATGGGTTAACAGTTCTATCTAGACTTTATCATAAGTTCAACTAAGCATAAGTTCACAAATGTCTTGGCAAAAAATAGAGTATTAAAATTAACATAAAATAGAGGCAATAATTGGCCTCATTAGATGTGACGAATTACAAATTCTATGAGTTTTATATAAATTTGACAATATTTATAATTTTATATATCTAAGTTTGTCCTTTCCTCCAGCTAGAATTTGCATTTATACTTATGTGATCAATGTAGCCTTATATTTGTGATTGAATTGGCTTCTATTTTTATTTATTGTGTCATTAAGGTTTAATGAATAAGGACTACATGAAACAAGTTTTAACTCCTTAAAATCCTCTATATTTTTTAGGTCTTTTTACTTCTTCAAGTTTTGTAGAGTTTTTTTTCCTAATTCCAAGTCAGGTCAACCTTGTCAATTTTTGGTTTGAGATGTTCATACTCCTAAAAAGGGACAAGATCGACCCTATGATAAATTCATAAAAGAACTTTAAAGTAGGAAACAAATGGTAGATGGAAGGAAACTTACCTAAATATGTACTCGTTAAAAAATGAAGATCATCTCCTAGAACATAAGGGGACTAAATGTGCCCAAAAAGAAAGATTTCTTTAAAATCCTGTTAGAGATCATAAGCTTGATATCGTTCATATTTAGGAAACTAAAATGAGTAAAGAAAAAGTTGAGAAGATGAAGCTCTTCAAAACTTATGGCATGGTTGTAGTTGTGATGGTTCCTCTAGGGTAATTGTTGTTGTTTGGAACTAGAATGTCATTGAAGGTAACTTTTTCATTTTTTTTTCTAATCTGGTCAATGTATAATTTCATCACATAAGAGATGACTTTTCCTAGATTTTTATCTAATATTTATGCCCCTAACACTAAGTTTGGTATAGCAAAGTTTTGGAATAAGTTAGTCCATTACATAAATATTTTATTGGATTATGAGTTGATTTTTATGGGAAGTTGCCGAGGGGGGGGGGGGGTGGTTGGGGTGTGGGGGGCAGCACTTTCATCTTGATTGAAGATTGTAGTCAATGGAATTTATAAGCCAACAAACTCTTATGGATGTAGATATCCAAGGAAGCATCTTTAGTTGATTTAATAGAATGTTAGACAATGAGCTTATCCAAGTTCATCTTGATATAATTCATATTTAGAAAGCTAAAATTTCGAAAGAAAAAGTTGAGAAGATGAAGCTCTTCAAAAATTGTGGCGTGGTTGTAGTTGTGATCATGCCTCTAGTGTAATTGGCATTATTTTGAACTAGAACTTTATTGAAGGTGATTTTTTGTTTTTTATTCAAATCTAGTCAATGTGAAATTTCATCACATAAGAGATGACTTTTCCTAGATTTTATCTAATATTTATGCTCCTAACACAAAGTTTGGTAGAGAAAAGTTTTGGAATAAGTTGGTCAATTATATAATGATCTTCTTGGATTATGAATGGATTGTCATGGAATATTTTAACTCTCCCCATAGGGATGATGAGAAATTTTTGGGCCCTCAATTGCATCTTTATGGATGAATGGAGTTAATGGAATTAATAAGCCAACAAAATCTTATGGATTTAGATATCCAAGGAAGCACCTTTTCTGGATTAATAGAAGGGTAGGAAATGAGCTTATCCAAGTTCATATTGATAGAGATTAATCTCTTGTAATTGGTGAAACATGTATTTATGCTTCATTTCTTCAATTATTAGAATTGGTTCTTATCATTTCCCAATCTCACTTTTTGGGGATCCAATTTTAATTAGGAGAAATCTTCCCTTCTTGTTTTGGAAAAAATGAGGCTCTCTCATCCTCAATTGGAAAATAGAATAAAGGATTGGTGGAATGACAATATTAAGGGGTCTTCAAAGTTTAAATGAAAAAATAAAGATTTGGAATGGGGAAGTTTTTGGTGATATATTCCAAAAGAAGAATTTCATCATGCAATAATTACATGACATCTAGGATTATATCCAACAAGAGGACCATTTTTTTTGGATAGATAGAAAGAGGGATATTATTAAGACTTGATTGATAGAGAAATTTATTCTTGGTTGAGTAACATGACATCATATTCAAGAAAGAAGTTCTTTGGATACAACAATCTAGATCTATATGATTTCAAGAAGAAAATAGAAATAATAGACTACTACATGACAAGTTTGAAGCTTTGTGCTGCCAGGAGACTTTCTTATATCTAGACAATGAAAAGGATATTAGAGCTGAAATGGTTAAGTATTTCTCTTCTCTTCTCTTTTCAAATTAAAATCTTGATGTGTTTGAGTATGAGAGGCTTTTGGATTCCATCCTAACAGATGAGAAAAATAATTCTTTCACTACCATTCCTTTATTAGGAGAAATTAAATTTTCTATCTTTTCTTTTAAATTAATTAATCTCTAGTTCAAGATGGATTTCAAATGTTCTTTTTCCATAAATTATGGCACATTGTGAAGTTCTTTTCTCTAGGTCTCTACTTAAGGAACTCAACGCAACCTTTTTGGTTTTGATCCTAAAAAAACTTGGAGTTAATATTGTGGACTATTGTAGACCTATTAACCTTTGTAACTTAGTCTATAAGATATTTTCCAAGGTTCTTACATCAATATTTTTGGTCATTCTTCCTTCTATTATTTCTCCTTAGCAAAATGGTTTTGTACTAGGGAGGAAAGTTCTAGAATTTATTATCAAGGTTCATGAAAATATCCATTCTTTGACTACTTCTAAGAACCAAGATTTTATCCTCAAGTTGTACTTATCCAAATCCTATGACAAGGTGGACTATAAGTTTCTCTACAGGGTGCTCAAATATTTTGGGTTTAGTAACAAGTTTATACAACTTATCATTCAATTTATCTCTACCTCCTCAACTTTGATTATAGTCAATGGGGATTCCTCTCAATTTTTAAATCCTTCAAGAGGGCTAAGGCTTGAGGTGATCCCATTTATCCTATTTTATTGTCTATCATGGCATAGAGCATGGGAAGACTCTTTAATAATCTTATTATTTCAGCTACTATCTAGGCTATTCAATTATCTTCAACTGACCTTATTTTTTCCTCATGGCGTCCTCTTCTCTTAAGGAGGCTAAGAATATCAAGGGTTCCCTAAACTTGTACAGAAGAGCCACATGATAATTTATCAGTCAAAATAAAAAATCCTTATTTTCTATTAATACCACTGAAGAGATGCAAATGAAAATTAGTAGAATTATTGGGTGTACTATTGGGGAGTTCCCCTCCTCCTATCTCAGTCTTTCTTTAGTGTTGAAACCACCTTTATCCTTTTGATCTACTCTTATCAAGATATTTAATAAAAAACTTATTGAGTAGAAATTTTCTCTTCTTAGTCAAGATGGTAAAGTACAAATTTTGAAAGCTACTCTTCAAAACTTGCCTATTTATTCTTTGAGTCTCTTTAAAATTTCTTCCAAATATGTGAAAGCAATTGAGAGGATTTAAAAATATTTCCTTTCAACATGTGTCTTAGAAAATAAATAGTTGCCTTAGTTTTGGGGAAGAATGTGTAAGCCAAAGAATATGGGAGGTTCATGATGAGGAGGCAAGGTTGGAAAGGATGGTCTCTCACCTTACAATGGTATTAAAGTTACAATCTTTCCATATTTGGGTTCAACATACACAAAATTGTTACAATATCCTCTTGCCTGGGAGACACACTCAATATCCTTTTTCTCATTCTTATTATACTGTTTTAGGGTCACTTTCTTTCTAAGACGTTGGAAAAAAGATTTCCAAGTTTATATTTTCCTTCTATCATATTCTTAGTGACTTTATTGGCTTGCAAGATGGGATTTGGATAGCAAGTCATTCAATCATCACCCCAACTCTTGGACATAGGCTTCCAATGCCAAAATCATCCAAACTTGACAAGTTTCTAGATTTCATGAGTTCTATGTTACTCAAGCTCTTCAAAGTTTCTCGATTAGACCTATTAGCCAATTAGGTTGACCTAATAGGATTTTGGCTACAAAATTTACCTCGAGTTTGATCTCCACAAACTAACCCCAATTCATAATACCCTTTTTGGTCTTACATACAATATCCTAGAACCAAGATTTGGTGAATTCATTAGACAACCTTTTATTCAAAACACCCCTACTTGGCTTATGTGCTAATTAGGTTAGTCTATTTTTATTATAGGAAAATGGGTGTTTTCTTCTTGCAACCCAACATTTCTTTCATCTTGAGAAGTCCAAGAATCTTCCAAATAACAGCTCCAATGCATTCAAACCCCTATCTTAGTCTTTTTTCCTATCAAAACCATTATATTATGACTTCTACATGTATGTCACATAAGGATGCCAGGCTTAGGGCTTTGTGCCAATCTGAGCATTAGGCCTATCATGAGTGTCAATAAAGCCTTGTTGGCTAAACAAGTGTGGAGAACTTATGGAGAAGAGAAAGAGTGGAATAAAACCTAGAAACTTAAATATATCTATATTTGTAATTCTATGGTTGATGTTTTTGAAATGGATGCACCCATTAAAGGTTCTTTTATCTAAAATTATGTTTTGCGTGCTAAAATCTTGGCACCCAAAGGCAATAAATGGATTCTGAGGAAAGGTAATTGTATTCATTTTTGAGAGGACATATGGATAATGGCCATGTCTATGGGTGATAGTATCCCTTTTAGCCAATTTGTGGAAAGATAAAAAATAATTAGTCACAGGCCCCTGGTTGCTGACTATTGGATTCATCATAATTGGGTCAACCTTGTTCAAATTGATCCCTCTTTTGCCCCTATTATGGATTCCATTTAGGCTTAGTATATATAGATGGATTTTGAAGACTCTTATTTGGGAGACCTCCTCCTTGGGAAAGTATTTAGTGTCTTCTAGTTTTTTCCTATTGAATTTTTTCATCGTTAGTCCCCATTTCTAGGCTAGACCTTGGGTCAGGCATCTTATTTCCAAGATCAATATGTTCTTCTAGTTTTTCCTACAAAATAAAATTCTTACTATGGACAATATTTAAAAACATGGTTTTGTTATTCCCAATAGATGGTATATCTATAATGTCAATGAAGAATTGATGCAACATCTTTTTTCCAATTGCTCATTCTCCTAGGAGGTCTAGATGAAGCTTTTGTAGAAGTTGAATCTTTGTTATTTTTTCATTTAGATTTTTGTAGGATGTTTTAATCACTAGATGCCTATTGATTCCCTTCTGGACAGGTCTTTTATGATCCTCATTGATCCCCATGTCATCTGGAACATATGGAAGGAATACAATAACAAAATCTTTAGGGATAAGTTATCTACCCCCCTTGTGGTTTTAGGGATTTTTAGAGGATTAAAAAAAAAATAGTTAAGCTTTTTGAATTTTATTTTAACCTTGACTGTGGACCTCAATTATAGCATATCTAAGTGTTCTTCTTCGAAACATTTGAAACCATCAATAAAGAATAAGAAAGAGGGTATAGTTTGATGTTCTCCTCCTTAGGGTTGGGTAAAGCTAGTTTAATGATGCGACCAAGGGGAATATGGATCAAGATGGTTGTGGTGGAATTTTGCATGATCACTATGGAAATTATCTTAACATCATCAACTATCCTTTGGTTTTATAAACAAAGAACTTTGTAGAAGTTATCACAGTTATCCTTTCTCTCAAGCTGCTTTGGGACCTTCAGTACAAGAATTTATAAATCAAAGGTGACTCAAATAGTATAATTAAATGTTTCAAAGGAGAATTTAAGGCATTGTAGTAATTTAACCCTATCATAATTGAAGCCACTTTTATTATCAATTATTTTGATAATGTACATATTTCTGACTTGTACATTAAAGGAAACCTTGTGGTTGATGCCTTTGCCAACTTGGGAATGAAATCACATGAAATGATTTCTTGGAAAAAGGAAAAATATTTGAATGATAGGTTTTTTGTCCCTTAGACAATTTGATAAGAGTATTAGTAAAGTGTGATATTTTTCAAGTAACTATAATGATAATACATAACTACTCTAGGCTTTTTAGGGAGTTATTTAATCGCCCAAGGAGTGATGTCACTAAGGTGATAAATTGGAAACACACTTTCAGGGTGTTCATTTCTTTGAGGCACTATCAAATTATTTTTTTAAAAAATCATCTTTCTCATAGAGCCAACACCATGAGTTGTGATCTAAAACATGAGGAGTCCCCTAGATGATATAAATGAAAGAAGGGGCCAAATGTTTGGAAGAAGTTGAAGAAGGAAGATATAACACCCTATCATGAGAGACTCCTTTTTTTTTAGATTATCATTACCAAACAATGTGTTGACAATTGGCATGAATGGTGTGTGGTTTTATGTGGTAAGAAGATTTTCCTAAATGATGACTTTATTGTCAAGATCATGGGTCTGCAACATAAAGGTATGAACTTATTTAGGGACGAGAAAATCTTTGATAGGGCTATTAAGATTTTCCCTAAAAATCATATTGAGGGTGGAAAACATGTTAAAATTGTTGGTTGTTTTAATATGGATCAAATTAAGCTTATTTGGAGAAAATTTCTTATAGCCCTTCTGGAGTATAGTACTCTTGGTGTTCATTGCATGAGGGTTCACAACTATCATTTTGTTGTCTTAAACCACTTTATCCATAATATGCTAGTGTCTTTTTTGCATCTTTTGTGTTCTCTTAATAACATCATCAGGGATCATAAGAAGAATGTGCATAAGTCAGTTTTATATGAAGGGCTTATTACCATACTTATAAGTGTGTGTGTGTGTGTGTGTGTGTGTGTGTGTGTGTGTGTGTGTGTGTGTGTGTGTGTGTGCGTGCGTGTGTGTGTGATGAAGCCCCTAAGGTTTTCATTAAGCCTATGATTACTAAATATGATAAAGGAAAAAAGGTGAATTAATGATGTGGGTAGTGAAAAATCCTTTGTTGCTTCTATAAACCTAAGGAGATGCCTAAAAATAAACTATGTGATGAAGACCAAGATATGGATAGAGAAGACAATGATAGTGAAGTGCTACCTCCTACTTCTCCTTGTGAAACCCCTATGAAGAATAAGGAGGATGGATGGACAAAAAGGATGATACTAGTGTTGAGGAGGAAGAAGAGGAAAATGATGATGATAGGGACTTGCACACTCTGACCAAGGATGATGAGAACAATGAATACCAACATGAGATTAATAAGGAAAAAAGTACTCCCAGCAATGATGACAATGTGACTTTGAGTGACTTGAAGCACCCTCCTCTTTGTGATCTTGAGACAAGTGTTTGGCACTATACTATTGAAGATTAGTAGATCAACTCTACTACAAATGGGAAAGAGAAGAGTCTTCACTCCAATAGTTCTAAGGGGAAGAAAAAAGGTACAAATGAAGATAAGGTTCCTATTCTAGTGGATTAAGAAAGTTTTATGGAACATGATATGCCTATTTCTCCAGAGAAATATGAGGAATCTTCAAAGTCTTCAAAGGGTGGAAAACCCCTATCTAGAATACTGATCCTAATGCAAAAGCATCCTTGGTTGGATAGAAATCATGCATGATGGTATGGTTTGACCTTTGAGTTGGAGGACTCGATCAAAGAATGAAGTTTGACTCAATTTATACTAAGTTGGTTTGGTTTTTGTGTTAATCGAGTTACTCAGTTAATGAAGATATTTGGAAAATCTTGGGGCACTCGGTAGATACTAGGAGCTTAGTTTGCACTAGGATCTTGATAGTAGTATTGCCCAAGTTAGCTCAGTCGATGAAGGGGCTCAGTTGCTTCTAGAGGACTCGGTACATACTGGTGCTTGGTCAGTGAAGAAACTCAGTTAGGTTTGGTGGAATACTGACACTCGGCATGGTTTTCTCTAACACTTAGTTTGGTCTTGGTTCCTATGGTGCCTAAGTTGTTAGTGAGCTGACTTTTGGCATTTAATTTATGTATGGGTATTTAATTTGTGTTGCAGTTGATTTGTGGCTTATGCAAATATTTAAAGTAAGGGTTTATTTTATTTTTGTAATGGAATAGGTTGACTTATGGCTTAGTTGGGTATAAGTAGGGTGTTTTGTAGAGTCTTAAGACAAGATTCATCCATCTTGAAGAATAGGATGAAGTGTAGGAGTGAATCTTGAGAAGGGCTAGTAGTTGAGGCTTGGTAAACTAGGAGATTTCTCGGTGGGCTTGCAAGCACAAGTTGAGATCTTCCTTGGAGGTTTCTAGTAGAGTATGGATCTAGACTATCTAGAGTTGGGATTAGATCTTGACAGATCTTGCAGAATTATAATTGTAATTGCTTGTGTATTTGGTCATAATTTAGAAGGCCTTATAGCTAGGAATGTTGCATGTAAACACTTGTTTTATGAATTAAGTATTGTGATTTGGTATTAGATCTTTCATTTGTGTGGTTATTTGTAGGGATCTATATTACCTCCATTAGGGGTATCCTTAGATTCTCACTACATCAGGTGGTATCGAAGCTCAGTTGTTCCTAAGTGTGTAGATAAAGCATTGAAATTGAGGTAGTTTACAATAGGACTTGGGTGAAGGTTAGAAGAGAAGGTTGATCTTGTAGAGTTGATTGATCTTATGGATTTGTGGATTTTTTGCATAGGGTTTGCAAAATTCTTGGAAGATGCCTCCAAGAAGATTGGACCCTAGGGAAATTGATGATCTTAGTGATGTTGTGGAAGAAAGGATCTTAGAGAAGGTTAAAGTAGATTTTAGATCTGAAATGGAGGAGATTAAAGAAAATTTCAGATCTGAGATGGCGTTGATGAAGAGTGACATGATTGCTGAAATTATGAATACTTTAGGTGGTGTACCTAGGTATGTGGGTATTGAAGATGGTTATGAAGAGTTTTCTAAAGATTTTGAAGTTGTTGGATCAAGTGGTGAGGATAGAATTAATCATGTGGAGAGACCTATTGGAACTAGGGTTGGTTAATTTGCTAGACCTAGATCTCAGTTGAAGTTGAAGCATAAGATGGGTGTTTCTAATTTCTCAGGTACTTTGAATCCTAAAGACCTGATTGATTGGATTGGTGAATTGGAAGACTATTTTGAGCTTGAGGATATTGAAGATCCACTCAGAGTAAGGTTGGCACAAACTAATTCGAAAGGACATGTTGCTCTTTGGTAGAAAGAACTACAAAGAGACAACGAGGAGGAAGGTGAAATGAAGATCACTAGATGGAGGTTGATTGTAACTAAGTTGAAGGCTAATTTCATTCCTACTAATTATGAACTTGAGTTGTTCAAAAGGTTACAAATTTTGAAATAGAAAGATATGACTCTGAAAGATTATACCAAGGAGTTCTACAAGTTGACTATTTGGTCTGGGCATAGAGAACTGTCAAAGGAGAAGGTAGCTCAATACATTAATGGTTTGAGATTCAATTATTAGGATAAACCACAGATAGAAATAAAAACTACATGCAAATATAACCACTAACAAAAAATAATAGATCACACAGAAATGAACACAAGGCACCAAGATTTAATGTGGTTCACCCAATCCCTGGACTACGTCCACCAAAATAGCAAGTCTGATCTTATTACAATCCAGTGATTACAACCTGATTACAATCTGTAATCCCTTACAACTCAATATTGCCACAAGAACCAATTTTGCATCACAACATAATGAAAAATACTCAACCCTAAACCCTTTTATACAAGTATTAAACCACTTTAGGTTTATAACATGTCGGCCATATGTCAGCCATAATATGTCGGCTACCATGTCAGCCACAACCCAAAAAAATTTATGAAGTATGTACAGTACTTTCCTGATCAGTCACCATAATCTAACAATCTCCTACTTGGGGACTGATCAGGCTCCACACTAAACAACATCAATATCCAAGATGAGGTTGGTATGTTGAAGATTGATTCGATTGAGGATCCTTATCAATATGCCCTAAAGGTAGAAGATACATTGAAGAGAGAAAGTAAAGGTAATTATAAAGGGAAGGAGAAGCAAGATAGCTCAGAAAAACCTAAACCAAGTGCAGAAGATGAACCAAAATGTGTTGATCAAAAGAGAAGGATAGGTAAATGTGAGTTTAAGGGTACTTGCTACAAATGTGGGGAGGTAGGACATAGATTTAATGAATGTCCTAAGGTAGTTGATAAAAGAGTTATTGTTGTGAATGAGGTTGATGATCATGGTAGCCAACCTAAGCAAGGAGAGAGTTTACTAGCTTGGTGAGTACTGATTGGTCAAAGGAAAATAGAATCTTGTCAGGGGACTAATTTTTTCAGAACTTGTTGCAATTCTAGTGGTAAATTCTACAACGTGACTGTAGATGGTAGTAGCACTGATAACCTTATTGTTGAGGAGATGGTTCATAAACTTGGTTTGAAAAGAATGAGATATCCTTATCCTTATAGGATTGGCTGGTTGCAAGGTGAGAATTCTTTAGAAGTAAGAGAGTAGTGCCTTGTTGATTTCTAGATTGGGCAGTATAAGGATCAAGTGTTGTGTGATATTGTGGACATGAACAATTATTATATGTTGCTTGATAGACCTTGGCAATATGATTGTAGGGTTGTGCATGATTGTGTCAAGAATGTGCTTACAAATGTGAAAAGTGTCAAGAAGCATTCACTAATTCCTTTGTAGAATGAAGATCTTGATACAAGGTGTTGGTAGTGGGCTAGCATCCTTCATAGGGTTTGGGACATGGCTTAACTAACTCTTGTGGTTCTATAATACTATTGGTTGTATCAGGCACTAACATGTTGATCTTTTGGTGCAACAACAACCGTATCCTTTCTAACACTTTGTATCAGAGCTTGGTCATAGGTTCAAATCCTGCAAGCCATGCTAAGTGACGATGGGAGGGGGATTTTTGGCATTGTTACAACATCCCTCATAGGGTTTAGGACATGGTTTAACCACCTCCTATGGTTCTATAAGACTATTGGTTGTATCAGGCATTGATAATTTGGTCTTTTGGTGCAATGACAACCATGTCCTTTCTAAAAGGAGGAACCTAAGATTGGTAGCCAAGTTGAGTTGAAGGATTCTGAGAGGGTTAGAGATTAGTGTGGAAAGTAGACCTATAGCACACTAAGGATGGATGAGAAGAAGCAAAAGAAGATCAAGGGGAAGAGTGTACAAGTTGAGGACTTGGAGGATATGCATGTCAAGAACCAATTTGGGATTTATGTGTTGAATCCCATAAGATGTTCTTCCAACTATTTAGAACATCTTTTCAAACCTAGGGTGTCTGATGTAGGAGTGTCCTTGGTTAGCTAGAAATCATGCATGATGGTATGGTTTGACCTTGGATTTGGAGGACTTGGTCAAAGAATAAAGTGTGACTCAGTTGATATTGAGTTGGTTTGGTTATTGTATTAACCAAGTGACTCAATTATTGAAGACAATTGGAAAACCTTGGGGCACTTGACAAATACTGAGAGCTAGGTTTGTACTGGGAGATTAGCAGTAGTATCACCCAAGTTAGCTTAGTTGATGAAGGGGCTTGGTTGCTCTCAGAGAACTTGACACATATTGATGCTCGATCAGTAAAGGAATCCCAGTTAGATCTGGTGGAATGCTGACACTCAACATGGTTTTATTTGACAATCAATTTGGTCTTGGTTCTTGTGGTTCCCAAGTTGTTAGTGAGCCAACTTTTGGCATTTAATTTATGTATGGGTATTTAATTTGTGTTGTAGTCGACTTGTGGCTTATGAAAATATTTAATGTACAGGTTTATTTTAATTTTGTAATTGGCTAGGTTGACTTGTGGCTTAGTTGGGTATAAGTAGGGGGTTTTGTGGAGTCTTAAGACATGATTCATCTATCTTGGAGAAGAGGATGAAGTGTAGGAGAAAATTTTGATAAGGGCTAGTAGTTGAGGCTTCGTAAACTAGGAGATTGCTTGTTGGGCTTGCGAACACAAGTTGAGATCTTCCTTGGAGATTTCTACTAGAGTGTGGATATGGACTAGCTAGATTTGAAACTAGATCTTGAGGGATCTTGAAAAATTACTATTGTAATTGCTTATGTATTTGGTCATATCCTAGAAGGCCTTACAGCTAGGTATGTTACATGCAAACACTTGTTTTATGAATCAAGTATTTTGATTTGGTATTAAATCTTGAATTTGTATTCTGTTTCCACTATGTGGTTATTTGCAGGGATCCAGATTACCTCTAGTAGGGGTATCCTTGGATTCTTGATGCATTAGATCCTAAATAGGCTAACGTGCAACTTCTGTGGGAGGAACTTCATGATAAGTGTGAGCCTACCCTAGGTGCTCTTTAGATGGAAAAATCCATTTCCATGTATTACTTTTGCATGGATAGATGGACTTTTCATGAAATCAAGAGCCTTAATTAAAATATAGGACTCTTTGCTAAGTTTGGGAATATTCAAGAGGGTATGTGAGGGAATGACATTATTGAAAATAATAGTTTGATTGAGAGGAAAATAGAGGGGATGAGCTTAGGGGTGGATAGAACGTAGAATACTTTGAAGAAAATCCTCCAACACAATCATGATAACATTAACATTTATGTGGACAGTCTCAATACCTTGGTGAGGAAGCTAGAATATTTTAAGGGTGAGAAAGTTGTTGTTAACCTTGAGGTTGATCCTGATGACGTTGTCAATCATTCTTCCAACCTAGGGAAAAGGACTAGACCTGGAATGAAAAAGAAAGTGTCACTCCTCATAAGGAGATCCTTCATCTCAAGGCTAAAGTTAAGAATATGTATAAGATTCAAGAGGATATTGAAGCTTCCCTTAAGGACTTGGCTTAATGTTGGCCTCCTAGTTTTTTTCTGTGTTTTGTTGGTTACTTTGTATTTTCTAGTTTTTTTATTTTTTTGGTTTTTGGGTGTCTGTTCATTTTTGGCAATATTTTTTCTTGGGCTTCTCATTGACTATCTTAATGTAATTCTTTTGTAAAGGGTTTCAAGTACCTTCAAGGCCTATATTTTCCATTAATAAAAAAAAATGACATATATGTTAAAGGAACTAAGACTAAAATTTATCAAAATCAAATTGAATTCGAGGACAAAAAACTTAAATAGAATAATTGCACTCATCTAGTATTATAAATTTGAATAGTGAAAAGTTATAAAATGCACGATTTTTACATGTCATACATGTCATTGAGCTATACTAAAATTTATGCAACAAGATCTAACTCATCCTCCAACATCTACAAATAGTTAATAAATATATCAATGTCAATAACTCCTACTCAACCATGGTACCAAGTCACCTAAGACATCATAACATTCATCTCCTGCATGAAGATTCTCCAGGTCTACACTCACACAACCAAAGTGTTAGTACCAAGAGAAACCAATATCTCCAAACTAAGAAGATATAAACCAAACTAGGAAGAAATCTTGCACTACCTCCTCATCACTATCACAAGCTCCTACTAAACCATGTATCCAAGCTATCCATGCCATCATGATGAAAAAAATAATATCCTCTAACCATGAGAGTCAACCAAGGCATCAAACTATCAAAGAACTTTAAGTGTGCATCATGAGATCCTCAAAAGAAACCAAATAACCATGGTCCTCAACTAAGAAGATATACCACCATAACCAAATCAAGAATCCAAACCAATGAGGACCAATGAATTACCCATATATCCAATCATGTCATGCCAAAATCCATGACACCGTGATTGCATCCATGAACCAAGAAACTAAATGCTCAAAGTGTTCAATCCATCAACATAAAATAGTCAACCACAATCCTCCACCATGATTGTACCTAGTAACAACATCTCATCCCCTTCTGCATGAAGAAAAATTAATAAATAATGTGACTAAGGGCATAGAAAACCCAAATTCAAACCACCAATATGAATATGCATCAATAATGAAAGATCAATGGGCAAAGAAAACCCATATCCAAGCCACAAATGCAAACTATAAGTATAATTTGCTTACAAAACTACACAACTTATAGACTCAACAAGCCATCATACATATACAAACCAAAAATCAATAGATATATCATCATGACACCAATCTCAAATATAATCTAAGTGTACAATGACATCAAATCTCAAATCTCCAAAACATACAATTTCATAAACTCACAATGTCACCATAGTCAATATATATCATTAATTATTTAGATCAATATATCACCTAATAAACCATGCCAAACCTGGACCAAATATGAAATAATGTGTAGAGATCCCCAAGAGCTTTCTATTGAGTATTCAAAGTCCAAAATCTAACTCTGTGCGCCCAAGTTATGCCCAAATTTGTGCTCAAAATAAATAACATCTAAGTTTTTGGCTCTTAAAACCTGACAAAATTTCAAAATCACAAAATCAAACCTACACAAAGTCATATTTCTGTGAGTTATCTTTCCAACGATTATAAGAAGTTCAAAATCCAATATCCTAAGTGAAAGTTGTGGCCATTTTACCAAGAAAGCATTTTTATCACTTTCAAATCAATTTTTTTTGTGATAAAAAATTTGACAGGATTAAATTTGATGGTCATCATAGAATGAAACTAAAAATATTTGCATTTTCTCTCAACATGGCCAAACTAGGGAATATTATATATCAAAATTTATGGCAAGGCCAACTCGGATCCAATGGTGATTTTTTTTTTGGCCTAGGAGGTCAATTCTATAAGCTCCTCATTAAAACCCTCATTTACATGAAACATCCAAAAAACCCTTTTAACCAATAATTTAACATGCACAAAATCTGTAAATAACCCATCATAATAGAAAATCAAAAATCCTCAAATCTACTATAAACAACCTACAAAACCCATATATTTTTTCCTTTCTTTAATTCTTTCATGCATTCCTATGGATTCAATCTAGGGTTATAACAACAAAACCATAGCTCTAATACTACTTGTAAAAAAACTTGCAACCAAAAATATTGTTGTTTCCACATAACCTATAATAGATCTGCAACAAATAAGCACATAAACTCCACATGCAATAGAATAAACAAAATAGCCAAAAAAATGTTACACAAGATATATCCTAGGAAACCCTCATTGAGGGAAAAACCTAGACTCCAAAAGCATCCATCACCATGTATTATTTAGCAAAATACCATTGCAATACAACCATGAAAGCCTTCATAGCCATAGCCACAACTAAGAAATCCATGTGAATAGGCATGAATCCACACATCCCATGCCATGCCTCTAACCTTCACAAATGCTCCCTTTGGCTAACATGTTTCACCTTGTCTTGCTTGATGACGTAGGCAAAGAATGAATAACTAGGGCCAAAGGCTCACCAAATTATCCAAACCACTCTGCAAGAGTTCACACAATGGAAGAAAACACAAGGAACATCAACCAAAGGAGGAAGAAGAGTGAAATACTTTTATTGATTCATCAAAATATCTTCATACATGCCCAGCTATACGGTCTTCTAAGTTACGGCCAAATACAAATATATTTAGATTCAAAGATCCAACTGCAAATTCGCACTTTCAGTTCTACTCTCCAATCCACTTTCCCAAAAAATTTCCTAACTCTAAGCCTAAACACTCTATTTATACTTGCCAAAATGGCTTATAGATCATTCTAGAACATTACATAAGAGGAAGGTCGACCCAACAATGGTCTAGACTCATCCCAAGAAAAGATCTTAACATAAATGTTGTGAATGAAATAAATCCCACAAGTTGGCCTGTAGAAATCACGTCCAATTACTGGCACTCGGCATACACTAGATAACTCAACACATGAAGGAATGCTATAGTAACTCGGCACATGAAGGAATGCTATAGTAACTCGACACATGAAGAGTGCTATAGTAACTTAACACATGAAGAGTGCTATAGTAACTCGACACATGAAGAAATGCTACAGTAACTCGGCACATGAAGGAATAATATAGTATCTCGACACATGAAGAGTGCTATACTAACTTGGCACATGAAGAGTGCTATAGTAACTCAACACATGAAGAGTGCTACAATAACTTGGCACATGAAGAGTGCTACAGTAACTCTGCACCAACTAAGTTCTACAGTAACTCAGCACATGAAGAGTGCTACAGTAACTCTGCACCAACTAAGTTCTACAGTAACTCAGCACATGAAGAGTGCTACAGTAACTTGGCACCAACTTGCAAAATGAACAAAATTGAGTAGGATAACAAGGCAACCCAGGATGCTCCCACATCAGACAACTGGGGTTAAAGGAAATGATTCTCCTAAATCATTGAGATATCCCAACCTGAGCTGAGTCCAACTCAAATTGAGAAATCCATGAAGCATCTTCAATAGGTTTGTTCTTCCACTTTACCAAATATTCATAGTAATTTTTCCTCTTGTGCTCTTGCCAACTCTCTAATCCAATATCTGTTCAACTTCTTCAATTTGCTTCTTAAGATAATCATCTAATATAACAACTTCATCCACTGACTCATGATACTTATACAAATCAGCAATATTGAATATAGGAGATATATCCATGTCATTAGGTAACTCAACTTCATAAGCATTACCACTATCAAACTTCTTCAACATCTTACAAGGTCCAAATTTTTTCATCTTTAGCTTACTGTATGTTCCAACTAGGAATCTTCCTTTCTTTAGATGAGCCATCACCTCATCACCAACTTTAAAATCATGGTGTCTTCTAGACTGATCAACATTCTCCTTATACTTCTGATTACTTTGTTCCAACCTCAACTTCACTTCCCTATGCAAAGACTCCATAAAACCAGCAAATTCTTCTCTTGTAGCACTTTTCTTTTCTTCACTAGCAACATCTCTCAAATTTGATATACCTCTAGGATGCATTCCAATAAAAATCTCAAAAGGTGTCTTCCCTGTACTCCTATTCACAAAATTATTGTATGAAAATTCATCTTGTGCCAATATCATCTCCTAATTACTCAGCTTATTCCCAACCAAACATCTTAGCAAATTTCCTAAGCTTCTATTCACCACCTCTGTCTATCCATCTATTTGTGGATGGAATATAGAACTAAACTTCAATTCAATACCCATATTCTTCCACAAAGTCTTCCAAAAGTATCCAAAAACTTACTTTCTCTGTCAAAAATAATACTTCTTCGTAATCCATGCAATCTTACAATCTCTTTAAAGAAAAGTTCAGCAACATGCTCAGCATCTGATGTCTTCTTACATGGTATGAAATGAGCCATCTTAAAAAATATGTCCACTACAACAAATATGGAATCATACCCTTTCACTATCTTAGGCAATCCAAGAACAAAATCCAGACTAATGTCAGTCCAAGGTTTCTTAGGAACAATAATAGGTGTATACAAACCAGTATTTTGACTTACCCCTTTTGCAACTTGACAAACTCCACAACTCTTTACAAATTTCTGAACATCCTTATACATTTGTGGCCAATAATACTTCTCTTTCAGAAAATTCATTATCTTATTAATTCCAAAATGTCTAGCTAATCCACCACTATGCTTTTCATCAATCAAATTCAACCTCATAGGACTTCTAAGAATGTACAACTGAATACCTTTGAACAGCATACCTTCTTGAATGAAATATTCATCATACTTACTTATGTGGTTTGTCAGATTTGGTGCTTTGCACTCTCTCCATGCCTCAGAAAAATCAGGGTCAGCATCAAATAACTCTTTCATCTCATCAAAACTAAGAACTTCAACCTTCATTTCAGTGAACAAAGAATGTCTTCTACTCAATGCATCAGCAATTCTATTAGTAACTCCACTATTATGCTTGATCACAAATGTAAAACTCTGCAAGTACTCAACCCACTTCATATGTCTCTGATTCAATTTATGTTGACTTCCCAAGTATTGTAAAGCTTTATGATTAGTATACAGCACAAAATCCTTAGAAATCAAATAATGTCTCCACTTCGTCAATGCTTGAACAATAGCATAAAACTCTTGATTGTACATAGAATATTTTCTTTTAGCATCATTCAACTTTTCACTAAAGAAAGCAACATGCTTACCTTCTTGACTTAATACAGCTCCTATTGAATTACCACTTGCATCACATTCAACTTGAAATACTTTGTTGAAATTAGGCAAAGCCAATACAGGTAATTCAACAACCTTTTGTTTCAAAGTCTCAAAACTCTTATCAGCTCTATGTGTCCACTTGAATTCCTTTTTATCTCCCCTCATTGTTTCAGTCATAGCATTACAAATAGCACTAAAATTCTTTATAAACTTTCTGTAAAAACTAGCCAAACCATGAAATGATCTTACCTCACTCACATTTTTGGGTGTAGGCCATTCCAAAATTGCTTTAACCTTCTCAGGATCCATCTTCAAACCATCAGCTGAAATCACAAATCCCAGATACACAATCTCCTCTTGCATAAAAGAACACTTTTTTAGATTAATCAGCAACTTTTTCTCTTTCAACCTCTATAATACTTGTCTAATATGCTCAAGATTTTCTTCCTTAGTTTTAATGAATATCAAAATATCATCCAAATAAAAAATCACAAAACTTACCCAAGAATTTTTTTTAAACTTCATTCATCAACCTCATGAAAGTACTAGGTGCATTAGTCAAACCAAAAGACATAACCAACCATTCATACAAACCATTTTTTGTCTTGAAAGTAGTCTTCCATTCATCACCTTCTCTAATTTTGATATGATGATAGCCACTCTTCAAATCAATCTTGGTAAAATACTTTGCTCCACTCAAACAATCCATTATGTCATCCATCCTCGGCATAGGAAACCTATATTTCATTGTTATCTTGTTAATGGCTTTGGAATTAGTACACATTCTCCATTCTCCATTCTTTTTGGGTGCTAGTATAGTAGGTATAGCACATGGACTCAAGCTTTCTCTGATCAAAATTTTTTGCAACAACTCATGCACTTGTCTATTAAGTTCTTCATTCTCTGCAGGTGCCAATCTATATGGTGCTTTGTTTGGAAAACTAGCTCCAGGAATCAAATCCATACAATGACTTATACTTCTTACTGGAGGTAAACCATCAGGAATATCATCAACAATAATTTCTACTGGTACTCGGCTATCACTATCTATTTTCACTCGGTCATTACTAGCTTCTACTACTCGGCCATTACTACCAACACTCGGTCCTCTAGGAACTATGACAAAATAGACTTGATTATTTTTTATTTTCCTTTCAAATTGTTTCCCATTAACCATGCAAATTTTTATAGCATTACAATTAACCTCATCTGGACTTTCAATCAAAGGTAGCAATGTTTGTTTCTTCCCATTTACCCAAAGAGTATATTGATTCAATCTTCCATCATGTACAACATATCTATCATACTGCCAATGTCTACCAAACAAAATATGACAACAATCCATGGGCATAATATCACACAAAACTTCATCAAAGTAATGTCCAATTTTGAACTTCACAAGGCATTGCTCACTTACCAATATCTTATGCTCATCTTTGATCCATGAAACATGATAGGGTTTGGGATGTTTCAGCCTCTATAATTAAAAATTTGTAACTAGCTCCTCTGATGCCAGATTTGTAGAATTTCCATTGTCAATGATCACTTTGCAATATTTTCCAACCATCTTACATCTTGTCTTGAAAAGACTTCTCCTTAAGACAAGTTCCTCATCACTTCCTTTATTACATAAGGTTCTTCTCACCATCAGATTTTCTCCAGCCTCAGGTCCACTTTTTGAACCCTCATCATCTCCTTGAATCACAACATTTATGTTACCTTGCCCACTTTCAGAGGATCTACATTCAAAAGCTCTATGCCCTTCTTTGCCACATCTAAAACAATTACCATGAAATCCACCTCTAGAATAAGAATTACCTCTTCCTCGATAAGAACTAGTGCCTCCTCGATAAGAATTGCCACTTTTTCATTCAGTCTTACCTTTATCATCATTCTTCCATTCAAATTTTCCTTTATCATGTACAAAACTTTTATATCTACCACCTTCACCATTAGATCTACCTCTGCCTCTTTGGAATCTGCCACCTCTACCTCTCTGTCTTTGTTTATGCTTCTTTGTCAAGATCTCCTTAGCCTTCAAGGCATATTGGTATGATTCTTCCACACTCTCCAACTTCACAAAACTTATTTCATCTTTTATTCCAGATCTCAATCCAGTTATGTACCTTGTAATTTTCTCAACATCATCATCAACATGTCCAGATGTAATGTCCAATCTATAGAATTCCTCAGTATACTCTTTCACAATCATGTCTTTTTGCATCTTTCTCAACAAGCTAACTTGGTAATCATTAGGAAGGAATTTTTTCTTTACCTTGTTCACCATCTTTGGCCAAGTTCTGATCTTCTCCTTTCCTCTCCTTTGTCTATTAGTTTGCAAGTGCTCCCACCATAGTGATGCATGACCTTTCAACCTAGTGACTACAATCTTCACCTTTCTATTATCAGGAGTGTTTTCATACTCAAAGAACTTCTCCATATTAGAGATCCAATCCAAAATAGCATTGGTGTCCAATTTTCCATCATAAGGAACAACTTCTACAACAGGCTTTGAATTTTCCCTAGACAACACTTGCAACAATCTTTCCTCATCTTGATCTTCTCTAGGTTTTGGATTATGGTTTGGTGTTGTTGATTCATCATCACTTACATCATCAAGATGTGCTCCTCTCCTCTAGGCTATCTCCACAGCATCTAATCTAGCTACAATTTGTCTCAACTAATCCAATATAGCATCATCAACATTTCTTCTACCATGAACCATC
Organism: Cupressus sempervirens; assembly: GCA_028749045.1. NCBI lineage: Eukaryota > Viridiplantae > Streptophyta > Pinopsida > Cupressales > Cupressaceae > Cupressus > Cupressus sempervirens. The sequence continues at coordinate 276,731,123 of CM053787.1, read as the reverse complement.
TTTACAAATCAGGTTCCTACAAGATCGTAACCCTTTGCAAGTTATAGGTTAGATCTATAGATCCGCCACCCTACAACCAAATAAAAATCAAGGTTATACATGATCCAACCTCCACAGGAATGAACTTCAAGCTCTGATACCAACTGATGTAGGCAAAGAACAAATAACTAGGTCCAAAAGCTCACCTAGCTATCCAAACCACCCTACAAGAGTTCACACAATGGAAGCAAACATTAGGAACATCAACCAAAGGAGGAAGAAGAGTGAAATATTTTTATTGATTCATCAAAATATCTTCATACATGCCTAGCTATAAGGCCTTCTGGGTTACGGCTAAATACAAATATATTCAGATTCAAAGATCCAACTACAAATTCACACTTTTAGTTCTACTCTCCAATCTACTCTCCCAAAAACTTGCCTAACTCTAAGTCTAAACACTCTATTTATACTTGCCAAAATATCTTACAAATCATTCTAGAACATTACATAAGAGGAAGGCCAACCCAACAATGGTCTGGACTCATCCCAAGAAAAGATCTTAACATAAATGTCGCGAACAAAATAAATCTTGCAAGTTAGCCTGCAAAAATCATGTCCAATTACTGGCACTCGACATACACTAGATAACTCAGCACATGAAGGAATGCTACAGTAACTCGGCATGTGAAGGAATGTTATAGTAACTCGACACATGAAGAGTGCTACAGTAACTTGGCACATGAAGAGTGCTACAATAACTCAGCATATGGAGGAATTCTACAGTAACTTGGCACACGAAGGAATGCTACAGTAACTCGGCACATGAAGAGTGCTACAGTAACTCGGCACATGAAGAGTGCTATAGTAATTCAGCACATGAAGAGTGCTATAGTAACTTGGCACTTGAAGAGTGCTACAGTAACTTGGCACCAACTTGCAAAATGAACAAAATTGAGTAGGATAACAAGGCAACCCAAGATGCTCCTACATCACTTGACTTTCTTTTTTGCCCCTTTTTCCCTTGATTCTACACCTACCCTTATGGTTGTTTATCTAGTAGTAAGCTCCTAAAAAACCACCAATTGTTATTACATAAACCATGTACTACCAATTTCCCATTGACCCACATTAAATATTAGAAATTTAATATTTTATCCAATATTAAATAATTGCACCAAATATTATGACAATGTTAAAATACAACTCATCAAGTATATCCCATGGGAACCTCTCCATGTTGCACACCCATCTAGGTGATCATAAGTGCAATATTACATACTAAAAATATAATAGTATAATATAAAAATATTATGCAATGTGTGCAACACACATAATCTCAATAATTTGTGAGTTTTTTGGGTGTGCTTTGTAAGGGTTTGTGTTTCTGGTTGAGTTTTTCATATCAGTTTGGGTTATTTTTGTATTGCAGCCATTTTGTCATTATAGAGGAGTGGGACAAGTTCATTAATCATCATTCTCTTTCTATGTGAGTTTTGATAGTGGTTTTGGTGTTTCCAGGTTATTAAAGCGTTATTTTTGGATCCTGATGAGCTTTGTATATGAACTCCATTTTGGAATTATTGTGTAGACTCTATTGCAGATTTGGAAGAGCCATTTTATAGGCACTATTCTGCCAAAATTTGGTTTAAAATTTTTACTTTCAGATTTACTAGTAATATGTGAAGTTGTGGAGTTTTTGGCATTGTTTTGAGTAGACTCAATTAGGTATTTTGGAGAAATTTGCACAATCATTTGAAATACCTAGTTGTTTGATTTTAAAATCTATTAAGAGGCTTTAAATATGATTAAAAAAATCAAGAAGAGGAGATTACATCCTTGTATTGTATTTTTATCTTCATCCTCTGCATCCATCATGGTGTCATCAATGTTCTCCTCTTTTGAAATGATCGTAAAATGTGAAGCCCCAATCTTGTTTAGCTTTCTAATTCTTGCCCTTCTCTCTCATTGATATTTTTCCTCCCCTATATGTTATAACCTCCTTAGCTATCATAACCTTGGCCTCTTCCTTCATTTATTTGATCACATGTTTGCACCAATCTTCAATTCAAATAATTCTCAACATGTCAAATTCATAACAAGACAAGAAAATAGTTTTTTAATAGAAAATTCCATCTACAAATCAAGACAATCAAACAATGATAGAATAGTCATTCAATCATTGAACTCTTTCCTTGTTGCCTTTTTTTTTTTTGTCCCAAATGATTTTTTAGAAATGAGTGCTCATTATTCAAATGAAATAGGTCATTTTTTATACATTGGGTGTCTATTTGTCAAAAATGGGTACCTGTCTCATCCTTAATGAGTCAAATCAAAATGGGTGCCCAATTTTTGAATTTTAAATAATGGGTACTTGTTTCTAATTAAGATATGTGTGTGAAACACACTACTACCTAATATTTCAATTTGGGATAGGATTTGTATGGGTTTAGTGTGACCAAGCCTATGCCTTGACCTCCAAAAGTTTTGCTAAGGCAATAAAATGCCTTACTTCTAGCTTGTAGTTTTTTGAGGGCCTTCTTGATTGAATTTTTTGATGAAATCAAAATCCATTAGATTCCTCACAGTCTCAAATTTGAAAATTTGAATTTCATAGTAATATGATTATTTTTACTATATTTTCATTATTCATTTATTAAAAGTGGTAGCTTAATGTAAAATAGTGAGGCTCACTAAAATTTTAATAATTTTTATTTTAGTTTTTTTTGAAAAATAAATAACATGACATCAATCTACATACAATTATCTTGAAAATAAAAAATAATTTTGAAAAAAATGTGAAATTTTCATTAATTTACAGTAGTCATACACTAGAAATCTTGAAAATGTACTTTATAGTCAATTGAAAATTAATTAACAATTTTTTTTTAATAAAATAATAAAAAATAATTCTTATCAACCTTTAGTGTCTTAGATATCTTCACCAAAGACTCACAAAAATTCAACTATTTAGGTCAAATATGGTGGGCATAAATAGGTGTAATATGGTCCTGAAACAAACATTTTGAAAAAGTGGTTTTTAAACATGCCTATCCAAAAATAATTTCTATTATGTGATTATTTAAATGAATTATATATTTTAAAAGGAGGATCTAAGAACTACATTTTCTATTAATAAAGCTTTTTGAGATTCAATCTCTAAGTGCCTCAAATTTTGATATCAATTGACATGAAATTTAAAAATCAATGAAAACACTTACACTTTTTGCCCAAAAGTTGCATTCAACTTCTTATAGTCACTCATATATGGAGCACTATCTTATGTGTTAATACTTTAGGATCTATAATAGATGTGTCACTTTATACGTTGTAAGAAATGGTTAATTTAACTTGGTTTCTATATAACTTTAATAAAGGTCAACTTTTTTGGTTAATGCAAATATGTAAGCAAAAAATGCAGTGCCTCTCCCATTTGATTTATGTAAGTCATCCCGATAGATGCAACATGATGATCTTTCTTAGTAAGTGACCATGATTAGGACCTATGAGTGGTCTACACCCTCAGAGTAATTTGATTATTGTTGCATTAGTTGGTTGATTATGTGTATGCATGATTGATGAGAGTATGGTTCAAGATTATCAATGGATGTTGTTGGATTTATTGTAATGTGCTTATACTATAGATATTTACATCATTCTTGCAATAAAATTTTATTATTGTGAAAATGAGTGATTTAAATAGATTATTTCAATGAAATTAATTAAATGATTATTTACATGATTTCATACATTGTTTCTTTGACTATATTATTATTGTGCATCTACACTTGATCTAGTTGTTTATTGTGCAAGACTTGCACTGCAACATTTGGGGTCAAATTGTGACAGCAATGTAATTTGTGGGTGATTTCATGTTTTTTTTTGCAATTTTCCTCGACATCATCACAATACCAAAACTGGCATCATAATTGCAATGTCAGCATGATTATAAACAAAACAAAAAACATGACACATTCCCCATTTTTTTTGATTGATTGTGGAGTTGTGTGTGAAAGAGGTGGAGAGCTCTGAACAAGGTTGGGGAGCTCTAAACATTATCATGCCCTTGTAATTAGTGCATTTCACTATCATGCCCTTGTGATCTCTACATTTTGTTGCAATGCCCTTGCACTCTATGATTTTCTTCAAGGGGAGAAGAGGTACCTATGTAAATTTCTATTGCTATTTTTTCTGTGAAGTAATTTTGCAACTCTTAAATTTTTTTGCTTCACTCAGGGGAAATTTTGACATATTCTCATATTTCAAAGATGTGATGTTTGAATTGCATTACTCCTTTCAATTTTTGTACAATTTTTATGGATAAAATTGTGTATCATTTGCAATGGCATACCACATTGTAGTTTGCAATAGGTGGCCCTAATCCCTAGTGCTTTGACAGATATTTTTAGGGTCTAAAATCAATTTTTTTCCTATCAATACTAGCCCCTAGCCCTAGTGTTTTTATCAAATGCATGACAACATGAAAATGTGGTGGCGGTTGCAGTGAAGGAAGGGAAACATTATTATTATATGAATGTTTACCATTTCCATCACACATAATTTAAGATTGAAGAGTGATCTTTACACAGTGGGCTTTTGGGGGTTTAAAATCAATTTGTTTCTACTTCTTTTCTTGGTTTTTTATCCACATTTATTATGGATTGCTTTCTTGTAGATGTCAATTTTCTCAGATTGGCTATGAGAAGTCTTGATAAAAATGTCTTTTTGAGCCTACAAATCTATTCAGATTGATTGTGAAGAGTCTTGACTTCAACAAATTCTGACATAAAAGTGTCTTCTTTGTTTAGATTGATTGATTGTGAGAAGTCTTGAATTCAACACAATCTGACATAAAAATACCTTTTCAATTTTGTTTAAAGAGATTGTGTCTTGTTACTTCACATGGAATTTTTTTTTGATCGAATACTGTTGTGAGAGGGTGTGTTTCAAGATAACAACTTTCTTGTGATTTTCCTTCTTGGGCATTTAAGATAGTTGTAGAGAGAATTGAAATTTTTCTCTTTTTTATACTTATTTACTTACATACCCATAATATGTTTAACATATTTGAAACTATTTTTTGGGGGTATATTTGTTAAATTTGGTTTGTAATGATTGCAACATTAGAACATTGTGCCTTACTTTTGTTTGGAAGAATTGGCATGATCTTTGGAAAAAAATGTGGAAATTATATCTATAATTATTAAAATATCATTTCAAAGTAAATTTTAAATAGTAAACTTTTTTTGGCATATAATTCTTATATTTGGAAGACATTGAAAGCTAATAAAAAATTAATTTGTGTTTACAATCTTATTAAACTATACTATTTTTGGGGATGCAACGAGTTGCCAATAGATTTTACACACTCTAAGGACATTAGTAAATTATAGTGCATATCCATTTTATAATTTAACATACACACACTTTATAATATTTGGTAGGTAAAGAATAGTCTTCATTAGGTGTTTTAGTGATGAAGTTCAAAAACTAGTGAAATAAAAAATATTTAAGAATTTACATCTTCAAGAAGAATAAAGAATGAAGTGACACAAAGGAGGATATTAACAAAGAGCATTATAAGAAGAAAACTTTTCATTGATTATAACATGGGTTTCATTTTGTCCATCCTCGTTTCTATCATGAGCTTGTTGATTATGGTTTATTTGAGATATTTTCTAATAACATGGAGGTAGTGCTATCAATAATGATGATTGTGAACAAAGGTAGTTAGGGTTAAGGGTCTTTTTGAATATTATAAGCAATGGAAAAGCTGAATATTATGCATAATAGAGAACATCTTATCTGGTGTAGTACAAGATTGAGTAATTGTACCTATAAATTTTTATCTTCTATAAGGTACATCATTGACCAATTGTGCATATAAGGAAATATATGCATTGGAATAGATGTGAGTGCCCCTTACAATTGATTTTCTATGATGGCAGATCTAACATATGTAATGCAACTCTTTACAGGCAGAAGACATCATTTAGTGGTATATGATTGTACATTAATATCTATGGGGGGTTATTCTTTAATCATATTTAAAGCAATTCAACAAAGGTAAAATGGATTTGTAGACAAAAAAATCAATTTAAAAGGTTGTGAGAACATTAATTGGATACAAACACCTATATCTATTTTTAACCAACAAGATGTGTGTGAATGGAATTGAACCACTCATGTTTGTTAGTACAAAACTAACAACATCCATTTCGATTGTCAACATATGGGAAATATTCAATGCTCACATTTAGACTTTCAAGTTTAATTTCCAACAAAATTGAATGATTTGGATATACATTGACTTGGTTCGGTGGCACATATTATCCTTCTTGCTAGTATTGGACAAACTATGTCAAATACTGACAGAATGCAACAACCCCAATATATATAAACAAATGCATTTGTTAGCTCCACCACCTTAGGCTACAATCCAAGTATGAATCATATGTCTTACCTATTATACATTTTTTGGATTCAAACCCAAGAAAACCAATTGAAGCATTAAAAAAACCCAATTGAAGGAATTCACTTATCTAGACCTACCAATACAAAGCCTGTATAAAATAGAAACCCTGACTAATTTTTTTTCCATACCCATGAAGAGTTACATATATTATATATTACATTGTAGATCTTGGGTCTTGTGATTTCAATGAGAGGAGAGACAAGATTCTTGTGGCACGCGCATAGGTGGATTTATTTGGCCTTTTTCATGAATGTTTTAATAAAGCAATTAAAGACGCAAAGCGTACAAAAGTTGTATAGGATGCCCAATATTTTAATATGGAAAACTAGTAAAATATGAGATCATTGTCATGGCTTTTACACTGGACCTAATGAGGGAAATGATATGTGTCATTTTCCTTTTTCATTAATGTTTTAATAAAGCAATTGAAGACGCAAAGCGTATAAAAGTTGTGTCGAATGCCCAATATTTTAATATGGTAGGCTAGTAAAATATGAGATCATTGTCATGGTGTCTACGTTGGACATAATTAGGGAAATCAACACCATGTTCTTGCTTCTGAGCTAACATTTTTGAGGTGCATTTTCTTGTAAAATATTAATTTTGTTGAAAAATTGTAAACTTATCAATGGGAGAAAGATAGTCCAAAAAAGTAATCAATATGAAATGGGAGATGTGGTGATGCGGTAGATGGAGATATAAATATAAGTAAGTATGTATGTGTATATGTATGTATGTATGTATGTATGTATATATGTATGTATATGTATATGCATATATGGATGAGTATATGTATGTATGTATGTATGTATGTATGTATATGTATATGTATATGTATATGTATATGTATATGTACATGTACATGTATATGTGTATATATACATACACACGCATATGTGTGTGTCTATGTGTATGTATATATACAAAGAGATCTTTTTTAAGGTGCTTATTACATCTTAGCACAACAGAAAAATTGATCCAGTTGCATACATATTCCAAAATGAAATTAATAAAATAATAAAACTCACTCAACCCATGCTAATTGACTTGCCTCAAGATCCTACACAAAAATAATGCAGACCAAGAAAAATGGGCAGAGTTCACAAGAAATTTTACAGAAACATATATAGCAGATATTTTTAGAAAGAAACAAGCCATAACCCAATTAAATTGGTCTAGTTATTGATTAGTTGGGTTGATTAAAAATTCTTATAGAATTTTCATTAGATTAGGTACAATAAAATAATCAATCAGTTGTTCCCAACTAGCCAAATAAAATACAATTTTCCAAGGTGATAATTTGCATATGTGATGAAGGATGCTTCCCATAATACCATAAATACATAACAAAAACAAAGAAACAAAAATAATTGTAAGAATAAAATATGGACTTCTTATTATCTCCACAAGTATAGAATTATAGAATTCACAATTATAATATGCTAACCCACATGGGCACCTTCACTACAGTAATTTGCAAAACAAATTTGTGAACTATCAACTAGAGTTGTCCTAGACAATGTTTGAGCATTTCTTAAATAGGTAATTTTATGTTGCCTGGGAAGGTTCTAGACATTCAAACTTAATACCTAGTGCTGAAAGACCCTAACAATACATATAAATTCATCCAAATACATTTTTTTTGGACGTTTTGGTCAACCCAACTTCAGAATACCATAACTCTTGAATCGTTGCTCTAATTGGCTATTATAACCACTTTTTGGAAACCCCAGCTCATGATCTACAAGGTTGGATCAACATAGGCACCCATCTATCAATTTTTTGGACCTCATCTGGGCACTTTAAGGCCTCCAATAGTGAGCCTGAAGTTTATATACCAAAATTGCAAACCAATAATCTGCAATAAATCCTTGAATACACATGATATGGAATTGAGCTTCAATTGGTAGGCTAATATATACAAGATGAATATCCACCTTTTAAATTAGGACATTCTAAGCTCATATGAAAAACTTAATAAAAATAGTAATTTCACTAAAATAGTAACCCCTCTATCTACTAGTCCTTATTAAAATAGAAACTGTTGAAATTTTTTTAAAAATTGGGTGATGCAAGATTCACCCATGATGCTCCTGCATCAATATGCAGATGCATCACTTGCATGCCAGGCATGAAATGCATTCCCCAACTTATAACAAATGATTGGATGTAAAGGTTCCATACATTGGCCCAATAATGGAAGCCAAGGATGTAACCATGCATGTATTGGCATAGTCTCCCTATGAGGACCCCAAGTATCTATTGTTATTGTTAATTTGGGCATCACTATATGATCCAGAATGTTATGAAGTACTGAAGCTGGTAGTAACATGTCCCATGTCTCTAGAAAATGTAGCATGGGTTTAGGGTTCCTTTGCTTCCAAGAATTTGTAGCAGCTAACCTTGTTGCTAGAAGAATAACTTTAGTGAAGAGTTGAGTGTAAGGAGTTGAAGAAGCAAGTTTTGCTTCTATGTAAATGTCATAATCATGAGGATCATTCCCTTGTAGAAGCCTATGCCATAATTTCATTACCTCTAAACCATGCAAAGGATGTTGAATTTGTTCCCAACCTTGAAACATTCTTATAAGCAATGGCAAAGCAAATGCAGATGCAATACATGACGAATTGCACAACTTATAGTTCTCCTGATATTTGGACTGTAAATTCTCAAAGACACTTGCAAGTGATTCCAATGCCATAGTACCTACCACAAAAATTTCTTAGATTCTATTCAGTGCTCCCATAATATCCTCTATGTTGTCTAGTTGTTTATGGCATGCAGTCTCTTTCTAAATCTGCTCCTTCTCTTTTTGGTATATTGCCACAGACTCTCTCGTGCCTTAGATTTTGATCAAACTTCTCAATATTAGCCTTTACCATATCTAAAGTCAACTTCACATTGTGTTCTAACTTTGGCATAGGTGTTTGATCCTTGATAGCTTTCATTTCAACATTCAAGTTTTCAAGATTGGTCAAGATCTTGCACAAAAATAATGCAAACCAGTAAAATGGGCAGAGTTAGCAAGAAATTTTACAAAAACATATCATAGAAGATATTTTTAGAAAGAAAGAAGCCATAACCTAGTTAAATTGGTCTAGTTTTTTATTAGTTGGGTTGATTACAAATTCCTCTAGAACTGTCATCATATTAGGTGCAATAAAATGAACAATTAGTTGTGCCCAGCTAGCAAGATCAAATACAATTTTCAGGTGATAAAATTGCATATGTAGATGTATGTATGTATGTATGTATGCATGTATATATATATGTATGTATGTATATATGTATATATGCATGTATGTATGCATGCATATACATATATACATATGTATATATGTGTGTGTATATACATACATACACACATATGTGTGTGTCTATGTATGTATATATATATATATATATATATATATATATACAGAGAAATCTTGTGGATTCTAAATTATGGATTATAAACAAAACAAAACAAAAAATATGACATTAATCATTCCCCATTTGTTTTGATTGATTGTGGAGAGCTATGCACGAAAGAGGGTGGAGAGCTCTGAACAAGGGTGGAGAGCTTTGAACATTGGTGGAGATCAGTACAGATCTAGGATTTTGTTATCATGCCCTTGTGATCACTGCATTTCGTTTTCATGCCCTTGTGATCTCTACATTCCGTTGTCATGCCCTTGTGATCTATGTATATGTATGTATGTATGTATACAAGTTGATCTTTTTTAAGATGCTTATTGATCCAGTTGCATACATATTCTAGAATCCAAATAATAAAACAATAAAACTCACTCAACACATAGCATGGCCACAGATGCGATGGCAATGCCTATTGGTAAGTAGATTCCATTTTTTCTCTTTCATTTTTCATGTGTTTATTTCACTTGAACTATTATTTCTTAGGGGGCATTTTGTAATATTGGATTCATTTTATGCAGGAGGAGATGAGGACATTCTTGGATGTACTCATGTTAGATGTACGAGAATAATAAAGAATTATGATGAATTGCTCATGAGTAATGAAGATGGACTTCACATGAGAGTATCCCAACTTCAAAGTACTTTAAAGATTGATCCTTTCTTAAATATTTTAGATGTTAATGGGGAATTTAGATGTTGGTGGGGTGGGGGGGGTGGGGCCAAATGAACTTCCACCTTCACATGGTTGGCCCTAATTAGTAGAGAATATTAAACTATTCTTGAAACCAAGTGAAGCTCAATATTAACTTATGATTGCATGACAACTAATTGTGTGAATCTCTTGGTTTTAGGCAATGCAGAAGGAGGTTATAGTTCAATATGCAATCTTAGTTCATATGCATACGATATTAGGTGGAGCTGAAAAATGCAACAGGTTTGCATTTTTTTTAGAGATCTTTAATTAGGTATTTTAAGTTATAGACCATCACAAACATTATAACTTTGACTCTTATAGGAAAGGGTAATGTCCTTAGCGTGCAAGCAAATCAAGACTTTCTATGTGTTGGTTTGCTAAGGACATTCTCTCAGCCATAGTAGCTAGAGTTATAATGTTCATGATAGTCTATAATTTTAAAAAGTTAATAGATCTATTAAAAAAATGTAAACATGGTGCATTTTTTCAGCTCCACCTATTGTACATGCATATAGAATGTAGTTGCATATGCATTCTCGAATCATAGTGGCATATTCTTATTTTGGATGCGACCAAAAAATGACATCCACTAGAAGATGGGAAAATGATGTCACTTTTGTATGTTTGGAACCTTTATATTTTGTCACACATATCCACATGAATATGAATATTTTTTCACATGTATCATTTAAGAACATTGTTTTCTTCATATTCTAGGTTGAAATAGGTATATTTTTTTCCATTGACCATGAGGATAAGTTTGTATCTAGACAAAGAAAACTAAGTAACTTTTCAACAATTTCATCATCTCAAGATCACTTCTTAGACTCCTGCATGAGTATCTTTGTTTATCTTTGAAGATTTGATAGTGTTATGGGTTCCTATTTTGAAATGGATACATGCGATCAAGCATTCTTTTAACTCTTTGTTAGTTAATGTTGCACTTGCAGCTGAACTTAATAGCTGGAGAGGAAGTTGAAATAGAGTATGAAGTAGATGGTTGGTTCTATGTGAGCAAACATATTTAATAAAAAATAATGCATTGCATCTCTAAACCAGCCTATTTTAATGGTTAACCTTTTATATATCTAAACTATTTTAGGTAAGGAAAAAACAACCTTGAAGAGATGGTAAAATGGCTAGATTGGTCTATGTGCTTTATGTGATCCCTTCCTAGAGCATTTTTTATGTAGAAAAGAAATAGATATGTAGCCCTTCTCTCCCAATATTATCTAAATTTAGTTATGATCTAGCCTTGTCCTATGTGCATTATTGCCTAAGTTTTGGTAGTTTTTTTTAAAAGTAGATGTGCATTTAAAAAATAATGGCTTTATGTAGATCCATCGGTGTTTAATTCTTTTATATTTCATCCTCAAGTCATCTATCTCCATGTTGTTTTCTACAAGTTGATGTGCTTTCATGCAAGCGTAAAGTAATAGTTGCTTCAAGTAAGGAATTCTCCCACTTTATATGTGCTCATTTTTTTGGTCTAATTGAAGGATATTGAGTTGATTGTGGATATAATCCTATATTCTATTGTAATATATTCATTACTTTTTCCATCTCAATCTTTGCAAAACATTTTTTAGAAGTAGTCACACTAATGTGGTAGTTTATTGCATGACACTCTTATGTACATGTTCATTGTATTGTAATACCAATTTCATACAAATTTTTACTCAATGTTGTTCTTGGAACTGTCTATTATGTAAAATACAGACATCATAGTATCAATTTTTTATTTTGATTGGATGGATTTCTAGACACGTCAAAGAGTTCTTTACAAGGGGACTGGTTTGATCCATTAGTTGTGAGAAGTTAGAATGATCATTAACCAAATAAACTATCTTTAAAGGTGCTCTACTACAGAAAGATTAACTAAGTGTGAGGTTGGTAAAAGGCTTCTTGTTAACGCCTCCATTAATATGATATTATGTGAGGCTAACAATTTTTTGATATGCATAGAGAGTTATTTTTGTGTTGGGCTATAAGTATTAAGAGAGATGATTATGTACATCAATAAAAAATATGGGTGTTGTGTAAGTTGGTATGTTGATTGCTACTGTATAAATAAAAAATAATTATGTGTTGAATGCTTTTCACAATACTATAAATCAAAGCTAGATCGTGTTTATCCCTTGGAGTGACTTCCTCATAGCTGACATCTTCCTTATAGTTGGTCTAAAAAATAAAATTATTATGCATAACCTGTAGAAGAAAATAAATGACAAATATTGGGGGAAAATATTAGTACATTGCATGTAACGAACAAACGAAATGCTAATATGCATTCTATCTACAAACTAAAACCTGATTTGAAGACCATTTAAACAGTTGTTAAACCAAAACTATAAGCATGGGAATGTTGTAAAGATACATTTAGATTGTGAGAATTTGGATAAAATCAAAGGTCGGTATCGATAGGAAGGACATCCAAATAATGAGAAAAATAGTGATTTTCCTAGTTACAAAATGAAGTGACAGTGTAAACAAAACTGAAAAGGGTGGTAAGTCATTTTTACGAGACAATACTGTCACATGAAGTTCAAAAATAAATGAGAAAATTATTTCAAATAAGGGCATGTAAGTGATTCAAAGGAATCCATGTTACACTAAGAGAAGTAAAAAAACAATGGAAAAGATTTTTTATTCAATACATTAAAAATAGTGAATGCATGTGATAAAACACAAACTACTTTCTTAGAATTTGACAAGAATTTACCTATCATAACTCAGTTGCTACCTATTTCTATTGAATTAATGGGATAAATGATTTCACGTATCATAATATGTTTCTTGGTTTTTTACTTATCCTTGGTGAAGTCTGGCTTGCAAAGCTGCTACCAATTCTTACACTGGGTGTTTTTGAATCCTTCTTTCTAACTAATGAACCAAATATGTTTTACAACTCACTTAGATTTTCCTTTATAGAAGCATGCCCTCCAAGATTTGTAGAATTGAATTTGGGGCTCACCAAAGCTTTCTTTTTTAACAGATCTGGTCTTTTTTCTGTGGAGCTAGTGATGATTCTTTAAAGAAACTTCCAGTTGGAGGAGTAGCTATGGGTGAATTAAGTTTTACTAAGTCTATTAGAATATTCTTGGTACTAAGAATATTTTTCTTATTCAATGAGCTAAATCCTTTTTGAGTTATATTCATTGTAGTATGATAATCCATATGCTCCTCCTCAATCAAGCTTTCATCCTCAATAGGAAAACATCTAGTATGTTCTTGAACTTGCTTTGCAAACAAGTTGGAGTCTGTGTCCAGGGAATTTGTGATAGTTATGTCAAATAATATTCCACCTGCATAGGTTAATGAATCTGAATAATCAATCTCTGATGGAAAGTGATCACTAGAGTTTAAGGAAAGATAAGCCCATTGCACATCTAATGGTGTGTAATTTCTACACTTCAACATTTGATTTACTGGAGTGAATGAGTGAAGAGCATTGTGAAAATATGTAGCTTTCTTATCCCTACTCACAAGGTTATCCATTTCTCAGCACTTTATAGGCTTTCCTTCTATTGTGTAAGTCTTCCCCATTTTGAATCCCTTTGATATTTCTATTTCATGTAGGGACCCTAATCTTGTGCTTGGAAAAAGATTGGCATGACTAGTTGAATCAACATCATATTTTGTTGAGGAATACCTGTGGTAAGACTCCATCATGCCTTGCATCCCTGGAATGTCTTCCAAACATTTTGCAAGTCTATCATTTGCAACTTCACTCAGACAATCTACTCCCAAACTAGACTGTGGTCCAAATTGATTGGAAGGCTACTTATTAACTGCAACTAGCTCACTTAAACCATGCTGACCCACTTTTGTAACCACATTTTTTTTAATTTCAAGTGTCCTTTCAATGTCACCTTTTTCCATGCCACCTAGCCCCTTTTGGAAAGAGAACTCTGAGGCATAGGTCCATGTCATTCTCAGATCTCTTCACCTACTTTACTTCTATTTTCATATGATGGCTAGAGATTGAAGCGTCTCTGATAGAAAAAGTAGCCTATGCATTAAAAGCAACATATTTTTTTAATCCCTTTGATATTTCTATTTCATGTAGGCACCATAATCTTGTGCTTGGAAAAGGATTGGCATGACTAGTTGAATCAACATCATATTTTGTTGAGGAAAACTTGTGGTAAGAATCCATCATGCCTTACATCCCTAGAATGTCTTCCAAACATTTTGCAAGTCTATCATTTACAATTTCACTCAAACAATCTGATGCCAAACTAGACTGTAGTCCAAATTGATTCGAAGGCTACTTATTAACCATAACTGGCTCACTTAAACCATGCTAACCCACTTCTATAACCACATTTCTTTTTATTGAAGGTGTCCTTTCAATGTCACATTTGTCCATGCCACCTAGCCCCTTCTGGAAAGAGAACTCTGAGGCATAGGTCCATGTCATTCTCATATCTCTTCACCTACTTTACTTCTATTTTCATATGATGGGTAGAGATTGAACCCTCTCTGATAATAGAAGTAGCCTATGCATTAAAAGCAACATTTTTTTTAATAATTCACCTAGTCGTTGCAATTGCAATAGCGTATTCTGATGACTAGCCATCACTTGCACAACACAATTGTCACAATAGTGTCACAATTACAATGGCCAGTCTCAAAAAATGAATGTTGCTTGCACAGCATAGTTGTTGCATAGATGTTGCAATCACAATGACATACTAGAAGCTTAAAATGTCATCATTACAATGACATACTATCACAATTGCGATGTTTTGAACATGAACTCTTGTCCCTTCCTTCTTCCAAGTTATGAAAGTGTCATCTATCACTATTACAATAGATACCCTAACTACCTCAATTTGTGATTGTAAAAGTTATACGATCGTTTGATGGGAGCCAATTCATGGTTATGTCGCTTGGGCGATGGGTAGATGTCGTAATTACAATGGTCTATCATTGCAATTCAAGTCCAAAATGTAGTAGTATTATATCTTTGGAAATGACATGTGGAGTTAGTGATTCAACTATTCATACCTAGCCAATGTCATCCCTATGTGGGTGACGTATCTTGTTTAATCAAAATAATAAATCCTCTAATTAATTGGTGAAATTTGGATTCATTATGCATTTGTGATTAGACCGTTGTGCATGTCTCTTTATTGAGGAATCTGCATTGGTCATGGAAGTTTTAAAATATTGTGATTTAATAGTTTAATGAGAATTTTATTTATTTAAATATATTTCTATTCTCGACTAATTTGTCATAGTTAATTTGCAAGCAATTAGAGTTGCCAAATTTATTTGGGTTAAGGAAGCTAATTAGATTATTTAATTTAAATTATCTAATTTATATGTCACTGTATAAAAGTGCATATGTTGACTAAAAGTGAGTTTATTTTGACTTCTCAATTTGGAAAATCAAGATTTTGGAGAACATCCTCCAAAGCCCCCTTGTGACTCTTTATTGTTTGGATCATTGTGAAATATTGGCTCAATGAATTAATACAAAATTGGTCTCATTGGATTAGTAGTAGGATGATCTTCATTTGTCAAGTGTTTCATCAGATTTGGTGGTCCATTTATTTTAATATGGATTTTTCCATTTTTCCCTCTTGGCTGCAAGGTAGTGCTCTCTCATTTAATTAATTTGGCTCCATTTTAGTTCCCATTTTTTATAGTAAATTCAGTGGAGATTGAGAATTAGTTTTCCCCTCCATTTTGGTATGCTAGCTCTACCCAGTTGGATGGGTACAAATAATTGAGTATTTTTAGGGGTTTTAGTTTGAATTTTTATGTCGTTATGCTGGTCATTTTTACATATGGTCTTGGAACTTGATTTTTATTTAATTTTTAGGAGTTTGGAAACCATTTGGATAGTTTCATCAATTTTCAAAAACATTGATTTTTGAGCAATTTTTACATCGCCTCATTTTACGTGTCACCCAATTTTCTCTGGTATTTCTCAACATTTATTTTTGTCATGGATTTGGAATTTTATTAGG
This sequence comes from Cupressus sempervirens, assembly GCA_028749045.1. Lineage (NCBI taxonomy): Eukaryota > Viridiplantae > Streptophyta > Pinopsida > Cupressales > Cupressaceae > Cupressus > Cupressus sempervirens. The sequence goes on along the minus strand of CM053787.1, from coordinate 276,714,577 downwards.
TTTCCAAACTTACCATAGCTCTACTTTACCATCATTGGGATTTATGTAGAACCCATACTCCTAGATTTAGGCAAGTTGAGTGAGTTCATGATGCCCAATAATTTTTCATTAGGATTCATGTCCAATTCATACTCTTTGACATAGGTTGGTTAAGTGAGATTATTATACTTGTTTCATTGTTTCATTTCTCATATCCAACCCTGGAATTGGTATTATGTGATCTCATTCATGAAGATAGTTGTGCCCACACATGAGCACATGTATGTGTGAATGACAAGATCTTGTGAGACCCAAACTCCTAGATTTAGGTTGATTGAGGGATTGTTCACTTGGGGGTTGGGTTGGGAACTTGCATTCCCTACGGTCACTCATCATGTGATGACCATGGGTAAGTAGTGTTAGTTTCTCTAATTTTTGTTGTCTATTAGTATCAAACACTTAGTCATATATAAGGCAGAGTCATTTGGTCATCATTGCAACTGAGTTACTCTATATAGGTCAAGTCATGAAAAGACTTATAAATAATCATGTATAAGTTGAGCTCTATAGGAGTCGAGAAAGTCCTTAGTGACTGAGTACTTCCATATAAGCCAAGTATAGTTAATTTTGAGTAGACAGAGCACATCTAGATGTCAAGTCATATTGAAGGAGTCGAGTCAATTAAGGTCATGTAACATCAAGAAAAATAGTTACGACTAAGCATCAAAGACAATGTGTGATGAGTAACACGGAGTGAACAAGATTGTTTGAACTGGTACAAAATTTGAGGTCAACCATTTTGAGCTGACATGTAAACAACATTTAATGATTGTAGAGTTTGTTACAACAATTATTACACATTTTGATGTGGATCACTGATCCCTATGAAGGGAGGAAAACTAATAAAATGAAGAGGAAAAAGGGGAAACATCTACAAGACTCTACAAATGTCTTTAAAAAGAAAGATTCAAATCCTATTTCGATATAGATGAGATGAAGGAAGTGAAGTGTGTGTATAAGAAGAACAAGAAAGAGAAGTACTATGTGAAGGAGTTAGGGTTTGGAGGCTACAAGTGATAATTATGAAGTAATAGAGTTAGTGAACTAATGAAGAAATGAAGGGCATAATAAAGACATATCAGATCAGAGATTGGAAGGAGGAGATCCATAATCAAAATTGTAAGTGTAGACTAAAGGATCAAGTATTGAATCAGTTTTGACAGATTGAATCAAGGTTAATCTCTTAACAAAGTGGTTTTAATAGACCTTTATAAATCTCTTAATAGATTCCTTACTTTATTGTAAGTGTTAAATCATTTAATCAAGGTAGACCTAACAGCCTTATAAAGCTCCTAATAGAGTAGACCCCTCAGAGGGTAGATCATCAGAAGGTTATCTTTGTTACTACAATAGTGAATATTTGTGGGTGTCATCCCCACCCCAGTTTTACCTTCACCTTGGAGGGTTTTTGGGTAACCAAAATCTTTTGCATTATATGTTTAGATTTTCATGGATGTGATATATAGTTAGATTTACTTTAGTGTTTGATATTCAATTTATGTTAAGCATAAGCTAGATATGAGATGATTAATTCAATGAATAGAGTCAATTTTTTTTTAATGTTAAAAGTTTTATACATCTTGATTCACTCTCCCCCCACCCCTCTAGATATCTCAATTTCCCAATAAAATCCCAATAATTGGTATTAGAGTGGTGGAGTGGCTTCTCTCATGTACCCTAGCCCAGAAGTAGCTAACAAGGCAACATGAAGAGGTTCTAACAAGTGATAACTAAAATTAATAAATGGGAAATACAACTTAATGATCAAATAAGAGACCACTTGTACAATATGTGGCCTCCTAGGGGAGTTGAGATATACCATACAAGGGCACAACATGTGGCCTCTTGTTGGCATTGAGCCATGTTAGGCATGTGGTATCCTCAAGGATTTGATCCATGCCAAGCATGTAACCTCCCAGAGGGAGTTAAGCCATACCACATTTAGCTTGGTCTTTCTGATGCCAAATGACTTACACTTCACTTGAATCCCTACATAGTTATCCTTAGTGGGTTTGGCCAGTGACCTGTTGTATTGTATTATCTTCATGACCATATAGATGTTGGTATCATGTACTTGATTGGAATGAGTGTTACTCATGGGTGATCGTCCTTTGTAATTGTGGTTAGGTAGTTATCTATGTTAGCATGATGGGTGTGGGCATGAGGGAACCACGTGGTTGGGAGGTGTAACTACCTATATAACTACTAGATATTGATGTACAGAGATGGTTTACTTCTAGTTTGAGGCTGGTGTTGGACGCTCACTTGGTACTTTAGTGTATTTGGAGTATGTTCTCTTGTGATGTATGCTTTACTTGAGACACATTTGATATCATATTCAGATGATGTTTAACATGTTACTTAATGCATTTCTTTATCATGATGTTGTATAATATTTCTTAGTTGAGACTTCTTACTACTACTTTATATTAGTGATGTTATTGGTCGATTAGCATGTTAGATGTTTCTTATTTCATGTGATGTTAATGGATGGATTATTGCTAAGAAAGATCTCATGAGACAACTCCAACGATCTTGTTGGAAAACTGAGACTCGTACTCTAAGGTATGGTTAGGGCCCTTGAGATCTCATGATGTCATTATGATAGGGAGGAAATGAGAATGGTTGAATTGAGTTGGTTATATCACATGTGTATTCTTTCCTTTTCACTACGATGTTGTTTATGCTAATTTTGCATGTTAATGATGTTGATTAGATGGATGTAAGTATTACAATGTGTATTTTATCTTTTTTAAAGTTCTTAGATTTACTTTCATGGTCTTGAGTGATCATTCCTCAATTTATGTGGATCTAGCACTCCCTAGAGTGGAGGTTTCATGTTTTCACGTGTTCCTTCTTGCATTCTTTTCTTGCTGTTAGTTTTCAATCACCTCAAATGGGAATTCTCTCCTATGACATAGAAAAGTCTTGCATGAGTATGTCTTTACTGATATGGTAGAGAAAATTCTTGTGTGATCTTGGAAGGGAAACTCACCTAGTATGTGGGGAAAGCTTGTGTGAGATTAAATATTTTTCTCACACGACAGACCGAGGGTGTCTATGCTTCCCTTCTAGAAGTTTTAATGTTGGTTTTGAATACCCTTTTAGGTTCCCCATCTCGCTAGACCAACCAAGATTATTTTTAGGGTGTATAAAATATATCATTTAAGTATAAGTTTCTTATACCTCAAATATATTTTATATATGTGACGATTCATTTGAGATAAGTTCTAACTTTCAAGGAGTTTAGATAAAGATTCAAGATTTCTTCAGCTGATAGGATTTCAGACTTAGAATTATTTTAGGATTCAACATTTTTCTTTCACCAGGGTGTCTAGTAGATGAGTGGTTGCAACCTTGAGCCCTCATCTTGTGCATGACCATTTGAGGCTCTCTACATACAATTCTTGATTATGTTATGGTTAGTTGGAAATGGAGTTGTATGTTTAACCATGCTAGGAACTTTTACTTTGGACTTAAAAAAAACATCTCCTTTAGGTATTCTCATTATTTGTGTGATCTTTGATTCTAAGTTATCATTTGGTGCTTAGGGATCTTTGGAAGTATTTGTAATAATTCCATTGGTGTAGGTGGACATGTGAGTTTAGCCATGTTCACTATTTTATTATCTTTAGTAGATGTTTCATTCTTGCACTTGGTTACTTTATGTTGTTGTTGAGTAACTTATCTTAAGAAAAAAATTATTCAATGTGTATTTTTTCCTTGTGTTCCAAGGATCTATGGGCATAGTATTACATTTGCTATCAGAGCCCACGTTCAAACATTTGGATCTTTGTGTATATGTTTCCCATATGGTTGATGTTGTGATTGTGTGAGTGTTAGTGACTCTTTGAGAGCTCATAATTTCTTGTTGCTTAGGTACCTACTTGGGATGAAATTTCTTATCCAATAGATGTGACTCAAGTAATGTGAGGAGAAGGAAGTGATTCTTTCCTTATTACATAGATGGAATTGATGTACCTTAGTATGGCTAGTTTCTTGTGTGACCCTCTTAGATGGAGCCACTGATTGGTGTCCATGTTTTGGCTTTGATCACCTTTTGTATTGCTCCTTGTAGAGTAAGGTGTATTAGTTTCCTCATGTTCTCCTATTGAAAGTAAAGAAATGAAATGTATTTTTAATTCATTTTCACTTCATGATGATATTGAAATGGTTCCTTTTTGTTGAAAGAAATTACTATGTGTTGTGGAATCATTGTAATGAAAATAGTAAATTTAGTGATAGAGAATGAGATAGTGTGTTGCATTCGATAATTTGGGTTAATGACTTACATCCCAAAATTGCTTGTTTCTTAATCTTATGAAAGTTGTAGAGATATTTTTGCATATCATATGTTTCATTTCATGGAAAAGAATTAGAGAAAATGTATTTATGCATATGCATGAGGTCATTGACAGTATACTATCTAATGTGTGTGAGTGTGTTCTCTAATGTTTCTAGGATGATGTATTCCTTAGAATCATGTGGTGATTCATCCCTCTTGTCTGGTTGTTCTCATTCATCGCATGTAATGTGATTGGATTGAAGCCTTATTTTATTTGGTTGGTAGATCTTTCCACATGTTATTTGGGCTAGCATTAGTTTTCAGTATTTTCCTTGCTTGGATTAGTCATCAAAATTATCTATCTATCTCTTGTGACAATCATCACCTTGACTTATTGTTTAAATGTGCACTTTTGGAGATTATTGTTGGAATTGGCAGTTCCCCCATTTGGGATTTTTTATTTTTGTTTGATGGTGACTATTTTCAATGTCTTTTACTCTCCAATTGTGTGTTGTGACTCTATCATGTTCATTTTAGACTGTTGATAGGATGTACAAGGGATAACATTGCGGAGAACATACTAGTGTGTTGTTAATTAATATAAAGTTGTAGCAAAAATTCATTTTGATTAAATGATGATAAATCTTTTGTTGTCATTTTAAAGAAAAATAAGGTTGATAAATGTACGTACTTGTTAAATGGTTATTTGTTCTTGCTACTTGCTTTGAAAATAGTTTAGCTCTAATGTTCTTAACTATTTGTAAGATGGATGAATTAATGTTGGTTGTTCTAAATGAGATTATATGGCTTGAGAAATTTTTTTACTAGTTTATCTAGATGTATGGTTTGTGTCAGCACTCCTCTTCTCTTGTGGCTCTGAACATTTTGTTGTTACATTCTTTGGAAACTAGGATTTTGAGTGGTTTATCTTTACTTGTACTATTGATTTGGTAGGTACATGAGGTTTTTGTGTGTTATTGGATTATATTTGGGCACTTGGGGTGCTTGGTTTCTATTCTTGGATTGCAGGCTTCCAAGAGTAAGCCTAGTCTTTGGTCGGGGGGGTGATGTAGTCCCTCTCCCATTTTATTTTTATAAGTCATCCTAATGGATGCAACCTTGATGATATTCCTTCATAAGTGATGATGATTAGGACCTGTGAGTGGTCTACACCCTTGGGATAATTTGATTATTGTTGCATTAGCCAATTGATTATGCTTATGCGTGATTGATGAGAGTATGGTTTAGGACTCTCGATGGATATTATTGGATTTATTGTGATGTTCTTATGCTATATATATTTACATCATTCATGTAGTAAACTTTAATTATTGTGCAAATGAATGATTTAAATAGATTATTTCAATTAAATTAATTAAATGATTATTTATGCGATCTCACTCACCATTTCTTTGGCTATATTATTATCATGCATCTACACTTGATTAATTTGTTTATTATGAAGGATTTATATCCTCGATAGTTGCATGTGGAGTTAGTGATTTGATTGTTCATACCTAGCCAATGGAATCAATGTATGAGAGATGTATCTTGTTTACTTAAAATAATAAACCCCCCAGTTAATTGGTAAAATTTTGATTCATTATGCATTTGTGATTAGACCTGTGCATGTGTCTATGCGTTGGGGAATACACATTGGTTGCGAAAGTTATTAAAATATTGCAATTTAATAGTTGGATGAAAATTTTATATTTGATTTAAATTTATTTTTATTCCTAATTAATTTTTCATAGTTAAATTCTAAGGAATTAGAATTGCAAAATTTATTTGGGTTAAGGGATCTAATTAGATTATTTAAATTAAATAATCTAATTTATATGTCACTTTGTAAAAGTGCATATATAGGCTTAAAGTGAGTTTATTATGACTTCTCACTTTGGAAAATCAGGATTTTGGAGCAAATCCTCCAAAACCCCCTTGTGAGCTTTTATTATTTTGTTCATTTTGGGAGATTGGCTCAATGGATTGATGTGAGAGTAGTCTCCTTGGATCCGTAGCAAGAAGATCTTCATTTGCTGAATGTTTTGTCAGATTCAGCTATTGATTTATTTTACTATGGTGGGCTCTCGCATTTAATTATTTTGGCTCTATTTTAGTTCTTGGTTTTGATAGTAAATTGATTGGAGGTTGAGAGCTATTGTTCCCCTCCATTTTGGTATGCTAGTTCTACCTAGTTGGGTGAGTACAAATAATTGAGTGTTTTCAAGGGTTTTAGTTCAAAGTTTTATGTTGTTATGCCAAGCATTTTTGCATAAAAGCTTCTCAATTTTTATTTCATTTTTGGGATTTTGGCAACCATTTGGATAATGAGTTTTAATTTCTTCAATTTTTGATATTGTTGATTTTTGAGTGATTTTTACACCATCTCATTTTGTGTGCCACCAAATTTTCACAAGTATTTCTTGACATTTATTTTGGTCATAGATATGGAATGTTGTTAGGTTTCTAATCTAACCATAGTTTTACTTTACTATCATTGGGATTCATGTAGAATCCATACTCCCAAATTTAGGTCAATTGAGTGATTCCATGATGCTCGATGATTTGATATTGGGATTCATGTCAAATCCATAGTCTTAGATATAGGTTGATTAAGTGAGATTGTTGTAATTGTTTCATTTGTTACATTTCTCATATCCTACCCATGCATTAGTATTATGTGATTACATTCATGAAGATGGTTGTGCCCACACATGAGCACATGTGTGTGCATAGGATGAAATCTTGAGAGACCCAAACTCCCAAATTTAGGTTAGTTGAGGGATTGTTCATTTCAAGGTTGGGTTGGGAACTTGTATTGCCTACAGGCACTCATCATGTGATGACCATGAGTATATAGGGTACACAGTGGAGTGGCTTCTCTCATGTACCTGAACCCAAAACTTGTTGACAAGGTAATGTGAATAGGTTCTAAAAAGTGATAATCAAAATTAATAAATGGGAAATAAAACTCAATGGTAAGATAAGAGAACACTCATACAATATGTGGCCACCTAAAGGAGTTTTTCCATATCATAGAGGGCACAACATGTGTCCTCTTGTTGGAGTTGAGTCATGCTAGGCATGTGGCCTCTTGGGGGAGTTGAGCCATGCCAAATATGTGGCCTCTTAGGGGGAGTTGAGTCATACCACATTTATCTTGGTCTTTCTAGTACCAAGTGACTTACACTCCACTTGAGTCCCTACATAGTTATCCTTAGTGGGTTTGACCAGTGACTAATGTACTACATTATCTTCATGACCATATAGATATTGGTATCATGTACTTGACTAGCACATGTGTTAGTAATGGGTGATTTTCATTTGTGATTATTGCTAGGTCACTATCTCCATGAGCATGATGAGTGTGGGCTTTAGGGTACCATGTGGTTGGAATGCATATCTATCTATACCACTACTAGAGACCGATGTACAGAGATGGTTTAATTCTAGTTAAAGGATGGTGTTGGATGCTCACTTGGTACTTCAGTGTATTTTGAGTATGTTCTGTTTTGATTTTTGCTTTACTTGGGATGCATTTGATATCATGTTTAGTTGATGTTTAGTATGTTACTTGATGCATTCCTTTATCTTGATGGTGTATCACATTGCTTAGTTGAGACTTGTTACCATTACTTTGGATTAGTGATGTTATTTCTAGATTTTCATGTTAGATGTTTCTTATTTCATGTGATGTCAATGGATGATTTATTGGTAAGAAAGATCTCATGAGAAAACTCCAACAATATTTCTTGGCAAATTGATATTCATGCTTGGGGGTATGGTTAAGGTCCTTGAGGTCTCATGATTCCATTATGGTAGGGAGAATAAGCATAGTTTAATTGAGTTGGTTATATCACATGTGTGTTCTTTCCTTTTCACTGTGATATTGTTAATTCTCATTTTGTATATTGGTGATGTTTATTAGATGGATGTAAGTATTGCAATGTGTATTTTAGCTATGTTTAAGTTCTTAGATTTACTTTCATGTTGTTGAGTGATCATTCCTTGATTTATATGGACTTGGTACTCCCCATTGCTTGGTCAATTAATTGATATAGAAACTAGAGCTTACACTAATGAATTATAGATTGGACATCCTTAACTAGCATACAAATACTCCATTGAACTCATTTAATTTATCAACCACAGATATAGACTTGAAATGGTATCTGTGAATTATATGTGGTATACCCTCCTAGTTGCCATTACTAATCTATGATAATAGAAATGCTAAACTTAATGAAAAAGGAAATACTTAATCTTAAGTATGATATTCAAAAGTTAATCTAGAGTGTGGGAATTGAAATACAATCAGGATTCTACATTGTTTTCCTTTGTTACAAGAACAACCAAATAGTTATTTTACCAATGGCTGCAAGAGCAATAGAGTTCTATCTAATTTTAAAAGAAATGAAATACAACTCCTACTAATTAGATTCACTCACTAAGTGGGCCCCCTTGTATGAGATAATAAATATAAACTCAAGATAAAGTGTTTAAAATTAACACTATCATTTTATTGATATTGAACCATCAATAATACAAACTGAAAATAATAGACTATATATTGAATGTTTTTGTAAATTGCAATCACTTATTAACTAACTCTAGAGATTTTAATCAATAGCTTATTTATAACATCAAAGGAAAACCAACTTCCCTAAATCTAGGATCCTTCAACAACAAGAATTTAGCAACGTCATTAGTAAAATATATCAACATAGAACATGTTCTTCTTAACTAAACAAGTCTTCATCAAATGTAGCACACCATAACTTTGGATTTGTGCATGAGCAATTCATAGTTACATTAACCTAATCTTCTACTAAACTATAGGTATATGGAATCCAATTGAATTTTTCATTACTACCCTTGATCATGCTCCTTGTAGTTATCCTTGAGTTGTTCTTGCAAGAGATTAGTACATGTGCCAAATATCGAAACGTACATTCATCTCAATAATTCATAGACAACATAAAATACATAGATAGACTAATCCTTTCTTACAACGCATGGCTAAAAGAACCTACCCCATAAAATTTATAAGGAAGAAAGTAATTTATCTACCAATACACACACATATGATCTCATTTATCCATATAAGTTCTACTTATATCATTGTATTTAGGAAACCATATTATGTCTTTAGAATCATAGAAAAGTACATTAACTATAGGTTTATATAGAGCATATGATAAAAAAAAATTGGAACTTAAAGGAAAATAACCTTCAAATAATTATAAAACCTATAAAACTATACTATTTTATATCCCCATCATTCCCCCAAACTTAAAGTCTTGTTGGTCCTCCAGCAAGTATATGGTTTCTTACACAAGCTCTCATTCTAAAATCTATTGCAATGTTCACTCCCACCCCTCTTTGTCCTAGCTCCTATAGTATCATTAAAGTCCCTCACCTACTTCAAAATTTTCATGTCAACAACTATATCATGTTCATTTCTATATTCATAGATGCCTAAGAGTGGATGATGAAGCAAAGGGGGGTGAAAGCTAAGTGAAATCCAAAAACTTTGTCTGACCCTTCCCAATAGTACATACCATGGAGCCCATATACTTGCCATAATAAATTTTTGAGGTGAATGTGGATCTCGAAACTATAAATCATGGGGAAGTCTTATCCACCTTTGGATAATTGATCTTTCTTCTTCATGTAGCTCTCTTGCTTGTAACTCTTCACACTCTACATATGCAATATTTTTGAGAGGCTTAATATGTTTCTTCCCTACTTTGATAACTACTATTTTCAACCAACCATAGTAATAATTTCTTGGATCCCTTGCTTTAGGCCCAAGAAACAAAGGTGATGTCATTTCCTCTTCGTCGCATGGCCTAGCTTGATTTTTCCTATTTATTTTGTTTTGGACCCAAGGCATAAATTCTCTTTGTTAAATGTCTCCTATATACATCAAAGTAATTGAATTCATGTCATCTAGAACTACTAGATTATATATGTCTAATAATACACCATTTTTTTTAATTACTACAGGAGAATTTTGGAATGAATCATCACATTCATGTGTTGTATTCAAAGAAGGACTAAGACCTTGAAAAATACTTATCATTTTAAAATTCAACATTTGTTCTTGTAGGAACAGAGTGTACACATGTGCTAGAGGCCTACATTGTAATAACTAATTTATCAGTGTGGTGATATGAGTGACCTTATCCTTGAGAATCAAGATCTCATCCTCTTTGTCCAATAATTCCCTCAGTTTGTTATTGATAATCTGCTAAAGTCTATTTTTCTTTTCCAACCACATGGTGTTTTTCATCAAATATTTTTGGTATAAACTCAATCTTGTTGCTAATGGTGTATTGAGATATGGAGGAGGAATTGGGCTTTGATTATTAATATCAATCCATCTAGATCTTATAGTTTTTGACATTGACTTCAATTTGTCTATTAGTGATGTAACACTTAGTCAATCGGTTACATTGCTACTGAGCTCTATAGTTACTACTGAGCTTATCATTCATCTAGCAGTGTTAACCAAGTGTTTCAGTTGCAACTGAGCTAAGTAATCAGAATTTAATTCATGCTAAGCTTTACAGTTTCTACCATGCATTTGAGATTGTTTATAGTATAGCTCAAGAGTAGCAGAGTCTATTGAGAAGTGATGAAGATCTTAGTTTTAACTAAGCTTTGTAGTGTGAACCAAGATCGTAGTGTTAATGAAGTGAATGTAGTGTTGACCATGTCATGCAGTGTCAACCAAGTGATTCAGTATCTATTGAATTTCTCAACGTTCACTAAGTTATACAGTGTTGACTGAGTTCATGCTACTTGAAGTGATCAGTATGGACCAAGTGCTAGAGTTTTCTGAATGTTGATAGTGTTTGCCGAGTGTCAGAACATCATCAAGTTTGTCTTCTAAACCTGAGTTATAGTAATGGGCCAACTTTGTGTACAATGATAGATTTGGTATTGTAGCTAACTCTAGTAAGTATTTAATTGGATTGATATATATGTAATGTATTTTATCATATCCAAGTGTATAATTCAATTAAGTATGTGAATAAGTATAAGCAAAAGAGTGCAAATTGAAGGCTACAAGAAGTATATGGTACAATAGAGACTTTTTTATCACAATCAAGTGATCATTGCTATTTAAGGAATCTCATTCAACAAATCAAAGTTGTAGATCAGAGATCAGCCACTGATTCATTCTAATAGGTGTATCAATCGAATCCTTTAACAAGGTGGACTTAATTGTCATTTTCTAAATCTCCTAACAGAGTGCATACTTCATTGTATATTTGTAAATCCTTTAACAAGGTGGACCTAATAGTCCTTATTGCTCCTAATAGGGAAGATCACCAGAAGTGGTCAATTGTAGCTTTAACAGACCAACTTTATACTATAGTACTAAAGCTTGTGGGTATCATCCCCACCCTAGTTTTACTTTGTAATTAAAAGGTTTTTGGGTCACCATATCTTGTGTCAAAGTATTATGAATGTTTTATTGATTTCATTATTTCATGCATGCAATTAGATCAAAATAATATAAGAAGGATTAATTGGTGAAGTGAGTTAAAGTTTTATTGGTTCCTGATTCACCCCTCTCCTTTCAGTAACCTAGCCTACCTTATATTTCCAACAATTGGTATCAAATTTTATTGGTTCTCACATCAGAAGTTTAGTAGCTTGAGAAAATATCAGAGGTAATAGAGGTATATAGGCTAGAAAAGGCTATTGAGAATGAAAAGATGGATCTTGAATTAGCTATTGGACAGCTCAAGACAGCAAAGGAACAACTCTCTCAATCATCATAAAGAAGGAAAGATCTTGTAACACAAATAGATATTGCAAAGAAGGAAAGATCTTGTAGCACAAATGGATGATAATATCTAAATTGAAGAAAGAATTGAGGACTTATGCCCAGAAAGAAATTCAGATGAAGTTGATGTAGCAATCAAAGACCTACTTGAGAAAAATTCCAATCTTCAAAAAGAAGTCAAAAAGTTGAAAAGAGAGAAAGAAATCCAATTAGTTGGATTATGTGAAGTCATGGAAGAAAAATACAAAGCCAAAGAAGAGATAGAAGAAATGGAAAATGAAATTCAACAATTATCCCTTCAGTAAATAGACTTTATTGATCAACTCAATTATGCAAATCAAGAACTTATCAATCTAAGGACAGGGAATGAAAACTGCCAAATGGTCTCAGTATTGAAAAGAAAATCAATGAGAGAATGATGAAATCTCAATAAAGTGTGAATTAGTTGAATGAGAAAACTCAATATAAACACAAAGGCAAAGCTGGATTAGGATATACATAAGAAGGTGAATCATCTCAGCAAGGAGCTCAAAAGAATAAAAGACCTACTTGTAATCATTGTGGTAAGATATGTCATACATCAAATAAGTGTTGGAGCAATGGTGAAGCAAAATTCAATGTAAAATGTTACAATTTCAATAAGCATGGTCATAGAGCATGTGAATGCACAAAGAAACCTAAGCTTGTAGGAAAGTGTCACAATTACAACAAGCAATAACACAAATCTTAAGAGTGCAAGACCAAGAAGTGGAACCCAGCAGAGAAAATTGTGAAAGCAATATTTGGTTGGGATTACAACACATGGTGTAGATGTCACTACTGTGGTGACTTTGGGCACATTGGAGAAAACTATGTCAAATATTACATGAGGAAAAGAGACACTACAAATAGATGTTTTATTTGTATAGAGCTTGGACATCTTGCCAAGAACTGTATGAACACAGGCATAATTGAAGATGAAAAGAAAGCCAAATCTAACAATATTAGAAAAAAAATGAGGTCACAATGGGTACAAAAATCTCTAGAGAATGTAAGCCAAAGTCCTGAAATTGTTGACACCCAAGTCAATGAGTTGGGTGGCACAGTCACCTTGAGTTCCCTATGGAGATTATTGTAATTGTGATTCAAAAGAAATAATCTAACAATAGTTATGTTTAGCAAGGAGAAATATCCATATGATCATTTAAGATGCACAAGGATTACCAGGTGATGATGGAAGTTCAAGACCTTACCAAGAAAGGTTGGGTCACAAGATCTTATCGAGAAAGGTCAAGTTGCATATCTTTTTCAGGATGCATATGTCGAGTTGGTAGTTCCTATCAAGTAAGGAGATCTTACCAAGTTGAAGGTGTCTTCAAAGCAATAAATACCAAACTGAGTGGAGGATAGCTTGTCATCGAGTGAATATGTGTACAAAGCATTAATGGTGATCCTGAAGATTGAAATTTGTTAAAAGTAGGAAATCAAATGTATTATCTCACCATGAATTTTTAGAGCATAGAGCATAGAGAGAATTTAGATCCCTTTGAGTGATTTAAGAAGTTTTTCTTGAAGATTCTCATATGTTCAAAACCCTACTAAGTGATGGAATCTTCTAGTAGCAAGGTTAAGAAAGGTTCCAAAATGTTGGTTCGTGGAATTGATTGAAAGGATCCCACATTCAAATTAAATTTGGAAATTGTAAAGGCACTTGACCCTACTAGAGCACAATCCCATATTTCATCTAAGGTACTTCTTGTTCATGACATCCAATCATTTTATCACTATTCTATTTTGGAGCTTAGAATCCTAGAGATGAATGAAGCATACAATGAATTATTTGTGGATGGTATTTTGAAACCTAAGCACAAACATTTGGAGACAAAGGGTTTGATGCATATTTTACATATGTTGAGGGATTTTCAAGTGAAGTGGATTAGACTCATCTTGAGCCATGTTCATAACATGTAAGTATGATTAGATCATCCTATTTTGATAACCAAGAAGAGGATACACAAGATTATTGGATTGCCCATTTTGAATAAAGTGAAGACCACTAAAACCCTAGGTCAAGTTTAGTTGGCAAAAAGGACTCTTATTGAATGGGATAGAAGAGGCATGAAACTAAGCAGTGTAACTAACATGGAGTTGAAATTTGGCATCCATGTGATTGCACACAAAATCTACCACTTAGGTCAGTTGAATAATGTGTCATGTGAAGCAGTTGATCTAGTATACAAGGTGGTAAAGAGCATCTATCCTTCGACCTTGCTGAGCTACTGCTAAATCAATTGAGCAAGAATATGGAGAGCATCCAAGTATCAAAGAACAACCCATGTAAATTTGGTTCTCTCTTGACATGTTTATTTTTCTATGTTTAGAAGCTTTTCCCTTCTAAAGGTATTGTAGTATGGAAGAAAGATACTCTAGTATTGTACCAAATCAATGAATTTATAGCAAAGATGAGAGAAAACTTTGATAGCATCATGGATAATTATTTTGAGACATTCAAGGAGAAGATACAAAATAGATTTAGGATACCCAAGAAACTAGTAGAGGATTATGAGCAAGATATTTATTTCATGGTTAACTATGATAAGGTTTATATTCAAGCACTCAGGCCTAGAGTGGCATGGGTTAAGCCTCTAGAATATGAGGTTAACATTGATGACACTAAAGATATTGTTGAGAATCTACTGAATGATCTTGTGGATCCTAAGGCAACATATTTTGGCACTTATGAAGAGGCTAAGGCCAAAATTGAGCTTGAGATCAAGTTACCCCAAGTAGTGAGCAAAGGAAGGAAAAGGATTGAGAAAATAATGAAGGATACTAATAAATCAAGCTCTCCTCTCATGGTTACTAAGGGAAAAGATGATGATATAGTAGATGAAAATGAAAAGGATTTAGAGGAAGAGGAGCCTTTGAAGAAGAAAGGGGAGCTTATGATAACCAAACCTACCAAGTCTTCCCCTGCTATGTTTACAAGGAGATCTGCCAAAACTAAGAGAGAGAAAAAGATAGTGAAGATGATGATGCTAAAGAAGAAGAAGAAATTAGAGATGACGAGGTAGAAAATTTTGGTCTTGATGATGAGGAATAAAAGCAAGAAGCCACTAGAGGAATTCTTCTAGAAATACAGAGTATTGAGGAAACAGATGTAGAAAAGATTGTAGCAGAAGTTATGACTTCCTTTTCTCACTCTCTGAGCAAAGCCTTAATACAATCAAGCTCAAAGAAGGCTTCTACCGAGTTGGTTAAGGTCAAAATTACAACACCAAGCAAGCACACAACCAATCTCTGGAATTTCTCTACTGATTATTTCAATGACTGAAGTGCCTATTACTTCATCTATTGAGCAACAAGTCTTCCTAGCATCAAGCTTGACCGAGAAACAACAAGGTATTCTTATTGTTAATCGTATTTCTATTATTAGTACTATTGGTGATATTCCTACTTTTTTAACTATTTTTTCCACCATGGCCAGTGCAATGGAAATTAAGAATAAATCTCAACAGAGCATTGAAGTTCTAGATAAGGGGAAAAAATTATTCATTATGCCATTCCTTCAAAAAAGGGTAAAGAAGAGGAAATTGATCTAGATGAGGACATTGTTATTCCAAATTGGGATACCTCTAACCTCACTCTAGAAGAGATGGATACCATTGGAGAACTTTGGAAGAAAAGGTCTAAGCAAATGAAGCTTGGAGAAGAGAGGAATAAGCTTAATCAAGTCCTTGGGGACATAAAGATCATATTTGTTGATGCTTTGAATATTGAGGTTGATGAGAAATAGCCTATTCTAGATCAATTAGCTAAAATTATCCACAAGTACAATGAAGAACTGAATGGACAAGAAAATTATTGTAGAGAGTTGAGAGAAAATTTGAGAATAAAGTTTTGGAATATGCAACACAAAAATTTTCTATTGATCAGGTAGAGTTGTCTACTATTCTTACTACTCTAGAATAATCTGTCAATAATGTTGTTTCATTATTTGTCAAATTGAGTGACACATCTATCTTTACAAGGGAAATTAAGGATAAATTATCCAATATAGATGAGGATATGAAGACAAGTGCACACCAGCTATCACTTGATCCTAGTTATAGTTTTGCACAACTTACAAGGATCGGATATCTAATGAATCTCTAGGTAGAATTGTTGAGGGAAGAAGCTAGAATTAGAGCCACACTTGCAAAAATTTAGGGCATGATTATCCTAAACATTGATGCAATACAAAAGCACATTGCACATGCAAAGACACTCATCCATGACAACAACTTCTCCATAGTTAACCACATGATGGAACTATCAACAGAGGTGCAAATAGCCTTGCATGTAAGTAAGGTATTGCAAGAGAATTGGGACAAGACTATGTCAATCATTTTGAAGGTACACATTGATTTATTGTCACATTTTGGTATTAACTTATAGATATTATACACCTTTGGCATTTATATCAAAAAGGGGGAGAACAAGATTATTTGTATAAGTATGGGAGAAGATATGTTTATAGGGAGAGAAGAAAATTATTTGTATAGAAAATATTAGCATACTCCAAATATATGTATAGAGGAAAGATATATGTATGGGGGAGTAGTAACATGTAAATATATGTATAGCTAAGTAGTAAAAATATTTACAAAAGCAATTTTGAAAAATTAGAAAAATAGAGTAATTTACCAAGCTACAGTAGTAGTAAGTCAAAATTGAGTTGAAGACACAAAATGTTGATAAAGGAAGTTTTTGACTTGTAATTTTGAGAATTTAGATTTTGGTACGATAAGTGTTTTTGTCACAAAAGCCAAAGGGGGAGATTGTTGATAGTAAGGTCAATTTGTCTATTAGTGACTTAACACTTAGTCAATTGGTTACATCACTACCGAGCTGTATAGTTTCTACTGAGCTTGTTATTCATCTAGCAGTGTTAATCAAGTCTTTCAATTGCAACCATGCTAAGTAGTCAAAATGTAGTTCATGTTGAGCTTAATAGTATCTACTGTGCATCTAAGATAGTTTACACTATAGAACAAGCATAGCAGAGTCTATCGAGCTATCCAATAGAAGTGATGAAGATCTTAGTGTTAATCGAGCTCTTTAGTATTAACCAAGTTCTATAGTGTCTATCAAGCTTGTAGTGTTAATGTTGTGAATGTAGTTTTGACCGAGTCATGTAGTGTCAACCAAGTGATTCAGTATCTACCAATTTTCTTAGTGTTCACCAAGTCATATAGTATTGATTAAGCTCATGCTACTCAAAGTGATCAGTATGGACTGAGCTTCAACTTTAACTAAGTGCCAGAGTTTGTTGAGCATTGATAGAGTTTACCAAGTTTCAGAACATCACTGAGTTTGTCTTCTGAACCTAATTTATAGCAATGGGTTGACTTTGTGTAATATGATGAATTTGGTATTGTAGTCGACTCTAGTAAGTAGTTAATTAGATTGATATATATGTAATGTATTGTATCATATCCAAGTGTGTAATTCAATTAAATATGTGAATAAGTATAAGAAGAAGAGTAAATATTGAAGGCTATAAGTAATATATGGTGCAACATAGACTTATCTATCATAGTCAGGAAATCATTGCTATTCAAGTAATCTCATTCAGCAAATCAAAGTTGCAAATCAGAGATTAGCCATTGGTTCATTCTAATAGGTGCATCAAGCAAATCCTTTAACTGAGTGGACTTAACAATCTTTTGCTAAATCTCCTAATAGAGTGCATACTTCACTATATGTTTTTAAATCCTTTAACAAGGTGGACCTAATAGTCCTTATTTCTCCTAATAGGGCAGATCACCTAAAGTGGTCAATTATAAGCCTTAACAGGCAAACTTTATACCACAATACTAAATTTTGTGGGTATCATCCCCACCTCAATTTTACTTTTTAATTGGAAGGTTTTTGGGTCACCATATCTTGTGTCAAAGTTTTATGAATGTTTTATTGCTTCCATTCTTTCATGCATGCAATTAGATCAGAATAATATATGAAGGATTAATTGGTGAAGTGAGTTAAAGTTTTATTGGTTCCTGATTCATCCCTCCCCTCTCAATAACCTAGCCTACCTTACATTTCCAACAATAGCATCTTGTGGTTCACCCTTTTCAGGCCCATCAACTAGATTTCTATTTGATAAAACTAGTGCTCTTTCAGGGTTATCATTTACTAGGTGTTGTGGAGGATTTTCTACCTATGTTTGTTGGGTTGCTTGTACCAAAGTATCTAACCATTCATTATCCATCTACTCCATAACTTGATCAATAATATTCACATTGGATGTAGGATAATCCTCACTAAGATCTTTAGGATTATCGTTTGTGGTTATAGGATCTTCTTCTTGTTCATTACCAGAAACAAAAATAGTTTCATTATTCAAAACTCCATGTTCCTCTTCAAAAGATCATGCACAACATGGGAGTCTTTCCCTTCTTATGAAACACAAATTAATGTGGACTAGATTCATCCTTACTACACTACTACATTTTACCCTAATTTTCGACCAAAAATTTCAACTAAGTATTTTAAATGGGTTGGTTGGTCGATTTATAAAGCAATTTTTTGTTTTTTTTTAATAACATGCCCGTGTTGGTTGCAATTGCGACCAATTATTTTTATCACAATTGCGATGCACACCACAGCATAAAACAAAACAAAAATGGGCAAAAATATATCACATTTCATTTGGTGTCGAGGGTTCCAGAGTATTCACGAGAAGTGTGAGTTAATGGTATGTCCAGAGATTTGATATAGTTCTGCCTACATCAATCCAAGGGCACTTCAACTCCTTCACTTCCAGCATTTCACTCACATGAGGGCATAAATGTTCAAGGGGGGTTTTCGGAAGAGAGGACTCAACATTGTGTGTGATCATTGTAACAAGTAAAAGTTTAGTATGTCCTATTTAAAGATTTTCTTTTGGACTAAACATTGGGATATGTCAGTAATCTTATTCAAATCCTATTTAAAGATTATGAGGATGCACAATTTAAATGTTTGGATTGTGAATATGGACACTTGGCTAGGGATTCATTCACTAAAATTCTTAAAATTTCCTATCTATCTTGAGTTTGACCAAGATGCAAACCCTTTCCTAGCCTAGAATCAGGTAGAAACTACCTTCAAAGCATTACAGGACATCGCTGCTACTACCTCTTCCCATAGAAAATTCATGCTATAGATCAAATTCTATTCATTCTTGCTTCAATTTCTTCTTCATTTTCCAAATTCTTGTTCTATGCCTAGTTGTGTGCTTATATGGCAGCACTCTTTTTAAAAACAAGTTCGTGGGTTTGAGTGTGTATATATGTTTTTGCTATTGTATAGGTCTCAATTTTGTATCTTTGAGTGTTTCTCTAAGTGTTGCACAATAAGATGAAAAATGGACGCCAAGCATAATAAATAAACAATGCTTTTCTACATAGAGGAATGAATGGAGTTGCATGTGATTTGGGTAGGGCTAGCATTTTGTATCTACTTACTTATCCACATTTTGGATGTTATAAATATGCATCATTGCATTCTTCCTGAGCATCTTTCTTGTGTTTTATTACCAATTATTTTGGTAGATTGCAAGAGTTTGTTAATTTGGGTGTTGTGTAGTTATAATTCATCTTCGGCAAGCTACTTCATCTTCACCATCATCATGATCATGGCTAACAACATTTTTGCATCAGCTTCAATGATATGTTGGTTTCATTTTACTGATGTGTTTTTGGAACTATTTTGGGTAGTTTCTCCATGAATTACAACTTCTCTTTGAATAAATGCTTGATCTTACGTTTGGGAATTCAGATCTTGTAGTACCAGACATTAAAGTGGTGATTAGAAAATGCTTGTTTAGGTGTGGAGAATGTTATTAATGTGTTTTTGGAACTATTTTGGGTAGTTTCTCCATGAATTACAACTTCTCTTTGAATAAATGCTTGATCTTACGTTTGGGAATTCAGATCTTGTAGTACCAGACATTAAGCTGGTTTACTGTTGAAGTTTTGAGTAGCTTTTGTGTAGTTTTCTAAATGTCAGTCAAAGAATATAAGATATAGAAATCATAGAGCCATGAACTTGTTTAGAGCATTAGAGAGACATTCATTATGGTGAAGAAATGAATAATAAATGAGATTATTATCAGCTACATATAGTGATGATAAATTAAAGTGGAAATATTGTAACTTCAAGCCTCACTAAGCATACCTATAATGATTGTTTTGTTATCAACAACAAGTCTTGCTAACTTGAATGTATTCAACGAAGTGAGTTTCATGAGTTTTCCTTGTTCATGTTGTTGTTTGTCTCAGCTAGTCTTGGGTTGTAGTATATGCTATCATGATTTATGTTATTATGAATCGCCTTTTCTTAACTGTCCATTATATATAAGATGCATTCCTCAATACAAAGTTAGAAAACTAGAGGTAATAGATTGATGATAGTATATTTAAAAATAACTAATCACAAAAAGTTTAGAAAAAAATCACGACCAAAGTAAAAAATTAAAAGGTAAAAAACTATTATTTCCTAAAAGAACATTTAACAATATAATTAGGTCATTCAGGTTAGTAATGATTTAAGTAAATAAATATGAGCGTCTAAGGAATAAAATTGCACCGAATTGGGAATGAGATGGGTACACAAAATGCTGCCTATTTTTCTTACTATTTATCTACGCGGCTTCAAATCGAAGCTCAAACACTCTTTTCCCCTTTAGGGTCCTTCAAAAATTTTAAGAGAGATTAAGATTTGTCTGGA
The DNA here is from genome assembly GCA_028749045.1 of Cupressus sempervirens. Lineage (NCBI taxonomy): Eukaryota > Viridiplantae > Streptophyta > Pinopsida > Cupressales > Cupressaceae > Cupressus > Cupressus sempervirens. Next base: position 276,693,719 of record CM053787.1, on the reverse strand, counting down.
TACCTAGCATGACTAATTAAATTTATGGCAGTTATGTGTCCAAAAATTCAATGTAGACAATGTATACTCTATTAGCAAGCATCCATCTATCTAGCTTAACTACACAGGCAAAGTTTTCAAAGCAATGTTTGCAACTGCCAATTCTGAAAAAGGTGAGAACTACTAATGCCCAATATTGGGAGGATCTAAATAATTCCCATTTATTTTCCTCATTTCCCCCCTTCATCACAAATTACATTTCTTCATATCACTGCTCATCCATCTTAATAAGAAGAGGGAGTTTCAGAAAATAGTGAAAGTTTCATAAGAGACCAAGAAAAAAGAGATCAAAATGGAAAATCAAAGCAAAGAGCTGGGTTATTTAAGCCCCACGGAATATAAATGCCTAATGGTGTTTTTTTTCCACAACTTTTTTGATTTTCAGGGCTTTGATGGTACACAGAATGTGTCAAATTTACAAAAGGATGAAGCCTGGAAGGTGAATATATGTCTTCAGGGCTATGATCTTGAACATGGATATCTATGTGGCAGCATGGAAGCTTTGAATGTGCCCTCAGCAAAGACACTTGTAAGACAATGGATTTCCATTTGGTATTGTTTTGAATATTGGCTTTTCAAATATTAAATCTATTCCCTTAGAACTTATCTTCATATAATATAATAATTCCAAAGATAAAGCACATGTAGAAATTAGGTAGAAAGTTTTAGCCTTTATTGTACTATTATGCTATTAATGTCAACATGTTAAGATAGATATAGTCTTTCTTGTAAGTTTCCAGCCTTTCTTGAGTAATGGGAACATTTTTGGAGTTGAAATGTGTAACTTCTAGAATTGATTCCGTGCATTTCAGCATTATGACTTATGAAAACCATATGTCTATAATTTTTGGAGCTTGAAGATGGGGACAGAACATTCTCGCTCCACCCATCAAAAAGGTAGAAAATGGGACATGCCCATAATTTGGGAATGTTTTTGTGGAGACCTCTCCATGATGGAATGCCAAAGGGTGCCTTGGCATTTTGACCCTCCCTCAACCGCACTAGGGTTGCCCTAGTATCCTAATGGTATTTCCACCGCTCTGGGAATGGGACAGCCAGATGTCTAAAAAAAGAAAAAACCACTATCACCTAGATTGATGACCTTTAGCAAGGTTCCCCTTCTTATGGACATGGATAAATTTTTCTTTTTTTTGGCTCAAAAAAGTTGTAGTGAATGGAGTGGAAATCTTACAAAGTTAACAAACATGTGCATTGGTGAGTGTCTTGAGCTTGAAGAGCTGCCAATTCTCACTAGACTAGGCTACTTGAAAATTATTAATATTAAGCTACTTGTATTTGCAAGACCATAATCATCTTAATCGAAATCTTAACTTCTACACATAACTTGTCCTTGATTCTTGTCTCCACAGAGATATCTAAGATCTCTAGACATGAACAACCTCTAAATATCATCTCCTCTGCTTACAAGAAATCAATCACAAGACATTATGAAATTTCACACATCAAAATCCTTTAATACTCATCCAAGATAGTCTCATTTAAATCTACAACCTTTTATAAGACAAATCTGTCCTAAAATTCACACCAATCTCTTCCTCCCTCCCAAGCTCCTTGATTCAAATTATCTCTTTGATGATTGTATGTCAAATAAACTAGGCTTGTTTCTCACTCATCCTTTGAGATCTTCAAATTGATGTTACATTTTTATTTGCAAAATCTACCATCATGACCTGAGAAAACTGGGTTGATACAAATCTTTATGCTAATTTCACCCAAGCAAGTAGGCAGAGTACTTTCTTTACATGTTCAAGAGATAGATATTTAGAAATCTCCTTAGATAATAATTGTCCTGATATTATCAATGAACAAACTAAACTTAGAAGATGATTAAGAACTATAATAATCCTTGTTCTATTAAAAAATTAAGCCAACATCAAGTCCACTCTAATTAGATAAAAGATTGTACTTCTCAGTATATCACAAAGTCTAGATACAACTCTCACCAATACTTCACCCTTCACAATATAAGAATAATGATTAAAAATCACTTAAGAGTAATAATAAGATTCTATTGAAGAGTACTGATCATTTAATTAAAAAATCCCTTCAAAATGTATTTGTACATGGATAGTTGTTTGTGTGGCAAATTACTATAGTTTCAGGATGTGTTTCAACTTTCTTCCCCAAGCTAAGAGAGTTGATCAATAGGGGAAGGGAGCTTATGATGATATGGGGATAGAAAAAAAATCAAAAAAACGAGGAGTTCTAGGTCCATCATTTGCATTATGTATTTGCTTCTTCTGGTTTATGTGCATTTTTTTTGTGCTAGTAATTCAATTAGTTGCATTCAATTAGAGGCTTCATGGGCAAATGTTGAGAGATATTTTTAGAAGATCAAATTGAGCTCAAGTTGGAGACCAATTTTTGTTGTGCAATCTATTTTCTTCTATTTTTTGATAGATTTTTGAGTTGTAATGCCTAGATGCACTTTATAAATGGATAAAAATATGTGCATAGTAGTTATAAACTAGTATAGGAGTAGTTATGCATATAATTTCATACATCTACACTGTAACTTTATTTTTATGCATGGTTAGAACACTAGCTATAGTTTCTTAGTTTAGGAATTGAAGCATTATATAAACAAATATGTACAATGTAAATAATATTGATAATTTTTTTGCAATAAAGCTTTATGCAATTGGTGCTTCACTCATGGTGTGAGAATGTTTATATCTATGTCATTTCATTTTTTTCCACATCTTGTTCAAACCATATAATGCAATCTCATCTATGAAGCATATTAAAAGCTAAGAATTTGGAGTGACTCGTATACAATTCATTTTTTGTCATTCATTATATGGTTTGAACAAGTGTGGAAAAAAATTAGATTTTTATTATGAATTTTCTGTTCACCAATCTATGTTAAACTAATCAGCAAATATTTGGTCCTCTAAGTTGCAGTGATTTTGAGAAAAAAACCTAACTTTTAATCACCATATCTTAAATGAATTTTCACGTTTGGGTGATCTAAGTTTGATCAACTATTCTCGATACAAGTTGGTTTTGAGTTGATGGTGTAAGTGAAGGACAATTTTAGCAACTGAATTTCATAAATTGTTTTTCTGATAGTTGATTTGTTTAAATATTGCCCATCAAAAATTACTTAGTACATCTCATCTTTTTTCTACACAGGAGCTTGCAGTTCTGAAGAATCTGATAGCAAAGAATCTTAAGAAGATATTGTAGCAAAGGTATATTTGGTGTTCTTTTTTAAGTGAAAATGTGACTGGAAATTTTGTATATTGTCATATTTCACATGCAGAAAGGTCAAATTATAAATAGAGGTCAAGCTATATGGATTTAAGTTTCATCTTCATTATTTATAATGCTCTTGATTCCTCCTTTGTAGCTGTAAAAATACTTGTTTATTTTCACTTTTCCAGATACCCTTTACTAGGTTCTTCAAGATTCCAAAATATCTTGGGATGACCCCACTCTAGCATGTCCTAACTCCTACTTGGTTCACAAACCTAACTCCTTTCTACATGTGTCTTCCTCTTACTACTCCATCTACAGGTTGCAAACAAATCATCCTTCTTCCACCAACGAGTCATTCCATTCAAGAAAGACCATGTCTAATGATATCAACACAAACAAAAATAGGGAGATAATTGCTAGACTGTGGTCTAACTTAAAAAGAAAAGGTGATGGAAAATGTTATTGTCCTTGCAAAATGTGTAAGGGCTTAAAGACTCAAAGATATCTAATCACAATAGCTGAGCAACATTGTAGGCAACATGGTCACATTAAAGGGGGAAAAAAATATCGCCCATTGGTATGTATTTTAATAGTTTATAAATTACATAAGACATGATTTGATGATGACATCATGGTCATGGTTAATATAAGTTCATCATTTTCATATAGGTCAACGTCCTTGAGTTTCATGTTATTGACCATGACAATTCGGAGAATGCGGATTTCCAAATGAGGAAACATGGAGGTGTGAATATTGAAGTAGAAGGTAATGATACCATGGAAGAAGACCGGGATGATAAAGATCATGATGATCAAGATGATCACAATGATCAAGATGATGATGATGATGATGTTGACGTAAAGCTTGATATACCTTTACTTGAGAAGGCACACCAGTCCCTATATGAAGGCTCCAAAACAACTCTTCTTGCTACTGTATTGTTGTTGGTGAACTTGAAGGTTATGAATGGTTTATCCAACGTAGCAATGACATGTATGTTAAGGTATGCCATCTTCTTTCATTATTTTACTCATAGTTCCCTTACAATTAACATTGGGTTCACGTAGCAGTTAATATTCTTTAAATTAACAAATTATATTTTTGGTCGCAGGTTGATAGGTGAGTGTTTGTTACCACCATCAAACATTCTACCTCACTTGTATTGAGAATTATCTGCCATCATGAAAGATATTGGAATGGAGTATCAAACAATACATGCATGTCCGAACAATCATATTATATATCATAAATAGTATGAATTTGCAACACAATGCCCTACTTGTCATATCAATTAGATTGATTAACAAAAAAAGTGCCTCGCAAGGTTCTTCGACATATTCCCATTATTCCACGTTTGCAACAATTATTTAGGTGCAATAGCTTGGCACAATTTATGGATTACCATGCACACAATAGAAGTCAAGATGACATTATGTGAATGCTTGCAGATGGTTTGGCATTTAAGGAAAAAGAGGAAAAATGGCCACACTTTAAAGAAGAACCTCGTAATCTCAAGCTTTCATTGGCAGCAGACGGTGTCAATCCTTTTAGAGAGATGAGATCAACTTACTCAGTGTGGCCTATTTTTGTTATCAACAATAACATACCTCCTTGGTTATCCATAAAGAGAGAGCACATAATGTTGACACTAATTGTTCTAGGTATTTTTTGATTTAGTGGTCATCTAAATTAATTTATTATTACTAATTCATCAAATGGTCATAATAATTATGTAATGTTTTTGTTCATTCAACTAGGTAAGTACCAAGTTAAAGATATCAACGTATATATTGAACCCTTTATCGATGATTTGGTGGTGTTATGGAATGGGGTTACTATGTATGACATCTGTAGACCAATAGGACAAAGACAATTTCAATTTCATGCAATGCTTGTATGGACAAAACACGATGCCCATGGGCTAACACATTTTTATGGTATGTTCTCTTTTTGACACCTCTTTTTTGGTAGGTCAAAGTTAACACATTTAATCCAATTATACATGATCTTGTAGGTCTTCAGACAAAGGGAAAATTTTCGTGTCTAGTTTGTGGTCCAAAGACGAAATCTTGTCATTCAAAAAGTTTTAAAAAGTCGGTGTTTGATGAGAATAAACACTTTTTGTACAGAAATCATAAGTACCAAATTACCAAAAAACATCTTTTCAATGGTATAGAAGAGACTACGTCAAAGCCATAGAGAATGACACCTCGCCTATGGAAGTTGGCATACAATAAAATAAATCATTGAGGTAATGTCATTCCATTTGATAGTTTTTGTTTCAAATTTATATTTTGATATTGTGTTTTGTTTACTAATGATGTGATTAATTCTTGTGAAGGTTGTCAAGGCATCAATGACCAACTTTCAAAAGGACTAAAAATTTATCCTATGCAATTTACTAGGTTGTCGTACTACGAGCAACTCCCAATTGTGCATTTGTTTGATCCTATGCATATTGGAAAGAATGTAATAGAGACATTATGGAAAATCTTGGATGGAAGGCGTGACAAAGATCAAATTGTCAAAACTTGTAGTGACATTGAAGAATCCAACCATGCAATGAAAAATGGCATTTGATCAAATAACAATGGAGACCAGATTGATACAAGTGCCCTTAGTTGGTTATTGTCAAAGTAGCAGAGCAATGCTATAAAAGAAGTCATAAAAAAATATGATTTCTCACAGGATTTTCTACAAACATAAACAATCTCATATTAAATAAAAGTGAATTTGGGCCAGGGTTGAAAACACACGATTGGCATAAATTTATTAAGGTAATTCATGTTATTTTGTATTCACTATATATTTATATACTGCATGTAGTTTCAATTGCATTCTTTTATAAAATATTGACAAGATCATTTTACAAATATTGCAGTACGTTCTACCTCTATCTCTCCCACACCACTTCACCAACAATGTCAAATAGGTTATATATGATCTTGGAAAATACATGCGGTGGTTGTCATCTAAAGAAATCAATAAAGAAGATATAAAATATTGGAAGAGAAAAATTCCTCTTCTGATGTGTGAAATGCAAAAGTGTCTACCTCCAAGTTTTTTCAATGTACAAGAACACTACCTCATACATCAAGTTGAGGAGATTGAATTGTGTGGACCTGTACCAACTAGGTCAATGTGGATGGTTGAGAGGCACTTGAAATTTTTGAAAGGCTTGGTTCGACAAAGAGCACATCTCGAGGGTTCTACGGTGGAGGGATATATGGTATACCAGACCATGATGTACATTAGTGAATATCAGCAAAGATCCATGTAGATCATATTTGGGATCCCAACTCAATTAACAAATTTGAAGGGGAGTACTTGATGGGGCAAAGGTAGATCGAGGAAAGTGAGAGGTAAATCTAAGATGTTATTGTAGTTAATTAATTCTTATAAATCTTCAATAAAAGTTATTTTTAATTGGTGTATTTTTTTGAAATAGGTGGTCGAGAGTGGGATGCAATACATTTGTATATTGCAAACAATCTTGATTGGATGATGGAATGGATTGAACGATGTCAACAAAATGGTTGCTCATTAACATGGGAACGTGTTGCTTCATTGGTTATAGAATCTCATCGTAATGGAGATTCCAATGTTATGCCGATGGTAGTTGATCTAGTAAAGGGTTTAAGAGGTGGAGAGGTATGTAGAAATTTATTAATGATCATAACTCGACGTATGTTTTGTATCAACTCACGATGCAAATAATTGACAAACACTTCAAAAATTGTAGGTCAAGTACCACAAAGCTATGTACTATCATGGCCACAAATTTTGCATAAAAAGGTTGGATGACACAAAGAAAACTTGTGATTCTGGGATAAGTGCATTTTTTGAGGTCACCAATATATCATCTAGGAATGACATGCATCCTTAAAAATCTCAAAATAAATACTATAGCATCTTGGATGATATAATTGAGTGTGAATTTAACACCTTCAAAGTAGTTCTATTCGTCGTCAAATGGTACAGATTATGACTAAATCAAAATGATCCAGATAGAACGATTATTCAACGTGATAATGGATTTACAATGATCAATACAAGGTCATTTGAGCCAGTTGGAGATGAGCCCTATGTTCTTCCAAGCCAATGCGAGAAATTTTTTTACTCAGAGGTTCCACATAAATAGAGTTGGTCATTTGTTGTTAGACATGATCCAAGAGGAAGGTTGATAAAGTATAACGTTATGGAAGAAGAATATATTGAAGATGATGAAGAAGCAGATGATGAAGATCAAGATGATGGTGATGATGATGATGGTGATGATGATGATGGTGATGGTGATGGTGATGGTGATGATGATGATGGTGATGATGATGATGATGGTGATGGTGATGATGGCAATGATGATGGTGATGATGGAAATGATGATGGCGATGATGATGGTGATGATGGCAATGATGATAATGATGATGATGATGATGATGATGAAGAAAAAGATAATCAATGACTACAAACATCATCACCCCTTTTGTTGACAATTTTGCATTCCATATATAAGGAAAATTTGTTCACGTTTGCGATGTTGCCTATTGTTCATGTTGTCTTCTAAGTTATTTGTAGCAAACGTGTATCATGTAATTTTTAGCTAACTTAAGGTAAATGATTAACATATTCAAAAAATTTGATTACATATTTATTGTGTTCATTTCTAATGATTACAACATATGTTATTTATAATTACCAATGTTTATATTGTGTCTAATGGTCACCCTTTTTGCAAACAGTCAATTGACTACACGTACATCATCACCCCTTTTGTTGATGATCTTGCATTCCATATATAAATTAAATTTGTTCATGTTTACGCGTATCATGTAATTTTTAGCTAAAATAAGATAAATGATTAACATATGTAGGAAATTTGACCCGTTTGGCATGGATTGTGCATAGTGACATGGATCAGCAGGTATAAGTCAATAAATAGACATAATTTTCTTATATTCTTCTTGTTTATCATTGAGCATGTATGTTATAAATAGACACATTATATAATCATATAATGTATATATAGACAAAGAAGGTCCGTATAGAAATATAATTGTATAATCACTTTCAACTTACTACATTTTATATTTGTCACTTTCACTTTCCATTTGATGGATTGTAGGACCCACCAAATAGGTACTTGTCAAATCTATCTACATCGAATGAGGGAAATGAGGAAATGGTAGATGAAAGCTCTACACGTAGTACGTTTAAAATAGGGAGATCAACTAGAGGTCAAAAGAATAGAAAAAAATTTGATAAACGTATGCAATTTTTTCTTGCTAATGGGGGGTCATGTTCTTATGATGACGAGACCAAAGGCGACATCAAGGTGCCCTTTTGGTACACACACATTGAGAAAGAATGGGTACCCAATGAGCTACCTCCAATTAACATAGATTTTTGTGTTAATGAGAGGATATATTGCATTGCTCCATCCTCATTACATGGTTTGGGCCTATTTTCCATGGATGGGATAAAGGTATGTTACAAAAAAGTTGTCAAATTGTTCAAGTATATCAGTCCATGTTACAATTACAATGATTGGATGCAGATTGTTTGATATAAAAAAAGTATGCGTAGGTATGGGGTATCAGCTAATTATATACAACAGAAAGAAAATGATCAAAGTAAAAGATTTTTTATGTACATTGATGGGAGACCAAAAGCAATAGGTAATATTGTAGGTTTTATAAATAGTACGCAACCTTCTTCAACTAGTAAGCAACGCAATTACATATTTGAGGCACGTGAGGGGAATGAAGTTTTTGTTTGTGCAATAAAATCAATAAGTGCAGGGGAAGAATTGTTGATTGATTACCATTTAAATCACATAGATACAAACAAAGTTACTATCATGAGGGTTGTAAGTACTATTTACCATTTTGTTAATAAGTTTTTTTTGTTGTCTATTGCTTTTAGTTAGCTGAATTTTTTGTGTTTAATCTTTGTGACAGGATGATACGGATCCGACAAATGATAGAGGTCACCAAGATGCTACTCCCACCCCTTCTTCAGCAAAGGTAAACCTTTTTGAAATTTTACAAATTAGATAGTTGAAAAATGTTATATTATTACGTTATTTTATTTACATTTTTTGAGTTTTTATGATAGTTTTACTGATATTCCTCTCACAATTTGATGTTCAGGATTAGGGTAAAGCACTAGCAGTAAGTACCGAGCCACTAGCTATGCCTTCTGATGAGGATATTGCTGAAATTCCCAATTTCACAAAAATGTTGAAGAAAAAAATTTTAAAAATTAATTTAGAAGTAATGAAAATTTTGGATGAGGCAAATATGGAATTCGAGGAGATGATGAAGAGCCTATCAGATTTGAGAGCGCAAGCTCATCATTATGAAGTAAGCTCCAATGAATCTTTAGTTATAACAAAAGTTCAATAAAGATTTATATTTTATAATCTTTTATGTTGTGAAGTAAAATATGTAATATGTGCAAAAATAATTTATTGATGCAATTTTTTTAAAGAGTTCTAAGAAACTTTAACTACTAAATTCTTGTTATGCAGGATTTTTTGGCAACTGATCCACAACTTGGTCAAGGACAACGTGGTGAGGCCAGTAGTAGCAGAGCTCTGATTGCCACTAGTAAAATAATCTGTTAGTTGACAAGTTAGAAGGAATTTTGTATTTCGAACGTTGAAAACTTCTTAACTCTTACTTTTATTATTTCAGAATGTCTTTGCTAAGAATGTATTGTTCAAGTCATCCACTGCAGGAGACTCCTACAAGGTTGATGGACACCTGTACAAAATTGCCGACTGCAATGTCGACAACAAGGGGACGTCTAGCTGGTAAATCCTTGTTTTGCTATATTTGATTTTGTGTTAATTATGAGTTGATAATATGTACTTTAATCTTGGGTGCATCACATAGTGTATTTTTTTTTGTGGTAGGAGATGCACCACCTGGTATGCCACCAAATGTGGATCATAGTGCATGTATTGGTGATAATTCGTCGTCATTTCCTAAAGCTACCTGTGTTTCTAGCATGGGAGCTATGCAGACATCGTTGTTGATTGACGATGATGAGTCAATGCCTTTGAAATGTCCTAAGATTCCAGGTACTTTAAATAATTATTTTTTATATTGTAATAAGGATTTTCTTGCAAGACATAAACATGATACGAAGTGGTGAATGCAAGGGATTTTGATGTGCAGTGATGCCTCATGACCTTCTTTAGCATGTCATATTGTGCAAGTTGTTTAATTATTCTAGAATTCCTTTTCATTTGGGGTTTGGTAGGATCATTTGAATTATCAATGACCTTTTTTCTATACCAGTAATTATGTAGTTTAGTAATTCGGTAAATTGTAATTTCATGCTTTCAGTAGAAGATACTAATCAATTTTTCTACAGAGAACCAAAAGTGGGAGTCTTCTTTCATATTCAATGTTCAGTTTTCAATGATTTCCCACATCATTGTTATTGCCTGTTAGAGTTTTAGAGTGCTCACTTTCAGCTTCACTGCCTATTTTAGCAATATTTGTTTTCCATAATATACCAAGTATGATCAATGACAACATCAATTAAGAATGACAAAAAATGAAGGTCACGGCAAGTTAAATGTATTATGAACTTCTTTTTTTTCAAGGTATACTGATTAATATAGTCATAGTACATTTTTTAGTTTTAGAACATCAGCAATAGAACCCTGGTAGAGTTTAACTAGTTTTAGACATTTTTAAATTTTTTCCAAACTTCTTTTTTGGTCAATTTTGGTCAAGTTGATCCTACAACCCTAAAATAGATCACTAAAAAGATGAAATGTATCTCATTTTATGTATTTTTTATTCACTATGAAAAGAATTCTTCGCATGATTCATTTTAATGGTTCTTACTATTAATTATCCCATGACATTTTTTGCAGGAAATGATACATTTTATAGGAGGCTTTATGACCTCACGCTGCGAAGATTCAAGCCCACCATACGTAAAAGGTGGAACATCTTAACTAAATTAATTTTATCCCACTATTTTTTTTCATATCATTAATTGGTGCAACATTTTTCCTTTCATTTGGGTCTTTTCTTATACTAGCTATATCTAACAATTTTGTGTTTTTTCTTAAAAGGTGGAACTACCAAGATAAAAAAATTAAAAGATGAGCTCATCAAAGATATAGAGCATGAGTTTGGTAGTAATATTTTTTATCATAAGAAATTGTTACAAAAAACTTACAAACATCTTAAGGTTGTGAGGGACACATATAGAAAGAGTCTCATTCTAAACTTAAAGTACGAGCATCCTTCCTTTGTTTCAGTGAGGGACTGGAATGAGTTCATTTTGGATGTAAAGGAGAAAGGTGAATGTCCAAAAGAAAGTACACTAGAAAATCTGAAAAGGTATGCAATAGTATTAATTACAAGTACATTAATGAGAAAATTTAGGGTTCAACTTCAGTATCACCAATTTCAACTAGCTCAATTTAATCTATCTATTGATGAAAGGTATGTAATTCATATGCTGACACAATTGCTTTCACCCTATTATGGTGCTCTCTAAAATTTGGGCATCTAATAAACTGTGGTGGTTGACTGCACATAGAATGCACATATACAAATGTATATATCTCAATTTGGGCATAAATCCTACATAAGATATAAATAGTGTACTTATAACTTCACATATAGCTATATTATGTCTTGAAAATATAGTAATGCTCAACTACATGTACCATAGTTGTCTGTGTTAGTAGTATAGGTGATAAATGATATTCAGTCAGTGTAATGACAAGTACAATTTTTTTGAAGAACTTTGCAAGAATTTTACTAATGGTCACTCTCCTAAAAGTAATAAGCATCATGTTCAATGCCAGAAATACAAGTTAATGACAACTAAGCACTCTCCTAACAGTATGGTGTAGTTAAGTTATAGGATGCTAAACTGGTATTATACATGTAGGTGTCTAAGATATATTTTGTCTAGCTACACTAGTACCTGATATCTACTAAGATGCATACTATCTGATTGATGGTCTACCAATCATATAGTTATGTGCAACAAAGATAAATAATGGGTGAGAGTTAATATCGAAATTGTGAAGTTTCCACAGTCCTTATGATTTCAAGATTTTTTTGCCTTTATTATTAGACCATCTAAAAAAAATTTTGCCTACATTTTGGATCAAATTCTATGATTCATCATCAGGGAAGATGGAAAGAGAAGAACTAACATTGTTTGTAATCCATATGGTGGCAAAAACGCTATCAGAAAATAACTGAATATGATTTTGGCATGAATGTTTTCATTCACTTTTTATGATCTATCAGATTCATTATCAAGACAAGAAATGATATGTAGATGGTAGTTGTTAATTTTTTATTTATATGTTTGTTTTGTTTAGTTTATGTTCTCGTAAACCATACTGTAAAAACCCTTTGATGAATATTCCTTAATTCAATCAAAATATGTTTTACTCCCCAACCTCTTAGCCCAATTATTTCCTGGACAAATGTACCACATACAAACATCTGCATGTGGCACTAGTATCTCGCGAAAAATCTGCAATTGGGTTGAATGCTGAAACATTCCACTTTCAAGTGTTTTGGAAGTGTAACACCTCTATCAACCCTCCTAGGCATCACAGATGAATCGAGACCTACTATATTGATGGTAAAACCTCTATTTTTCTACTATTCAATCATTGATTGAGACTCTTTGAAGCTCCTTCACAATTGCTCTAGCATTTATCTACATTGTTGCTCCTCTCCCACATGCAGTAGCATATCAAAATTCTTATTGCCACATTGAGATTATTGTTGAAGTTTTGAGATCACCCTTTCTTTCTTGCAGCATTTATATGAAGGCAACTCTGTCCTTGGACACTTGGTCTTCCTCTTCTAAAGGATTAGTAATATTCACATTTGAAGCTTTCTTAGGTGATAATACCTTGCCTTTTATTTGATATCTCCATCTATCTTCATTGTCCATGGAGGTGGGAACACCAAAGTGGTGATTTGACTATGGCAAGATCCTATTCAATCATCACAATACAAACAAAAACCTCCAAGACTTCCTAAATTAAACCACAATCTTATAATTATTTGTAATCCAATGACTGTTTCTGAGTGTATTGTAGGATTTGAGCTCTCAAAAGATACTTATCCTTTGTAGTGGTTCACTTCCCACAATCTACAAGTCATGCAATTGCAAGAGATTGGATCAATTTTTTATTTATTTATTATAGATTGTTCTAAAAATTATCCCCTATATGTCACGAACTCCATGGATAAATAGCATGATTACACATGTCAATTAAAGGTATGATGCTATAATCTCTTCCCCTTTTTCATATTTTTGGTGGAACATGCTGCTAAAACCTTCATACCAATATATAATAATCCACTAATTAGTACTGATCTTTATATCTATATCATCTAACATATTTCAAACTTTTCATAGGTTACAGGACACATCAAAGGCAACAAAGGTGAGGCTACAAAAGGTTGGGCAACATAGACTTGGCTCTGGGGGATATTCGAAAATCAAAGCGCTCGTTGTGAGTAGCAATAAATGAATTGCAAAGAAAAATTATTTATAAAATGCAAATAATTTTGTTAATTAATAAAAAATGCAGGGCGCTGATTTTAATCTGGAGGCCACGGAAGAACACAAAAAAATTGCCTTCAAGCAAGGCTATGCAGCGGTAGCTGAATGCCTACAAGCTTCCATTGCCCCAACAGAATAGTCTCCTGCATCATGTGCATAGGTAAATATGCCAAAAAAATTATTAGAAATTGAATACTTGAGCAACAATTTATTTGATAATAATGTGCATGACATTGCAATGCAGCCTATAAATCGTGACATAGATCATACGTAGCATCATGAAGCCCCTGATGTGCATCGTACTATCGATGAAGGTGCTCATTTGTTATTTAAAACTAATTATGTAATTATTAATACAATTTAACATCTTTAATTGAACTTGTCGTAACCTTTTTGTGTTGAGGATATAGAATCATGTCGTGTTGAACGAGTGCCAAAGGATGTTCAGACTGATCAGCAAGTAGATCATGTCACACATTCAGGTAAAGAAAATCTATGTTTTGTTCTTTTAAATTAATTTTTTGATTTATAATTCTTTTAATTAAATAAAAATTCGTAATTCACTAATATAAAATGGTGTGAATTTAATTCATGAAGTACTTGTTATTGCAGTGGACCCCCCTTTGGTGTAGTGGCCTCATGATGTTCCTGAATGGATGAGGAGGAGACATGTGTTAGAACCAGTAGAGGAGGGGGATGATGAGGACATTGATATTCCTTTTAGAAATTTTATGAAAAAAAGAAATGGAAAGAAAGCAAAAAAGATATGATTATTCATGAATGACTTACTCTTGAATATTGTTAATGAATATTATTCATTAATGTTGGGTGTTAGTGAATATTGTGTTAATGAATTATTCATGAATGACTTACTCTTGAATGTTGTGTGTTAATGAATTATTCATGAATGTTGTGTGTTTATGAATTTTATGCGTTAATGAATGTTATCATGTGATTATAATGATTGAATGTTATATTTCAAAAATGGATGAATTGAATGTTATTAAATGTTAATGGAGAATTTAGAGTGATGTTGGGGGGGGAGGGGCCAAATGAGCTTCCACCTTCACGTGGTTGGCCTTGTTAAGTAGAGAATATTTAACTATTCTCAAAACCAAGTGAAGCTCAAACTTTAAAGAAAAGCTTATAGTTAATAGTGACAACCAATTAGCAAGTCGAAATGAAGCTCTTTGTTACAGGTACCTTTTTAGTTTTTAAAGCACAATGTCATGTTTTAATATTGTATAGTTTTTTTTCCTTAAGTTAAAGTATTATTTTACTATAACAACATAATTTATGACCATTTTAGTAACTATTCTAACATCACTTTATGACAAATCTTGTTTTGGCAAAGATGGCGATAAATGGTGATGTCTATTCCTTGGGAGATTGGATTGCATAGGTCTGTATCTCAACATCATTTGCATGTGGTAGAAATGCATACTCACAACCATTTCATTCTACATTTAAAAACATTGATGATAATATTGCTTGTTTTAATTTATATTTTTGTCTATAGTCATTATAAACATTGCAACCTTAGTCAGCTTTTATAGGCTATGAAGAACATAGTTGAATACTACAATAATTTTGTGGTTGCAACGATAGCAATTCTTCTAAGCCAAAAAATGAGACAACTATGTTTCATCTTAAGATGGCAGCGAAGTTATTCATGTATGATTCCTTTCTTTAATGGTGATTTGGATGTTTGACTAGTTCTAAATATGTTGCTATAGTGCCTATTCAACCTTGTCTGTGTATACTAATTTTTTGTAGTGTAAAGTATATAATCAACATCTTTTTGCAGCTCAAATGTTTAGATAGGTTGGGAAATACTCTATCCACATGCATATTCCATAGCAAACTACCTTTGCTTGTCTTCGGTAACCTTGGTTTCTTGGGCTTTTTGCTCTGGTCACAATCCTTCAAACTGTTTGGTTATAAAAATATCTTGTGCCAAGATAAGTATTGCAAATCTGAAGGTAGTTTGACAATAACTCATAGCCATTGTTTTCAAATAGGATCAGTTGATTTTGATTTTAACTAAATAAATAACCATCTCTAGCAGTTTTGGTTTGAAGCATGCTAACGATTGTTTCTTTTCTATCCTATATTTTTAGTTTAGAAATGCTTGTTGGTCCTGATGGTGAGCTTCCTAATAAGTTGCATAACTTGGAACCACATCTGATAGAGCATGTTAGTAATGAGATAATGGACCAGGATCCCAATGTTCAGTGGGATGATATTGGTAAATTTAATATGGCTGAATGAATTCATGATAATATTATTCATGTTTATTTCTATGTACCCATTAACATTAATATTTATTTTTCCAAAATTATACTGAAGCTAGGCTAGAGCATGCCAAAAAATGTGTGACGAAAATGGTCATATGGCCTCTATTGCAACCTGACATCTTTCAAGGCTGTCGCTCTCCAAGCAAAGGGCTCCTATTATTTGGCCCTCCTGTAAGTTAGTCTGATTTATTCTCTGTTCTTTATATGTTGGAAATTCATTTTTGTTTACAATAAAGTACATTTAATTTTCTCTTAAGGTACTGGAAAAACGATGATTGGATAAGCTATGGCAAAAGAAGCCAAAGCTACTTTCTTTTATATTTCTGCTAGTTCATTGACAAGTAA
This sequence comes from Cupressus sempervirens, assembly GCA_028749045.1. NCBI lineage: Eukaryota > Viridiplantae > Streptophyta > Pinopsida > Cupressales > Cupressaceae > Cupressus > Cupressus sempervirens. Next base: position 276,677,243 of record CM053787.1, on the reverse strand, counting down.
GTGGCTAAGTTCCTAATAAAATCATGCTTTCAAGTTCTTTTATTGTTTTGATTCTTGAATGCAGAAAGCCTTATATAATTATTTTTCCAGGGAAGCACTTGTGATTAACGAAAGTCTTACATAATAAAGATAACATCAAAAAATATAACAAATGGTTCCTATTTGTGAGAAATTTGACACATATAAGGATTACATGTGCAGGTGCAATTTCTAAAGCATATACCATGGCAGGAGTTAATGACCAAAAAATTTCAATAACAAAAAAAACATTTTCCTATGATTGATTGCTGGAATTAAATATTGATTTAAGGGAAGAGCACAAATTGAAAGAGGGTATCGGGAATCTGTTATCATTTACTTTTCTATTTTGGGTGACAATACAATACTATTAGATTAGGGTATTGGACATCTATTATCATCATATTAGAACATGGCAAATGGTGTAAAATTGCACTTTCCTTAGTCGTGATTGCATACCTACTGCACTCTTTTGTTTGAAAAATGAATAGAAATACCATATCTAGTAGCTTCTCTATGTTGTATTCATTTATTGGTAATGATTCAATGTCATGCCATTTGATGGTAGCTTCTAGAGTTTCATTTAGTTGTAAGGTGTGTCTTATCTTTTCAAGTTTGTATACTCCATTTGGTAGTTTGGTATTAATTGATGATGTCTGGGATCTTCTACCTTCACTGTAGTCTTCGTCATCATCCAAATTGTTGTTTGGTATTTTCCATGTTATCCTCTATTTCCATGGTCTTCAGCATGGTTGTGTATTTTATCTATCTAGTTCAAAGACCCTATGCACCTAAGGTGGAAGCCATTTAGAACTAACAGTTGGAGAGATTGTGTTTCCCCTCGTAAAACTAGAAAATGTCATGAGTTTAAGGTCAAGAAGGAAGAAGTCATAACATTTTGAGTAGCAAAATATGCTTAAAGATACATATTTAGTTGATTCTTTGGTGAAGTTTCTTATTTCAATTCAATTGATTTTGGTTGTCAACCAAATTCCTAACTCCAATGTATATTGTATTTCAATGCTACATTTTCATAGGGATCTAAGTAAAATGACAATTGACTATTATTTATATTTGAGAATTCGTGTTGTGCCTTACTATGATATTACTTAAAACTTATATCATTCAGATATATAATGGTTTCACAATTTATTATTATTTTATAATTGCTTATTGTATCTGTTGGCACATTATATCAACATTACTTATTGCTATAATTATTGTAATATCCAACAATAAATTCATGAAAGAAGGATTTAGCATACTAATTTTTTCTGTTAGCTAGCATTTTTTAGAGAAAATAAACATATGGTCATATACGTGGATACACTATTTTCATAACTTAGGCAAGAACCTACAACACAAGGATAAAATTGCCAGCCTCTTATGATTTTGGGTTCAAATCTACTAGAATTTAATAAATAATAATAATAGTAATTAATAAAAACATACAATAATAATTAATCTTAACTTTGACCTCTTATCAATCAAAAAATAAACATCAGAATTTACTGACATCTTGTACTTACTATTTACATCTTTCACTACCATAACTAGATCAACCATTTTTAGTTATCAGACTCTTTTATCTAGTTAACTCATGAGTAATCTATCTTGCAAATGATTCTAAAAACCAAAACATGCATTTCTCAACTTTAGTTACCAAATTTGTGCTCTCATTTCTCTACAAATAGATATCAAGATATCTAGAAAGTTAATGATGTTCACATTGATAGTGAGGGATTATGCTTCTATGCTCTTCCTTAATCTACAAGCTTTCTTATAATACAAGAAACCATAAAATGGTTTTTTTTTTTTTTTCCAGTTTTATCAATGCATTTTCTTCATCATTGGGTCAGGTAATCTATCCACATATTTCCCCTATGTGGTACTGTGATTACCACATGTAATTGTTATTTGCTAGAAATTGTCCTAAAAAATATTGTCCTAAAAAATGGATCAAGAAGATTTCATGTCTTTCTCATGGCAACTTTGGTTATTAATAATAGTGTAAAATTGGCCTCATTATTTTAACAATTATTTTCATGTTATCCGTACAAATTTTTTTATCATTTAAGTTTCTTGTTCTTGCAAGATGAACTATGAGATGCAGTGTTACTAATGTTTGCAAATAAGTAGGATATTCCCAATGCAATGAATGCTATAGAGATCATGATAAACTTGGGTTGCATTCTCTTAGGCAGCGACACTTGTGAGTATTACATTCTTTATAATTTTCAGTATTAAAAATTGTAGATACTAATCATCTATTATGCTGCACTATTTCTACTTTGCATATAGTTTATCTTCACTCTAGTAAACGAGAAAAAAACTAGAATGTAAGTGTTGCTTGTGAAACAGCTTGTATCATGTCCTAAGGTATATACAATGCATCTGTGATAGTTTGTTAGAAATAAATCCTTTTATTTTAGTTCTTATGGCTTTTGTTTTATTTTGCAGGTTTGAAAGATTACAGTGGAATAGGGTTCAAGAATTTTGTATTACAAAAACATCTTATTTCTTTATTGATACAGATAGATTAAGGAGGTAAAGATTTAGTTTTGATGCATACTCATATGTAGGATGCCAACTTATTTTGATGTGACATTATGTGTGTTCTCTTTCACATTTTACTATCAATTTTCTATCCAAATCAATGACCCAAAACTACTAAGAAAAATTGTGAAGGTCACAATTGCTATTAAAATCTTGTACTACCTTTTTATGTTTATCGCTTACTTATCTAAAACTCCACAATCGATATTGACAATCTCTTGCCCTCACCGTGCAACTGAACTACTTTAGTTTTATTGATGTAGTTGAACTACGAGTGCCTTTTGTGTTCTTGAGAAATCATAAGCTTTCAACTTTTGTGAAGCCATTACAGATGCAAATGAACAACTGGTGAGGTGTCAATTTTAAGGCAATTTTTTGTTTCTATAACATACAGTTCAATTGCTAGAAATATTTCATCTAGATTGTTAATTGATAGATTGTTAACTTTTCATGTCATTTTCTACTTTGGTTGGGTAGTTCTCCTTGCATTTTGAAATAACCCTGACAGGTTATTGCTTACTCCAGCACCAAAAATACTAAAACTTCAAAGGTTTGACATTTCGTCAAACAGTTAGCACCCAAACTGGTTACAAACTTCAATGTTCAGGGAGAAATTTACAATCAAATGTTTCATGATTTAATAATGGGCTTGGACCGTAGCATCATTGTACCTTGCTCCTGAATTTAGCAATGGTTGACATTCCTCCAGCTGCGTTGTCAACTCATTCAATCACTTCTACAGATTTCTCGAGACTTTGAATCACATTGAGCTCCAGCTGATGAATTGCTTGGGCATCCTTATAAGCCGGCATCTCCTAGGGATCTTTAAAGTGGGCATCAACTAAGCTAGCACCAAACCCTTCAACTTCCGTGAACTTAATGCCCTTCAAAATGGTGTCCCTGTAATCTGTTCAGTTGGTGCGCAATCCCTCCAATTTTGGTGCCATAACCAGCCGAATCCAAGATGGGGTCGAGCTCTGTAAACATACAAGCAAGTCATCCTACCTCTGACTCGCACTCAGATCTTGGTTTGGTGATTCCGACCTGAGCCACATGGATGGAATAGGAACAGTAAACTTTACTGGCTGGTAGAGAAAATGATGCCGCTGACTCACCTTCCCGTGTTTGATCACTTGGCAAAGGTATATTCCCGCCCGTGTCTATTCATTATTTCCGCTACTTCTTCAATAATTGATATGGATCGACATTAATATTGAGTGCGGTAGTAATGATTGGAGATCGTCTTCAAAAGCCTTCAACCCTGCGATTTCTTTAAAATCTCCAAATAATTGGCGTTGGTTGTGCAATTTGGTCTTCAATACAAAAGCCTTCAATTCTACAATATTTCTAGAATGAAATTATTCATGTGCTCACCATTTATCGCTGTGTATCCTATAACATGATCTTTGCCATTTCCTTTGGCCCAGACTTCGGCCTTAACAGTGTACGGAAGTGCTGGCTGGAAAGATGGCTTGGAACTCATTCTTCTACTCCCGATCTGCTCACACTGCAACTTCCTATGAAGAAGTCGCCTTGCTCCTTTTGCCACCTGAAATAATAAACCTTGTGAAAGCTTAAATCTACGAATATCAATTCTTAGAACTGATCCACCAAACTTCGACCTTAGACCACCCGATTCTGCCCCTGATGAAATGACTGAATGTCACCTCCAATCTGCAATAATTCGGATGATATTTCACACCCTCAAAATTGCGTACCAATTGAGAGTTATCGTTCTCAATGGCCAACTGTGACAATTGTAGAAACCCTAGGTTTCACAATGCACCTGTGATTGAATCACAACCTGAAAATCAAAGAGAGATAATCAACTGCCTTATTCGAATGGAGCCCCGGGGTGCCTATTTATTCTTTTCCCTCCATCCCCTCCAGAGACTTCTAGAATAATTTTGATCTTACCTCTTAAGTGACTTTATTAAATATTTTCCAAGTCACTTTATTAAATACAAGGTTATCTTTTAATATTTATTTATTTAATTAAAATAATTAATTAGTCGTCCTTGGACAACCAGATTAATTAAATTAATTAAATCAAACTGTCACCAAAAAATTGGGGACATGACAGTCCGCCCTTCCTGAAATTGCTTGTCCCCAAGCAATGGCTGAACCATGAACCAATCAGTCTTCCTGGATCCCAAATGTAAATATGTGTATCATCCCAATCCTCATTATACTCCCATGGAGAAATCATCAATACCAGTAGCTAAGAAACTGTACTCAACATCCAAACAACTGACACTTCTGATGAAATCATCTGAAAACCAACTGTAGATGTCAGTGGAAGGAACCATTCTACGAAACTCAAGCCAACTGAAACATCAACTCTATCAAAACTCAAGCCCCCGTCAGAATGACACTTGCACCCAACTGTACTTTAGATATGACAACAGCTATAGGTACCTGAATTACTGCCATCAAATTCAATCTCTGAAAAACTGCTCCGGGTGTGTCGATCCTGCAAGCTGAATAACTTGCTACTACCAGTTTTATTTTCAAAAGATGGTGCCAATCTATCCCCTAATGGATGATAAGAAACTGGAGCCAATCTACATCTGCGTGAAATAAAATCTTCTATCTCTGTGTCAAAAGAAAAGTGATGAGCGTATCCTACCGTATAATGCCGGTAAGATCCTCCAAATTCTGCTACTGGCTCTTCATCACTGAACTGGTAATCAACATATGGCTCCAATCTCTGACTCTGAGTGACTATAGGCTGGATAGGATCCCGTGCATTCTGCTCAACAAACCCTTCCTCGAGATCCCTGTGAGGTAGCATAGTAGAAAGGACCCCTATAATCTTCTCAACCAATCTGCAAATAACACTAGTATCATGGATGAGAACACCTTCTGTCACTTTATACGGGTCCAAATGAACACATGCACTATCCAAAAAATACTCCATGAATGATTCAGTGTAGTAAAAATTATACGAGGAAGCATCAATATACTTCCCTGCACACCACAACTAATCCTCCTGTGAAGGTGGCATACCCCACTGTACCCCACTATCAACTAACTGAGAAGAATCAATCTAGAAACTTGACTCTATCGGTATCCTGAACTCATTAAGACCAACTTCTTCCAAACCCTGAACATGTATGTCAGTCTCAACAATAAGCTCCTCAAAAGCGACTATAGGAGTGTACTTACCGTCATCTACCTCATTAGACAAATGAACTGGGTCTAGGGCTGGTTTTGACCGCAAATGCTCTAATTCCACGGTCACCTCCTTCAACTGAAACTGCGACTTTTGTAGATCCTTCTGTGTGTCCTCTAAAGCCTCAGTAGTCGCTATGAGCTCCTGGGAAAGCTCACTCACCTCCTCTTCACGATCCAAGAGTGCCTCATAGGCTATACTTCCCCACTCAACCAAGTGATCACGGTCGGCTACCAATCATAAATAATCCTGCTTCAAAATCCGAACAGCTTCACGCAAGGCATGAATCTCTGCCAAAGAAAAGTAACCACCGCTGGACTCATCTGTCATAGAAGTACCCCAACCAGTAACAGCCAACAACTAGTGAGCAGTATCAAAATGCTCACAAGCAATAGTAATGTCTCGCTCACTAACTTTCAACTGGCTAACCACATGATGGCTCTGGCTAGATTGTCTTCTATAAACTCCCTCTGACGCATTGTCTAAAGGAGTATCTTCAAAGATACTGGTCTCTGGATTATTACCATCCATATTTTTTGAATCAACTTCAAAACTCATATCAACATCCAGAGTGTCAAAATCTATAGTTCTGCTGTCAAGCTCTTCTGTACCTAAAGAATCTATCAAGGAAGCTGAATCTTCAAAACTGTTCACTTCATTCTCCCGGATGTCATCAAGGTCAAAACGATCCTGGGACTCATCTGTACATGCTTCCAAATATGAAAAACCTTCAACACCTTTCAGCAAGGATGGTCGACTGGAAATATGAACCAAACCCAACAACGGTGCATAAAGACTAATACCAACATTGGACAAACTGCTGGTATAAGGAAAGACAACACCGTGTATTCTGCTAATCAAATCCATGATAGCACTCAAACAAACATTGCTACTATTAAGTGCTCTCCAGTCAATTGAATCCCAAACACTGTTGAAACATTCTTGAGTCCATATGCAAGAAACAACTGGTAACTCAAGCAAACTACTTACCTGAGTAATGTGACCAATACCAGCTAACTTCACATAAATGTCTGCCATTGTCCTTGTATCCTGGATGTGAAAGCAAGATGAACTCGTAGCATTATCAGCAACCTCACATGATCCCTCTTCTGTCAAAAACTGAGTGCAAGATGAACTTAAGCTCAGCTCCATGTCGTGCTCATTCCCATGCCTCTCCCAGTCTTGTAATGCCAAAGTTGCTCGAGTGTCCTCAAGCTCGCAAGAAAGCTTGACAACTTCCTCCTCCTTCCTCCTCAAGGCATCTAAATAATCTTTGGCAAGGCTTAGAAGATGGTCACGATCTGATAGAAGATGTAAATAGCTCGACTTCGTCATTCCCATTCCTTCACCAATTGCATGTAAGTCACAACAAGGAGAATTTGCCTAAAATCCCTTATGTCTTCCTTGTAACTAAATCATCTGGATGTGCTCTTCTAACATCTCCCGCATCCTGTCATGATGAGATAAAGAAGCCACAATACTATCTTTGCTTACCTTCAGCTGGCTGGACAAATCATGTGAAGTACTGCCATTCTCATCCTCATGTGACGGAGCATCTAACTGAGCCTGGTACTCTCTGTCAGCAAAATCATAAATGCTCGATGTCTGCTCATTTTCCCCAGGTATCTCCTCATCATGCACAATGACATCTTCATCATCATCTGAACTCACTTCGCTGAAATCATTGCTTGTTGGAACCAAACTACCCTGAGTACATGAGACATTACCTTTGGGAAACTCATATTCAACTGTCTCAACTTGAGTGTCGAGTTGACAGTTACTATCCATCAGCGTAATATCCTTCACCACTTCTTCCTATGACTGAACTGAAGCCTCTGACTGGTTGCACACTTGTTTCTTGAACTCCTCATTAAGGTTCCTAGTAGCATCTCTCATTGTATCTGTCAACGCTTCATGAGAAGATTTGCCAAAATGAAATCCAGTTGATTTACTCACCTTAGCTGGGACGGACAGCCTGTCAAGCATACGGTGGTGTTTAACCAACAGTTCAGACATGTTATGTTTGATCTTTCTGAGCTCATCCTGAATACCTGAATAGTCCTCCTTTCCACATTTCTGACTCTGAATACTCTGTCTATTACTTGTCCAATATTGTGTCCTTGGAGACTTGGTGTTGTACCTGTCCATCTTGGTTGAAGTAGAGTGCTGATCACTCATGTAATTCGGTTCTCACCCCACAGGATGGCAAGAAAACTGCTCTGATACCACTGAAATAACCCTGACAGGTTATTGCTTACTCCAGCACCAAAAATACTAAAACTTCAAAGGTTTGACATTTCGTCAAACAGTTAGCACCCAAACTGGTTACAAACTTCAATGTTCAGGGAGAAATTTACAATCAAATGTTTCATGATTTAATAATGGGCCTGGACTGTAGCATCATTGTACCTTGCTCCTGAATTTAGCAATGGTTGACATTCCTCCAGCTACGTTGTCAACTCATTCAATCACTTCTACAGATTTCTCGAGACTTTGAATCACATTGAGCTCCAGCTGATGAATTGCTTGGGCATCCTTATAAGTCGGCATCTCCTAGGGATCTTTAAAGTGGGCATCAACTAAGCTAGCACCAAACCCTTCAACTTCCGCGAACTTAATGCCCTTCAAAATGGTGTCCCTGTAATCTATTCAGTTGGTGCGCAATCCCTCCAATGTCGGTGCCATAACCAGCCGAATCCAAGATGGGGTCGAGCTCTGTAAACATACAAGCAAATCATCCTACCTCCGACTCGCACTCAGATCTTGGTTTGGTGATTCTGACCTGAGCCACGTGGATGGAATAGGAACAGTAAACTTTACTGGCTGGTAGAGAAAATGATGCCGCTGACTCACCTTCCCGTGTTTGATCACTTGGCGAAGGTATATTCCCGCCCGTGTCTATTCATTATTTCCGCTACTTCTTCAATAATTGATATGGATCGACATTAATATTGAGTGCGGCAGTAATGATTGGAGATCATCTTCAAAAGCCTTCAACCCTGTGATTTCTTTAAAATCTCCAAATAATTGGCGTTGGTTGTGCAATTTGGTCTTCAATACAAAAGCCTTCAATTCTGCAATATTTCTAGAATGAAATTATTCCTGTGCTCACCATTTATCGCTGTGTATCCTATAACATGATCTTTGCCATTGCCTTTGGCCCAGACTTCGGCCTTAACAGTGTACGGAAGTGCTGGCTGGAAAGATGGCTTGGAACTCGTTCTTCTACTCCCAATCTGCTCACACTGCAACTTCCTATGAAGAAGTCGCCTTGCTCCTTTTGACACCTGAAATAATAAACCTTGCAAAAGCTTAAATCTACGAATATCAATTCTTAGAACTGATCCACCAAACTTCGGCCTTAGACCACCCGATTCTGCCCCTGATGAAATGACTGAATGTCACCTCCAATCTGCAATAATTCGGATGATATTTCACACCCTCAAAATTGCGTACCAATTGAGAGTTATCGTTCTCAATGGCCAACTATGACAATTGTAGAAACCCTAGGTTTCACAATGCACCTGTGATTGAATCACAACCTGAAAATCAAAGAGAGATAATCAACTGCCTTATTCGAATGGAGCCCCGGGGTGCCTATTTATTCTTTTCCCTCCATCCTCTCCAGAGACTTCTAGAATAATTTTGATCTTATCTCTTAAGTGACTTTATTAAATATTTTCCAAGTCACTTTATTAAATACAAGGTTATCTTTTAATATTTATTTATTTAATTAAAATAATTAATTAGTCGTCCTTGGACAACCAGATTAATTAAATTAATTAAATCGAACTGTCACCAGAAAATTGGGGACATGACACATTTGTAAATCATAAATCTTGTTGCAATCTTTAGCCTAATGATAGTTTGGTATTACATCCAAGGTGATAACATAGTTGACTTAAAACTTTGCATCAAAGAAAAAATCAAGGGATAATATTTGAATTGTGGATATTTTTAAATTATGTTGGTTTTAGACATAGTTATAGTTATAGTTATATATGCGCTCTTGTGATTATGTGATTGGGACTGTAAGTTTTTTTGTCACGTTTATCTGTTTGAAAGATAGATGAAATTATTGGCTTTCATTCTTGATAAATAATTATTTCCTAATTTTATTCTTCCCTGCAGGAACCAAAATTTAGACGCGTTGTGCCAATTATTGCAAAGGCTTTTCTCTCATAGGAGCCTTCTAAACTACACAAAATTTGACTTGTAAAGCATAATTGCTCGGTGGAGACTCAGGATACTGTGTACATTTCTTCCTCCTTCCCATTGTTTTGTATGAAATAAATCATGTGACAAAAGAAACAATGGTGGAGGTAGAAATGTACATGATACCCTGACTCTCATGCACCGAGCAATTACACTTTAGAATCAAGTTTTGTGTAGTTTAGAAGGCTCCTATGAGAGCAAAGCTTTTACAATAACTGGGATAGCTCGTCGAAATTTCTACATATCTTGGTCTCAATTTTGATGCAAATGCATAGAAAGGTAAGGTGTTTTGGTCACAATTTCAACACCAAATTGGTTGCCTTTGACATCACTTATATGGCATCAGCGTATAAAATTAAGGGGTTTTGGTCGCAATTTAGACACCAAATTGGTGTAGGTTTATGTTGAAATTCTGACCAACGACACCCGCAAATGAGGAAATAATAGTTCAGGTTGGACTAGGGAAATCGATGAAATTTGTGTCGGTAAGTCCACCTTTATGAAGTCAAAATTTTGATGCAAAATGTATGTGGTGAAAAACTGACCAAAATAGATCAACAGCAAGCTTGGTCGCCTTATCGACCTACTGTTGTCAAAATTTTGACCTTTTTGCATCAAAATTTAGGCCTAAATTTACTAATGCTAGTATCTTCTTCAATGTGAATATCTTTGTCTACTTGAATATTCATCTACTTGAAACTAACCCAAAACATGTTGATCATTATGTGGAACATTTCCTAAACTCCCTCCTAACATCTTAGTTTGTTTAGCAGATCTAGGAGTTTCTTTTTCAACTTTAGGAACAATGGTATGAAAAATATTCTCAATAGGAGTATCAATTATGCTAGGCTTTGCAGCAATTCATTCACTTCTCACAAGTGTTTTAAACAAGGTGTTTAACACCTTTTTTCTTCTTCCTTGAGGACCCTCCTTTAGTAGATGTTGCACGAGTTTCTTTTGGAACTTTATTCCTCTTAACAAGAGTTGAGGAGGTGACAATTAATATATTCTACATCCCCAAATTCCTTTGGTTGCTCTATATTTTCCCCTACTAGTTCCTGGACTACTTCTTTCCCAACCCTTTTTGCAGAAGACCTGGTTACAACACTGATTTGAGGTTGACGAGTAGTAGGGTTTTCTTCAGAAACAAATTTCACCTTACCTTTCCTCAAGGTGGAAATAGATGGTAATTTTTTTACCTTCTTATTCTTTATAGATGACCTAGGGTTTTCAAAAGAGCCATAAGGTTAGGGTTCAAACCATTCCACTATTTTCACAATACTTGTTGATGTAGTAACCCTTCTCCCTAGTCCTTTTCATCTAGGCCCTGCTAGCATTGGTGCATATTCACTCATTAATAAGAAATCATCCCATGAAATAGTAGAGTTTTTCCCTAAATCCCTTTCAACTAGTAATTTAATCAAACGGTAATTATACTTAGAGTTGGGCTTACCTTCCTAAATAGAAATTGTTCTCTTCTTCAAAATATTAAATAGAAAATGTAGAAGGTTCATTGGCCTATTGTCATGATGAAGGAAACTAAGAAGCTTACAATGCAAGTCGTACAATCATTGATGCCTACCTTCACAAGTAGTATACTACATGATGTAGAGGGCACATTGGCCCTAGGGTTCTTATAGTGATATTCTTCTCATGTCTTGCTTTCTATCCATTTATAGTTGTGTATCTATGTATAGGGTAAATTGAGCCTTGGTTGATGTTTGGTTTGAATCTCCTTCAAAAATTTCCCCTTCTTGTGGAAAACTATATACTTAGGAAATTATATCTTTCTATATTCAACTCTAAGTCCTTTAACTATGACAATTCCATTGTGTAAAGAATTTAGAAATTGGAATACTACTTCATCATCCCAAGCTACAAGTTTTAGGAAAAACTTCAACCACCCTCTACCTTCAAACAAAGGTTGGTAGACATTGTCTTGCAGAAGGATTCCATAAATTTGTTGCTCCATACTTGTAATGTTGAAGTGAGGATGAGGTGGTAAAATGGAAAAGAGAGAAGGTGAAATGAAATTATTATGGAGAAAGTAAGGTGATTATTATGTATCTTTTAGCGGAGTTAAAGAGATGATGCAAACTAGATAGAAGACCCCATTGTTCTAGCTACAAGAGGAGTATTTGGCTCCTCAGATTCAAACTGTTGCATGAACTCCTTACTTTATGGTTTATGATAGAATTTAAGCCTATGACCATTCACTAACAATTTGAAATGAATAGGATCAACTATAAAAAGTTGTACTGCACCATTGTCAAAGATTGATATGTAATGCCTACCCCTACTTGACTTTTCTAATTTGTTTTGACTGATTTCTTTTAGGCCTATTCTATTATTATGTTTTATGATTAGCGATGCTGGATTAAAAAACTTGATTAGTTGTATTTCATATTCAATTGATGTGTGTGTGTGTGTGTGTGTGTGTGTGTGTGTGTGTGTGTGTGTGTGTGTGTGTGTGTGTGTGTGTGTGTGTGTGTGTGTGTGTGTGTGTGTGTGTGTGTGTGTGTGTTGAGGTACTTAGTGTCAAGTATTTCAATTATTGAATGATGTTAGTTAGATGAATGATTTTTGTGTGGTTTCTATGGATACTTACCCCATACTTGCATGTGTATGGTGTGCGTATATGTTTTCTTTATGTTTGACATTTTTGATGTGGTTGAGAAAGGGAGTCGTAGTCACCTACTAGTTGGGATCTACATGATGAACAACTTCCTACCATTGCCTATTTATTTTAGAATATTATGTTTGTACATGCGTGGATTTTATGCAAATTGTAGGTACTGGGTATCGACTTCCCTGAATTGCCAGGATGAGCATACCCTATCACAGTATTTCAATGGTATAAGTGGAGAGATAATTCTTGACTCCAAATCCTAAACCCTAAGCCAATTGTCCTAGAAAATAGGACATGTATCTAAGTTAGTTTACCCATCTAAATTAGTCAAGTGACCTGAATTCATGATTTTGACCCTGAAGTTTGATTTTTGTCCTCTATCTTCAGTTGAGTTATCATATTTGGTTTTGTGGGTCTGTTGTGATTTTCTGTTATAATTAAATCAAATTAAAAGATTATTTAATAATTTAATTTAATGGAAATTTTATAACAAAATTTAATAGTTAATTAATTGAAAAATTAATTTAATAAAAGAATTAAATTTAAAAGATTAAATTAAAGTTCTAATTTTATCATATTTATATTTATTTAATTTAATAATTATTATTTAAGAGTTTATTTTAATAATAAATTCTAAATAATATTATTAGTTGAGTAATAAATATTATTTGATTAAAAAGAAAATATTAAAATATGTGAATACATGATTAATTCAAAACTAATTAAATTTATGCTTTAAATAAAAAGATCTAAATTTAGAAAATTGGTTAAAGAAAGATTAGAATATGATGTTATTTAATTAATTAGAAATTAATTAAATATGTACTTTAGTTTTAAAAAATTATTTTAAAAGTCTAATTTAAGAGGTTGGATAAAAATAGAATTAAAATATTAAAGATTTAATATTGTTTTATTATGATTATTTAATTAATAATTATTAAATTAGAGTTGCATTAAATAATGAGCTTTAATTATTCTTATTCATTTAAATAATAAACTATGCTTTAAATAGTGCTTACACTAATTAATAAGTGGAGGAAAAGAAAATATAAAAGAATATTTTAATTAAAAAGTTCTTTAAATGTGCATGAAAGAATTAAATTTAAAATATTTGATTAAACTTCTACTTTAGGCATATTTATATTTATTCAATTTAACAATAATTTATTTAGAAGTTTTATTTTTAATAAACTCTAACTAATATTATTAATTAAATTAATAAATATTATATTAAAAACATCGCATGATTTAATAAGGGAGAGAAAGCTTTAATTTAATAAAGTTTATTTTAATTAAATTGCATAAAGTGTGTGCATGAAAATTAAAATATAGTAATTAAAGACAAAGGGTTTTCGCATGATTGCATGATCAAAGCCTTGATTTGGAAGAAAAATTCTTTATTAAGAAAATTAGAGCTCATTTCTAGATACACAAGTTTGGAGAAGCCAATGTCTAAAAGGACGGTATTTGAAGGAAAAGGAAGATTTTTGCGTGTTTGTGTGTTCATTATTTTAGCATCAGATCCAGGTAGGATCTTGTGGGTTTGTGCAGTAGTTGCTTGTTCTATGAAATCTTGTCTTCTCCGTGTCTGTTGTGTTTCTGTTTTCAAAAGTTTTCTGGGTTGAAACTCTTGTTTGAGAAAATTGATTTCTATTATAGAATTGTATGTGATTTAATCTGGAAACTTTTAGTAAATATTGAGCTTTAGGATTTTCAAAACCTAATGAATTATGAAATTCACTTTTGTATGCATTGTATGTGACGTTTGATTTACTAGTGTTGGAGTTTTTGGGTTTGACTTAGCTTTGGCCAATCAGGATGTTTACCAAAGGCTTAGGAGTTATGTTTTGTGATGTCATGATGATGTTTTGGTCTCAATTTTTTATACTCAACCATGGTAATGTGTCTAGTATGCTTTATGAGATGTTTTGATGCATTGATTGTTATTGCTTTCCAGTGTTCTTGTGTGAAACTGAGGTGAATGGTGTGACCTATCTGATATAACCTTTGAGTCTTTGATCAGTTGTATTTGGATTGCTTTTCAATCACTTGTATAGGACTGAGGTGTTTGTATGAGTTGTTCTTGGTGATGTCATGTTATGACATCGATTGATTTATGTGTACTTGATTTTGGGATCAGATCATATTGGTGGAATTTGTGACTATGATCAGTGTTTTTCAATACTTGTCAGTTGCTTGTTTAAGAACTAATGTATGGTATATGGTCTTTTGTGATCTTTTGATTTTACTGAGCTTAGGGTAGGTTATCTATATGTCATGTTGGGAAGTGGCTTGTAATGGAGGTCGGGGCCCAAAGTGGCTACCAAGGTAACCCATTGTAAATTGTTTAATAAGTGAAAATTTACACTAAATGGGAATAAAATGAACCTAATAAGAGTCTTTGTATTTCTTCACCCATGCCTCAAGTGCTAGTACAGACTAGGATGGGAGTAGAGAAGACACTTGGTTGTGACCATGCAATGTTAGTATGCCTTTTCATTACAAAAGGATACAAGTGTCGCATAAAGTCACTAGGGGACCAAGGTCAAGTTAGATTGTCAGGGTAACTCTATCGTTGATTCATGCGATGACACTTTCCCACTTGCATAATAGATTTCCTATGTGTTTCTATTGTCTTTGGGATTAGTTGATACTTGTGTCTATAAGAATTTTCCCTAGGGAAAAATTCACCCAAGATCAAGAAGCACAATAACTAGCACAAAAGACCAATAGAGTATGATTAGAATAATGATATGATATTCAAAATTGATTGTATAGTACACTAGAGGTGCCTATATATAAAGGCCTCTATGATGCATCTAGAATGCCTAGGAGTCAGTAATATGATAAGTCTTACAACTAGGCACATGTCCACCGAGTGTGGGTTATCCTCCATTAAGCACAGGATTTAGTGCGATGATGAGAGGATAAGCCTATAAAGGTGTAGCACGTACAATTTTGTTGTAGAGAACATGTGCTAGAATAATAGTGTGAACAATTGTGTTGTCTACATGACGACTCGGTTGTTTATGCAAACTCTAGTGTTGTAGACACCATTTGCTAAATTAGAGTTGCTTACTCCTATGTTGTCAACATGACAACTCATATGAGTACACAAACTCCTAGGTGTCTAACCTAAGAAATAATAAATTAATGCATTTATCCTAAGTAAACTTAAGTAAAGTGTAAATAATAATTATTTACACTAACACCCCCCCTTAAGTGCAACTTAGGGGAATGCACTTAAGCTCACAAAAGCTATGATGAAATGCATAATGGGTCCTAGCTACTAGGCCATGTTAGGTACTCATGTACAAATGCAATGATCCAATGCAATGAAATCTCTCTACAACCAGAGAAATAGGGAAAACCTTATGGGAAAAACCCTCCCCCAAAAATAGAGAAAAGTACAATAAAGAAAGATGCATGAATGGATGGAGAAAACAAGACCCCTCCCCCCCCATTATGACATACATCATGCATATACAATAGAGAATCCCTTGATGAAATCCCCCCCTTAGTGAAGGATTTTGAATGATAAGTGTTTGAATATAGAAGAAAATACAATGCTGACAAATAATGTTTCTCCCTTGAGGAAGAAGATACACCAAGTAGAGGTGCAAGTATGCTTCCTACTGTGGATAGGAAGATGGAAGAGGGATCCAGATGTAGTATGTTGTGGATGCTACCTCTGAAGTCTTCTTAGATGTTGACAAGTCCTTGATAAATGAAGATGCCATGAACTAATCTGGTGGATGCCCAAAAGATGGTGGCAAGCAAGGTAACATGTCCATGTATGAACCTAAATCAAGCTCCAAAGATGATGAAGCATCCTGATAGGAAGATGGAGGAAGAGAAGCAATGTTGCCTCCCCTCAATAATGAATGCACACCCATGATAGAAGCTCCTTGATGACTGAAGAAGTTGCACCATGAAAGCTGAATGAAAGTCCTCCTTGTAGGAAGAAATGGTGCCATAGGTGTGGTAGAGAATAGTCCCTAATTGGTAGGAAGAATCCTCAAAAAATATGATGTCTAAAGAAACTGAAATACAATCTCCACAAACTAATATGACTCCTCATAAGTGAAAGAGTCCTTCTCCATCTATTGTAAAGAAGCCATAGGCATGTCATATTGATCAAGTGGTTAAGGGTCAGAGTGTGCCCTTGCAACAAGTGAAGAAGCCTCCTCAACAAAGAGAAGATTGATGTCATTGATGATGTCTCCCACATCTTCAATCTGAGACTCCACAAACAACCTGGCACTGTCAAGAAGGAAGTCATCCCATGAAGCTCAAGTAGGAAGACATGGTATGTCCTGCTACACTGAATCAAGAACATTTGTGGCTAGAACCGGATCAGTAGAATCAACAGGAGCATCAGGAGGTGGGATCTCATCTGGAGTTGGAGGAACCATGAGTGAAGCAACTAAAGATAGAATGTTTTTTGGAAAAGGAGGAACTGTGGGATCTCCATATTTTTTCCAAAGAGCCATCCAAATATCATAAGGGTGAATGACCTTTTTAATGACATGCCAACAATCAGAACTGATACTAAATATAATGATATCCAAAATTCTATTAATAGGTGGTTGTTCTTCAGTAGAAGAAATTAGTTCGTTGGAACATAAATAAGGAAATACTTCCTTATGCTCTCTTCTTAGATGATCAATGAGTGCAGCACTCCATTTTTTATAGTTCCTCTTTGTCAATCTTGGTCTAAGATGACCCTAACATGGGGAACAAAACTCCTCCATGAGATCAATGAATGAAACCCCCAAAATGCAAGAATAGGCAATCAACACACCCCCCCCCCCCCCCCCAATGTATGATTTTGCACTTTATAGGTAGTGTGATTACAATGGGCCACTTTATCAATTTTGGCCTTAGTGGACTTCTATTTTTTATGTTTACAACCTCCTTGGATAGTTCAAATCTAGAACTTTACAATGTAGCTTACAAATACAACAAAATTGTAGCAATACAAAGCAAAGAAAGGGCCTATTTCTAAAATTGATATCTTTGTCCACACAAGTCTATAATCTAATTGCAGATCTAGAAAGTAGATGAAAAATTACACACTTTCAAAAAAAAGGGAACCTGATTATGTGTCCAGATGAGCTCATACTAAGCATTTAAGGTTGCAAAAATTGGGATTTGTGACTTGCAGAAAAATTCAGGAACAAAGAGCCCAAACATCCTATAGCAATGTGTAGATCATGAAATTCTACCCCAAAGCAAAACAAAAAAATTGCTCAGAAAAAGGAGTTCATATGAGGGAGATATCGTTGTTTGAAAATCACCTTTGTAATTATCTTTCCTGAATCATCGTCATCGCGCCTCCAAAAATCAATTGACTCTAGATTTCACCTCAAATGTCCAATTTTGATGAAACAAAAGTCAATGTGGGGGTTTTTTGATCTTCTAAATATGATGCCAATATCGGATTGGCACTAGCAAGCTCCAATCTTCACCTACAAAAAATCTCTCCTACTACCCTGATGACCAAAAAAAATTCAAACAAAATACACATATCCAAAAAATAATGCAGAGAAATTGCAAAGACCAAAATAATAAAATATACAAATCTAAACATTAAATTCAAAGATTTGAAATGATCATACCAATTCTACAAATTGGGCCTTTGAGTGCCAGTTTGAAAAAAAAATGGCCTCAGATTTGACTATTGCCTAGGGTAAGCAAATTTATAGTCAAAATTCACCGAATTGATGCTCCAAATGCAATGGTGAGGTCTGCTTTGGCTCTATACACTCCCAATATCTATGGATAATTTAGATTTGAGTTGAGGTGTCCTCAGAGAGGTGAAGCAAGATCGGTCTCCAATGGATATGAAATGATGCCTCTATTGCTCTAATACCATGTAAGAATTTTCCTTAGGACAAAATTCACCCAAGACCAAGAAGCACAATAACTAGCGCAAAAGACCAATAGAGTATGATCAGAATAACTATATGATATTCAAAATTGATTGTATAGTACACTAGAGGTGCCTATATATAAAGACCTCTATGATGCACCTAGAATGCCTAAGAGTTAGCAATATGATAAGTCTTACAACCAAGCACATGTCCACTAGGTGTGGGTTATCCTCCATTAAGCATAGGAGTTAGTGCGATGATGAGAGGATAAGCCTATAAAGGTGTAGCATGTACAATTATGTTGTAAACAACATGTGCTAGAATAATAGTGCGAACAACTATGTTGTCTACATGACAACTTAGTTGTTTATGCAAACTCTAGTGTTGTAGACACCATGTGCTAAATTAGAGTTTCTTATTCCTGTGTTGTCAACATGACAACTCATATGAGTATGCAAAATCCTAGGTGCCTAACCTAAGAAATAATAAAATAATGCATTTATCCTAAGTAAACTTAAGTAAAGTGTAAATAATAATTATTTACACTAACAGTGTCTTGGTACTTTTGAGTTAGATTGCTTTTAGGTGATTCCTTGAACCTAGATATTGGATTTGATTGTTGATGTTTTTATCCTATTTGGGACTTGAGACTATCTCCTCAGCACGATGGGAGTGGGCCATTTAGGTTCCACGAGGTTAGGTGGTAGTGCTTTTTCTTATACCATTGAGATCCGACTATCAGATGTTGTTGTTGGATGTGTTTGTGTTCCTTTCTATCTATTCTTGTATTTCTATGATGGATGGTTGTACTATTGTGTTGTATTTGATTTCATAAGATCTTAAGAGATGATGCAATTTATTTCATGATGTATATTATTTCAGCCTTTCATACCCTGTGACCTATACAGTGGATGATTGTGCATTTTGTTTATTGCCAAGTGGCATCATATATAATTGTATATTATTTAAATGGATTCATACTGGTATATTATTATTTGATGTGGATTTATTATGTATTAGATTTATTATTAATTAAACTTAAATGTGATTCAACATCATGAGACCCTTAAGAATTGTAATATGTTTTACGGTATGTGTTTATGTGAAGGTTAATTGCTTCTGCTATCTTATAACTATTGTTGTTAAGTCATTATCTTTAACTTTAAAAAAAAAATTAGCAAACTTAGTAAAACTTTAGGTTAACTTCTTTTGGGTCACATGGCAGAGCATTACATGTTATTATTTCATATGGCCCCAACCATCATATTTGAAACTTTCTCAGTGTATGTTGATTATGGGAATCATACAACAATGCCCAATCACCAGCAAAAAATTGTTTATTCTTGATAAAATTATCATACCACTTCATTCTTTATTGTTGGATAACTTTTAGTATTGTGCAGGGTAGATTTCCTATACTCATCTAGGCCATTCAACTATAGGATTCTTTCATGTTGTACCTCAATAAGATAAATATTGAGTTCCAGGGTTATCTTTAGTATCTTATACTCAAATTATATAGGCATGACAACTTTTTTACTATAGAACAATTCAAAGGGATTGAAGCTATTTGTAGTCTTCCATGTTGTCCTATAAGCCCAAATTGCTTTAGGTATATGGTACGCCCAATTTTTTTGATGGGTAGTTACTATTTTGGTCAAAATGGATTCAATTTCCCTATTGGTAATTTCTTCTTGACCATTGGCTTGAGGATGATAAAGGGAAGATGTGACATGTCTAATGGTATATCCATTCATGAGCGTAGTAATTAGATTAGAAGTAAACTATGCACCCTAATCAATTACTATTTCTCTAGGGACACCAAATCTAGTGAATATTGATTCATACAAAAACTCTGCAACATTTTTGTCCCTAGCATTTTTTAGAGGTTTAGCTTCCACCAATTTAGTAACATAATCAATACAAAATAAAATGTATGATTTTCCATTTGATGAAGGTTCTATGGGTCTAACAGAATCAATTCCCATTTTCCAAAAGGGGTAACAATTACTTGTGGTTGTAGGGATATTTCTTAGACTTAGTAGGTCTTCCCATCCTTTGGCATATGTCACACTTTTTAGTATACCTTATTGAATTCTTGTGTAGGGTGGGCTAATAGTAACTTAGAATTTTGAATGTTTTCCTCTTAGCTACAAAGTGACCTCTACATGGTTCATCGTGACATGCTCTCAAGATGTCATATGTCTCATCTTCCCTAATACATTAGTGTATCACATGATCAAATCCATTGTAAAACATACAACCAACAATCCAAGAAAAGTTAAAATTGTTCTCTGCTAAAAATCTACGCTCCTCAAGAGAGAAATGGGTTGTGTCCTTCATGTAGTAAGATAACTTGCAATATCAACATACTGTGGGTTTTGTGCTAATATATAGAACATATGTTCATCTAGAAATCTATCATCAATTATTGTAGGATCTTCTATAACATGTAAGCATGAAAGAAAATCAACCACTACATTAGCTTTCCCTGGCTTTTCTGTTATGGTCAAATCAAATTCTTGCATGAGAAATAACCAATGAGCCAATCTTCTAGAAATAGAAGGCTTATTCATCAAATACTTGATAGCAGAGTGATCTGTATGCACAAATATTTCATAACCTATTATATAGTGTTTGAACTTGTTAAGTTCACATATCACTACAAGTAGCTCATTTTTTGTGACAATATAATTGTACTCTTCTCCTTGTGTATTCTTACTAATATAATATATTGCATGTTCAACAACTCCTTCTTCCTGTCCCAAGACAACTCCTACAGCATAATCAAAAGCATCAGTATGGATATGCAATGGTATAATCCAATTAGGACCACGTAACACAAGTATTATAGTCAACACTTCCTTTAATTGGTTAAATTATTTGTCACACTCTCAAGTCCATGAAAAAACAACATCCTTGTTCAAGAGATTGTATAATGGAGATACAAGTTGAATGAAACCTTTGATGAATCTCATATAGTAACTAGCATGCCCAAGGAAGCTTCTAACATCTTTTTGCTTTGTAGGAGTTGGTATTGTATTGATTATCTCAATCTTAGGTGGATCAACTTGAATATTCAAGGAAGAAATATAATGTTCCAAGATAACTACTTCCATCACCATGTAGCACTTTTCACTGTTTAGAGAAAGATCATAATCTTGACATCTTTTGAGAAAATTTTCTAAGTTATCTTGTGCCTCCTCAAAGGTGAAACCATATACAGTAAAGTCATCCATGTATATTTCTATGCAATCAACATATATGTCAAAAAATATACTAATCACAACTCTATGAAAAGTGGCAGGTGCATTGCATAGACCAAAAGGTAGAACTAATTTGGAAACTAGAGATTAAAATCAACCAATAAGACAAGTTGTAATAGGACTCTCCTTCTTATTTATTATTTTAGGAATCTTCTTCTCAATTGCTTCCTAATTAGATCAATAACTTGATTCTAAAAACACAACTCATGGATTGAATATCCAAAATGAGTAGTTATCTCTCTAATAGAGAAGGTTCATTTAAATTTTCAACCCAAGGATGTATACTTGAATAGGTCTACAAAGTATATGCGCTATAAAGTTCTCTAAGTTATTCTATCATTACAAAATATAAACTATAACAATGCTGGAAATAAATCTAAGTGCAAGTAATAGTTGTAGAAACCATGTATTACCAACTAATTAACATTTACAACTTTCTATAAATCTATATGAAGTGCTTGATTACAATTTTGGATATATAATCTTATTGAATCTCTAACAA
The DNA here is from genome assembly GCA_028749045.1 of Cupressus sempervirens. Lineage (NCBI taxonomy): Eukaryota > Viridiplantae > Streptophyta > Pinopsida > Cupressales > Cupressaceae > Cupressus > Cupressus sempervirens. The sequence continues at coordinate 276,655,006 of CM053787.1, read as the reverse complement.
ACATCTAACAAGTGTCTCATCATTCCTTTAAAAAAGGAAGAGACTTAATCTAAAACAATGACTAAGAAGAAGACTTATATTACAACTTGTCTTCTTGGTTGATCGTAAAAAGAGTTTATTTGGACTCTTTATTGACAAAGATAATTTATTGAATATTTTTTGGTCTTCATAAATAAAATTCAAATCTTATCCAACCTCTTTTGAAGTTATATCTTGAATTGCAATAAATAGAAGTTTGAGTAAGTGTGTTGATTTTTGGTTTCACCTTTTTAGAAGTTTACTTCAAATGCATGGTGCTCTTTTATTATTGTGAATTAGATCAAACCCTTTCACCAAGTTATGATCCTCCTTTTAATATTTCTAAATAATTTTTAAAATATGGATTTCATTGAGAAACATGGAAGATGTGGTTATTTTATTGTTGCCTTCAAACCTGTCACCTTTTACTTAGTCAACATTTGATCATTGTTGCTCATTTACTATTTTGAACTAACTTAAATGCTCAAAATGGTTTGTGCACCTTGTTGTCAAATTTCCAAATTTTTAATCCATTCTTCATCAATAATTGAGTTAGATATGCTCGTTTTACTAAATTTTCCTTTTTGACTTTTTCTGCATTTCCAACAAATGTTGAATATTAACAAGTGTCAACTTGCTTCTCCTTCATTCTAGCTACATGAATGACTCAAATAGCTCACAAATAACTTGTTAATCATCTCAAAATAATAATTATTCAATATTTAACCACTTATCATTATAAATCATCACAATTTAGCACTAACTAGCTTCACATAAAAAATGTTAATCAATAAATCATTAATCATAGTTAATGCTTCATAAATCAAGTTAATGTATGGAAATAGACTAGAAATATATTACAATCATGGGGTAAAGTGTAACGCTCTACCAAGGAATCCAAAAGAAATTAACCTAATTGTCCTAAGTTTGCCAAACATTTTTTTTCAAAGATAAAAAACAACAAGAGATAACATTGCGGAAGCAATAACTCACATACATACAAATAATCCATAAAAAGATTACATCTCTTAAGGGTTTCATGATGTTGAATCACATACATAAGTTTTATTAAAACTAAATCTTATACATTAAAAAAATCCACATCACATAATAACCATAAGTACAAATCCAATGAAATAATATACAATTACATAAGATGCCACATGGCGTAACCAAAATGCATAATCATTCGATGTACAAGTCACAAGGTATGAAAAGATCAAAGAATATAAATCATGAATAAATACAACATCTCATTCGGTCTCTAGATAATCAAGTACAATACATCTGAATATAACCACCAAACATAAACACAAGATCAAAATGAAAGGACAACTGCACAAGTACATCCAACAATGGAAACCAACGGTTGGATCTCAATGGTATAAGAAACACTACCACCTGACCTCATGGAACCTAAATGGCCCACTCCCACTGTGTTGAGGAGATAATCTCAATTCCCAAATGGACAACAAATCCAACAGTCATAACCATCATCTAGGTCAAGGAAATCCTTATAGCAATCTATCTCAAAGGTACTAAGACACCAGCAACATCTAAACCCATAGGCAACAAATACACATAGGAAATCTACTTTGTAAGTGGGAATGTGTCATCACATGAGACAACTCTAAGGTTACTTTGGCGGCTTCTCTAGACTTTGACCCTCTACTAACTCTATGCGGAATTAGTATCCTTTCATACAAACAAAACATACTAACGAGGCAAGGTCACAACCAAGCATCCTCTCTACTCCCATCCTAGCTTGTACTAGCACTCAAGGTATGGGCGAGGTAATCCACTAACTCTTATTAATTAATTTTAAACCCATTTAATGAAATATTATCACTTATTTAAACAACCTACAATGGGTTACCTAGGAAGCCTCTTTAGGGCTCTAGGCTCCATCGCAAGCCACTTCCCAACATACATAAAGATAACCTACCCTAAGCTCATAGCAAAAAATCTCATAAAGTCACAATGACCACATCAATCTTATACAAGCAATTGGGAATCACATTATAACCATTGATCCATAACTCAAAGATCAAAACATATAACCATGACATCTCATACAACACCATAAAACAATAACTCCCAGGCCTCTAGTAAACATCCAAAACTGGTCAACATACTAAGTCAAACCCAAACCTAGTAAAATAAACCATACATCACACTAAATGTAGTTTCATAAATTATTTGGTTTTGAAAACATAAAATTTTAATTACAATGGGTTCAATTTTTTTGTTTCCAATGTGTCCTATTAAACAAAATTTTTGAGTTCACAAAAGTAATAAAGTTTCCTGAGTATAAAAATCATCCCATATAAAATGAACCATTTAAACAAAATCTGAGTCATGTAAAAAGACTAGGCAATTCTCTCATTTATAAATTATTTAATTAAAATTTCCACATTACAATATACATATATAAATCTTAATTAATAAAAATCTACTAATAACTATTCAATTACTAATAATAGTAATCATTAATTTATTAATAAATAATATTTATTAATTATTAATAATAACAATTATTAATATTAATAATAACAATTATTAATATTAATAATAACAATTATTAATATTAATAATAAAATAATAACTATTAATAAATCCTTATTTAGTAAAACTATTATTAAATAAAACTAAAAATAAACTAAATTAAAATGGACCTACCTCTCTTTTAAAGCTCGTAGGTTGTGATAGTTGTTGCGATAGTAGAGTCTATCGTATGACAAACTTTTAAAGTCTGTCGATAGCTTGTGTCATTGTGAAAAGAAAAGAAGGGGGTGGGGGTAATGGCTTACCTCCCCATTTCTAATATTAATTTTTTTATAAAAAATGTGTTTTAAACAAATAAAAACCCCCAACTCCATTTTCAGTATTATTACCACAGTAATAATTAGCCGATAGGCTTTCCTTCTGGAGTTACCTCCAGTCGGAAGTTGTCTCACATCACCATTTAACAAATTTCTAAAAATGGTTTCTAGGCGACTGGTAAATACTGATAAATATGTCTAATATATACAACAAGGATCGAGTTGTATAGCCAGATGGAGCTTGATTAGATTGTGTTGTCTCTTGGCATTTGTCATGCTGCCAACAAACAGTATGACCTAGATGTAATTACTACATAATGGTAGTGATTTATATGGATTCTCCCTATTAGTGAATAAATGTGTGCCTTTATGTTTAATAAGTGTGGGATAACTTTTTAGTTTCCTAGTTATCAATGAAACTTTTGAGGCAATAAATTAAAGTTTAGATTGGAGGTCGCCCAAGAGATCAATGCGATGTCTATGGTGTCTATGGTTCCCATGGAAGATGTAACTCCAACAACTTTTAGTAGTATGGTGCTTTGGTCATGTCCTTTGATGGCAGTTCAAGGCAGGACTGGGTTTTTTGCTACTCCTAATTTGGATGACAATGAGGTCTGGCTTCCCTCTAGTTTTCTCGATGACGTGGAGGAGAACAAGATGATGAGGCCAAAGAATTGTGGACAATTATCTATGGTTGCAGATGAGGAGGATGATTACATGGTAGGTTTGGCCAAGAGATTGGCTTATGCTATGTTGGATGATGTCGATGATGGCAAAAATTGTGAGCAAGTTGTAGGTTTCAGAAGTTTGGGCAAGAATAGAGTGTTTTCACATGGACCTACTTTGAAGATTTGTGTTTTGAAAGCTCTGGTACATGATTTGAGGGATTGTAGAGTGACCCATTTGGTTTTATTTATGTTATTGTATTGTTACATTTTAGGGTTTATTTGATGGTGAGGTTGTCGCAATCGACTTTAACTAGGTTGGAGAGATTTGGAGGAAATGAGCGAGATGAAGCTCTCGCTCTATTTAACATGACAGATGAGCAAGTTGCATGGTTGAATGCCATGGGATTCGAACACATGTAATATTTATCAGCCTATGTGTATGAGAAAACATCATACAAAGATTTTTAAGAAATAGATTCCCCAAGATAGCATATACCTAATAGTCTATTTCAGCTTTAATGGAACTTGAGACAAAATAAAATAATAAATAAATAAATCTGATGATTTTGACATTGCATCTAAAATTTAATTGAAAAATAGCACTATGGCTGCACTAAACTTTCAATGAAAAAAGAGTGACAAAACAAATATTTGAAAAGATATAATTCATCTTTAACAATAAATTATATACAACCACCAATAAAAAGTGTTAGAATCCATACAACCATAAGCTACTATTAAATAAACATGAGAACCATTGCAATTGTAACTACTTTGATTAGCAGAGATGGAAAGAGCAAAGGATCACATCTGAAATAGTTTCACATGAGATACTGGGAGTTGTTTCTTGTTCATCTCCAGATTTTGAGTAACTAGACTCATAGTCACTTCTATCTATATCTATGTAGGAGAGCAACATTCTCAAGTTAAGGGCAATATTAAAATCATAATTCTTAGATCTTTAGTCTCCTGTTCTTTCATTTAGCTTAAAAGGATTACATCTAGAATATTTTCACCTGAAATGGAGGGGGTTGTTAGTAGTTTAGCTCTCTACTTCTCCTCTATTTGAACAACATTCAAGTGGAAGAAAAATAATTAGCTACCTTTGAGTAGGGGGCATCTTGCAAATCTTTGTTTTGTGAATGGCGTTGTCATGCCAACTCCATGTAATGCAACCCCATATAAAAGAAAACATCTTACACTTAAAGGAGCTTTTCTAATAAAGATTTTCTTTAAAGAATTGATATCATGAATAAGTTTTTCATGGTAACCAATCTTTTGGTTGTGATCTGGAAGACATGTATTCAACAAGTTTTCAAACCTATTTGGAGCATTTGGACATTCAAATATATTTTTGTCAAGACATTTGGAGCATTGATGAGATTATGAACGTTATTAGAAATATGTTGAAAGGAGGTAAAGTCTTGGAAATTATCTCATCAATACTCCAAATATCTTGACAAAAATATATGACACTTTGGAAGGCATATGTGGCAAGTTAGTGGGTGGCTAAGTGAAAGACATATGGCAACAAATGGATACTGAAGATATTTCCAAGCTTTAGTCATCCCTAGATTAGGAAGTGGCTCCTAAGTAGGTAAAAATGATAAAGAGAAAAAAGGTTTCAATATATTACATTGATAAAGTTACAGTTTAATTGAATGAGATAAAATAAGAAGTATGAACAATATTACAAATGCTAGATACGTAGATCTATATACACTGAAGTACACCTATCTTAATTTCCACTCTATTAATTATACTTGTATCAGTATGATAATTACACCTAGATTATTTTTAATACATCTCTTTCACTTTCATTTATAAATGTACACCACATGCATCATATCACATACTCTGTTGCTTTGTAAATTTTTCTTCCTTATAATTATTCAATAGATAAATGCCTACAATGTATTTATCTATATTCACACATTTATTGCACATTATGTCATGTGATAAATGCTTTTGCTACAATTACTGTAATCTCCCATTGATTCGATGTGATAATACACTAAATCATTCACATGAGTGAGATGAGTATTTTAGTAATTAAAAAATTATATTTGTGATAATTAGTAAATGATATGTTTTTAGAAGTATAATAAATTGTCCACTAATTATATTTTTTTTACAATTAAATAGGGTATAAATAGTAGGTATGAGTTTATATGTATTTGTTACATAAGCTTATGAAAAATACTCATATGCAATTATATAAGTATATAATTAAAGTGAAATAAATTATTAGGAAAATGGTTTACAATATGTATTAGCAATATAGACAAAATGATGTGTATATAGTTTAATGATTAATGTAGTTATTTAATGAGTAAAGAAAATTATATGTGGAGTGTGATGTATATTGTAATCATGTTAAACTTCATGTGAATATAATAATGAATGTGTTTATAAACACAATATTTAATATTTATTTATATAATTTTGTGATCATTAAATTCAATAAGAGGGTGTAGGCCAGAACAAACTCTAGTGTATTAATAGCACTAGCACATTATTAGGAAAAATAACACCCATTAGTGTTCCTCTATAAAAAACAATAATCGAATAACTCATAGTCAATTATTAAAATTAGAGTCTTCCACCATAATAATAAAAACATAGTATCTAGCCACACAGGGCAAGTTATCAAAGGTCTAAAGCCATCATGGTTGTTAATCAAAAAGCACTAAAACATCATAAGACTAACAAACTTAATTACCTTCCAACTGCTTAGAAAGCAATGTGGAAGTTCATTCTTCTTTAAGGAATTGGAATACATCCTTATAATCTTTGTCAATCTTCAAATTTGACTCAGAGATCTTCTCATGCAACACACACAACGTCACAGAACAAGCATGCATGGCTTTGATTGCAAACTAGTTGGAGTCATCAATCCTCGTGTTGAAGCTACCAACCTCCCTTCTCAACTCCTACAATGTCACATCTTGCTTCTCTAGCTTCTCCTTCATCTTTCCCAGTAGCCCACCCAATGTTGGACCAATAGTGTCCTTGGCAGCCTCCATGAAAGATACCTGCATAAACTTGGAGTTGGGGGCGGGGTCGGGGATGTGTTTTTTAATCTAGGTATCAGAGGGGGAGGGAAATGAGGTGTTATTTACATTGGGGGAGAGTCAAGGGACTTGCTATCCACTAACCATTGAGAGCTTATAAATTGAATGTGTTGAAACTAACTTTTGATTATCACTATAACCTGGTCATCTATTATTTAACATACTAGGTATGTTGGTCACCCATTAATCATATTATCATAACTTCTTTTTGCATGATTGTTTGGAGAAAGGAAGTTGTTCTTCTATCATATTGAAATTTAATTTTGCAAATATAGATACAAATTAGTGGAATTTTTTTTCTAAAAATTATTTGAATTTGGTATGATATTTTCAAGTTTTCAATGAAAATTATGGGGAAAATGAAGTTAAGATAATGTTGTCTTCAGGGTTAATAGTATTTATTGATTTTAGTTAATATAGAACTGCTATGAAGTATATGATGCAATTTTCATTGTTGTTTGACTTACCTTTTTTTTACCATAGATAGACATTTTAGTTGTGTTGATGCAAGAGGCATGACCCCCTCTGAACCTATTCCATGTCTCTACATAAGAATATAAGAAACTATGGATCTATCGAAAGGAAGAAGCATAAATTTCTAGCATAGAAATAGATTGGAATCATTGCACAAATATTTTCCTATGCAAGATGTAATTTCATCGTCTTATGCTCATGGTATTACTTTGAGCTTTCATATGCATATAAAATCATAGACTATAAAAATAGTCCATTACATCCAAACTTTGTATTTGATCTAACTTATCAAAAGTTCCACAACCTGAACAACCATACTACCCATTCATCCAAACACTTTTCCAATAATATACTTACCAAATGGATCATGTCTCAAGCCCATGCTACAAAATGATTCTTGTGCCTAGCAAAAAACATATTCTTTTATCATAGTTTGGCTAAAAAGTGACATAGTTGAATCTTGATAAGAATATCATAATTTGACTTTTTATGGATAAGAATATCATAATATCAAGACCATATCTTTGAAGCTACTTCTACATAATGTAATGCCATACCATGGGATCTAGAGAATTAACCTAAAGTTTCACCAAGTTTGGTAGCATTTTTTATTTTTTTTGAAACATGAAAGTTAAAACCATTCATAACATAGTAGCGAAAGCAATAACATCATTCAACTGAAAGTAAACATACATAACATGTTACAGTCTTCAAGGATCCCTTAACGTTGAATCACATCTAAATTAACTATTAATGATTCCATCTAACATCACATCCTCATGAAATAATAATGATAAGTTCAACATTCTTTAAACAATATACTTTGGTTCCAAATGTCCATTAATAAATTACATTTCAGAATGCTCAATCATCCATTGTACATGCCACAAGGTATGATAGACACAAAAGAATATACATATGTGAAAATATAGTACATCATCCTATTCTAATCCATGGTGCAAGTTCAGTAAGTAAATGAAACCACGTGTCATACATGATACATCATCATAGAAGATATAAACATCCATCATAAGAGATATCCATGTATCACAAACATAATTAACTAAGTGCATAGTTCCTCCCAACCATAAATAGCATCATTAGACCATCATGGGCCCTAGCCATCCCTCTGTGCATAACATCCAAAGAGATTGAAGAGATCATCGGTATTATCATGGTAGGAATGTCACTCCTAAAACATACTACATCATATGCAAAAAGAAATCTAACATGCTACAACATATGCATAAGAAATCTAATCAAGCAAAATAAAGCATAAGATAAGTAAACAACATCGTCTATCATATGCTAATCATCAATATAAGAATACGTGTCCACCATCATAATCCATGAACATAATGAAGATAGATGCCAACAAGGAATGCATTAGCCATAGTGTCTCAGATGGATCTCAAATGGTAAGAGTGAAAAAGCACTACCACCCAACCGCATAAAACCTAAATGGTCCACTCCCACCGCACAGAGGAGATAATCTCAAGTCCCAAATAGGTTGTCAAATCACATAGCACAAAGACTCTCTAAGTCCAGGAATCCTAAAAGTATACCAACTCAAAGGTTCCAATCACAAACTGATATCTAATCCCAGAGGCACAACAAAGACATGTAGGAAACCTACTATACAAGTAGGAAAGTGTCATCACATGGATCATGATAGAGTTACCCTGGTAGTCTCTCTATAGACCCCAGCCCCCTAGTGATCCTTATGTGGCTACTAGTATCCTCTCATACTGACAAGGCATACTATGGAATGCAATGTCACAACCAAGCATTCTCTCTACTCCCATCCTAGTCTGTACTAACACTTAAGGCATGGGCGAGAACAAACAATTATCTTATTAGGTTCATTAAGTCAATATTAGGTATAATGTTTTCACTTATTAAAACAACTTACAATGAGTTACCTTGGCAGCCTCTTAGGGCCCCAGCCCCCATTGCAAGCCACTTCTCGACACTACAAGTAGATAACCTACCCTAAGCTCATGGAATCATAAATCACAAAATCAACACAGTCCTATACAAGCGACTGGAAAAATATCAAAAGATAATCCATAATAAGAGCATCAAATCTCCATGAGCAATTAAAAAGCATCCATAGATAATCATGACCACAATAGTTCTCTATTGGCAACTGAAGGCATCAATGATAATCAAAATATCCATTGGTTCTCAACAAGCAACCAAAAGTATCTCAAAGTAATACCGATCGAAGACTCCAAAATGGTCGAATCAAAACATGTCACAAAATGACATCATCAAGATCAGATAAATAATTCAATCCCATCAAGGTAACTGGAAAGTAATCCAAATACAACTTATTGATAACTCATAAAAAGGTTACATAAATCATAGCTTACACAAGAAGACTGAAAAACCATATCAATCAGCATGCCATCACATAACATGGTTGAGTTTAAAAGATCGAGATCAAAAGACATCATGACATCACAATCATAACCCCCGAGCCTTTATTAGACATCCTATAACTGGTCAACAAACTAGTCAACCCAAAAACCCAAAACAAATAGCATAGAAAAAACACAAAATACAAGCACATGTTTTGGTTCGTTAAAATTACATAGTCGAATTAACTGTGGGGGTCTCAGTTTTCATTTTCAAATTTAGATATCGAGTGAGGGGATGTTTATACGTTCTTCTCTGACCCAAGTACTTGTTTTGATAAATGAAAGTTTCTCCCCACAACTCTTAGATTTTCAATTTTCTAAACATTCTAGGAATATACGTTATACATTATTTTGGTAATGAATTGTCATTTTTCAAATAACTCAATTTCTTCTCTTGAGAATCCCCAAAATAATAACTTAAATATTTCATTTATAACATTCTCATTAACCTTAATTAGACTAAATTCTAATTAAGTAAATTGATTAATTTAAAACTATATTATTTATTTAAAATCTAATTAACTTGAATATTAAAAATTTCACTAATATTATATATATATATATATATATATATATATTAATTAATATATATAAATTATTAATATATATAACAATATAAATTCTTAATAAAACAATGAATTATGAACTATTGATTTATAGCAAGGCAGGCTGCATGGCACTACCTTATATGATGGCAGCGCGAGTACAAATAAACTCGCTTTTTATTTATTTATATATATATATATATGTTGCTATAAATCGATAGTTCATAATTCATTGTTTTATTAAGAATTTATATTGTTATATATATTAATAATTTTTATATATTAATTATTATATTATATATATAAATAATATAATAATTAATATATAAAAATTATTAATATATATAACAATATAAATTCTTAATAAAACAATGAATTATGAACTATCGATTTATAGCAACATATATATATATATATATATATATATATATATATATATAAATAAACAAAAAGCGAGTTTATTTGTACTCGCGTTGCCATCATATAAGGCAGTGTCATGTAACCTGCCTCTGTCGCAGGGCCTGCGACAGCAGGCTCGGCTGTCGGCGGTCTTAAAAAGGGGACGAGGTGGGGTAAAACCCCCCCTCCCATCCTTATTTTATTATTATTATTTTTATAATGTTTTCTTAAAATGTTTTTAACATGTGTAATTCGGATTTTATTATAATGATTTTTCACTACAATTTAATGATCAGTGTTTCAATATATATATACATATATACATATATACATATACATATATACATATATATATGTATATATGTATATATATATATACACGCAAAATGTTATTAAGCACTACAACATTTTTATAATAAACATATATATATATATATATATATGTATGTATGTATGTATGTATGTATGTATGTATGTATGTATGTATGTATGTATGCAAATTTGTATATTTTAAAAAGAGAACATATACATAGTTTTTAAACAAAAAGGGCTTTCTAATTCTATAAGTTAAGAATTTTCCTTTAAAATAATTGTTCTCTAAATTTACCCATTAATTCTTTTAAATAGGTTTGTCCATAAGCATCTAAAAACCCTAGTCCACTAAATTCCTCAGATCTACGCATATGAGATTTTCTCATATAGAATTTAACTACCCATGACAAAATGCATACAACCAAGATATTCAACATATGAAGATCCTCAGAAAGCATTCAGAAGACATGAAGAAGACAGGAAGTGCAAGAAGTGAAAATAACGTATGCAAAAATCATGAGTGTCTACTTGGACACTGATGCTAAATCACTTCTCCTCAAAATCTGTAGAGCAAGCTCCTTCCTTCTCCAACATTCTCGGGTTCTCCAAACACGCTCTACGAGCTTCTAGGAGTGCCTGAATATAAAGAACTCTCAGGAAGCACCTAGAATTTCTCTAGAAACAACCAGAAGATGAGATAAGCATTGACAACTAAGCATGAGCCTTTTCCAACCTTCTAGATGAGTCACAAGGTTGTAGACACCATGTGCTTAATTTGTGCACTAACTCCTAAGTTGTAGACATATGTGCAATCAAGAGGTGCACTTACTCCTAGATAGACATAAATTTTATTTTAATTCTTTTATCATTATTATTATTATTATTTATTTATTATTTTATTATTATTTTTTATTATTATTAATTTTAATTTATTTTATTTAATTCTTTTTCCCAATTAATTCCCATTTAATTAATTAAAATCAAAATATCTAAAGATCATGATATTATATTAATTTTCTCCAAAATAATTAAATTATTAATTAAATCTTTTAATTTTAGACTTAATTAATAGAAAATTCACCATAGATCTCCAAGATAAAATATGAGAACCCGTCATAGAACAATCCACATAAAATCAGTCTAAAGGGTTAAAATCATGAATTATGTCATCGGACACATTCAGAAGGTAAAATATCTTAGATACTTTTTCTACCTCTCTAGGATATATGGTTTTAAGGGTTTAGGATTTGGACTTAAGAATTTATCTCCCCTCTCTTACCATTGAGATAGTGCCATAGAGTATGCTCATCCTGGCAATTTAGGAAAGTCGATACCGGATACTTGCAACCTGCATAAAATCCATGCATGTACATACTATATATATATATATATATATATATATATATATATATGCTAAGCTAAACAGGCAATGGCAGGAAGTGGTGCATCATGTAGATCCTGACTAGTAGGTGACTACGACTCCCTTCCTTAACCACATTAGAAACACCATACATAAGAAACAAACATGCACATCATACACATGCAAGTATGGGGTAAGTATCCATAAGAAAACACATGTGATAATAACCATCTAACTAATCATCATCAATAACTAAAAGCAATATAATAATCATCATGCATACATAAAATGTAGAGTCTAAGTAATCTCATCACATATCAACTGAATCTATAGCACAATATTTGATAGTCTCAAAACAATTCTACCAACCATCAACATAAAACTAACCTAACAGAGTTCAGCAAATGATAGCAACAATGTATCTAGAAAAATGTAAACAAGGGCAGGCACTACATCCACCCCGCCTAGGATTAGGCTTACTCCTAGAAGCCTACAAACAAGTAGGGATATAAATCTCGTAATCTAGTTGCATCCTCCCATATCACTGAAGAGTCATCAGTAGAGTCCCATTGGACCCTTACCTGCTCTATGGTTCGACCCCTAAGGGTCAACTCCCGCTGCTCCAAAATACGAACCGGCTCCAAAGCCAGCTACCCATCCTCTACTTGCAACACATTCCAATCAAGAACATGTACAAAATCAGGGATATACTACCTAAGTACTGAAACATGGAAAATATCATGAATGCGAGCTAGGTTGGGTGGTAAAGCAAGGCGATAAGCAACTAGGCCAATCCTCTCAAGAATCTTGAATGGTCCCACAAAGTGAGGTGCTAGCTTTGAACCCTTTTCGTATCAGATCGGACTCTTCCATGAACACACTCTGAAGAAAACCTTATCTCCCACAACAAACTACTTATCTGTCCTATGTGCATCAACATACTTTTTCTGTCTATCCTGTGTCGTAGTCAAGTGCTCACAGATATGCACTACTTATTGCTCCATATCACGAAGCATCTTAAGACCCATATAAAGCCTGGTATGGTGCCATGCCAATAGAACTATGATACTCATTGCTATAGGCAAACTCCACTAGGTAAAGATAGTCCTCCCAATGTGTCTACCTATCCATCACATACATCCTTAACATATCTTCCAAAACCTGATTCACCCTCTCTATCTGACCATCTTTCTCAAGGTGATATGCCGAACTGAAATTCAATTGCACTCCAAGATCATGCTACAATGATGTCCAGAATGCGGATGTGAATACAAGATCCCTATCCAAAATGATCTTTCGGGGAATACCATGTAGTCTCATGATGTCACACATGAAGACATTAGCTACAGAAGCTGTTGTGTAGGAAGACCTGATTGGTGAAAAATGTGCCACCTTAGTCAACTGATCAACGGTGACCATGGTAGCATTATGACGATGAAAAAACATAGGTAATCCTACTATGAAGTCCATAGAGATGATGTCCCACTTCCATGAAGGAATGAGATTTGGTTGCAAAAGTCCGGCTGGATGTTGGTGTTCTGCCTTGACTCTCTGACACTCAAGACACTTGGCCATATAATCAGCAATGTCTCGCTTCATCCCGGACCAATAGAACAGACATCGCAAATCAGCATGCATCTTCTTGACACCTGGATGTGCTGAGTAAGGTGCACAATGGGCCTCTGCTAGAATCAAGATGCGAAGCTCATCCAGCAATGGCACATAAATCCTCCTTGAATGTCTCAAAAGACCATCTAACTCTAGGACATAGCCTAAAAACTTATCCTCCAAAGGTCTTCCTGAATCTATCTCTTTGCACACCTCCTGGTACCAAGAATCTGTAGGAAGTGCCTGAAGAATCTGACTCCTCAAATCAACACTAAGAGTCATAGATGATATCACATGTCTCCTGCGACTCAAAGCATCTACCACCACATTCTCTTTTCCTTGAATGTACTTTACCTTGAAGTCATACTCACATAGAAATTCCATCCATTGCCTCTGGCGAGCATTCAAATTAGGCTGAGTGAAAATGTACTGAAGACTGTGATGATCACTATGTAGTTTGAATCTGTGCCCCAACAAGAAATATTTCCACCTTGTCAAAGCATGAACTACTGCTGCTAACTCAAGATCATGTGTAGGATAGTTTAGCTCGTGATTCTTGAGCTTGCATGATTCATACACAATCACCCATCCATTCTGCATCAAAACCACTCCAATCCCTTCAAGGGAAGCATCTGTGCATACCATGAAATCACCTTCTAGATTAGGTACTGCTAAGATCGGTGCACTGGTCAAAAGCTCCTTGATCTTTCGAAATGATTCCTCACATTTCTCCTTCCATATAAACTTCTTTCCTTTCCTCTGAAGGGAAGTGATAGGATGCACTATCCTGGAGAAATTTTGGACAAATCTGCAATAATAACCAGCTGGACCCATGAAACTATGAATCTCTGAATCTCTAACACATTAGTCAGTGTAGGCCAATCTACTATTGCCTAGATCTTTGCAGGGTCTACAAAAATACCATCACCTGAAATGACATGCCCTAAATACTGAATCTCTGATTTGAAGAATTCACACTTAGCTGCATTGGCATAAAGCTTATTGTCTCTCAAGCACTGTAAAACCAATTGCAAGTGTTCCTCATGCTCCTTTTGGGACTTAGAATATATCAATATGTCATCAAGGAACACAAGTACAAACCTATCAAGATAAGATTGAAACACCCCATTCATCAAACTCATGAAAACTGATGGAGCATTATTCAGCCCAAAAGGTACCACTGTGAACTCATAGTGCCCATAGCAATTTCAAAAGGTGATCTTGTGAATATCAGCTTCCTTAATGCGAAGCTGATGGTATCCTGACTTAAGGTTGATCTTGGAGAATACTGTAGCTCCCTTGATCTGATCAAATAAATCATTGATCCTTGGTAGAGGATACCTATTCTTTATTATCACCTTATTCAACTATCTGTAATCAATACAAAGGCATAAAGAACCATCTTTCTTTTTCACAAACAGCACTGGAGCTCCCCATGGTGACACATTAGGCCGAATGCTCCCTTTGGCCAAAAGTTCCTCTAGCTAAAGGCACAACTCACCCAATTCCTGTGTAGTCATGCAATAAGGAGCTTTAGAGATAGGCTCTGCTCTTGGAATGAGATCAATGCTAAAGTTGATGTCCTTCTTCGGAGGCATACTTGGAATCTCACTTGGGAAGACATCTGCATACTCCTGTTAAATTGAGTGATCTAGAGTCTTCCCCACAAGATCTTCCTCATCCAACTCATTTACCGTAACAGCAAATATCTAACATCCCTTACAAAAACTCCACTTCAATTGCATAGCATAAATCATTTGTAGAGATATAGGCCTCGGTATCCCAACAATCTTCACATCATTCCCTTGGTCATCCTGACACAATATAATCTTTTTCTTGCAATCTATACTAGCTCTATGAGAGCCAAGCCAATCCATTCCTAAAACCACATCGTAGGAACCAAGAGGTGTAACCCAAAGGTCAACTGCAGTATCAAATCCTCCTATGCTAAGCCCACACTTATGAACTACAGAATCTGTGGAGACCCTAATGCCTGAGCCTAGTTCCACTTGCCAACCATGATGCATGCTAGTGTATAACATAAAGGCACAAGTTTGCAAATAGACTAAGTTCAATTTCAGTTTTGCCTATGGTTAGGTTTAAGTAGAATTTTTCAATTTTGAAAGCTAAGTGTTGCAGTGTGATACATATGCAAGTAACAGTTTTTAGATTCTATTTCAATTCACCTAGTTTTCAAGTTTGAAGAGATTTACATAATAGTTCAAAGTCCTAGTTTTGTTCCAAAATACCCAGAGCTCCCAATGTAGATACTCGGGCTCTAATACCAAATATAATGCCCCACCATGGGATCCAGAGAATTAACCTAAAGTTTCACTAAGTTTGGTAGCATTTTTTATTTATTTTTGAAACATGAAAGTTAAAACCATTCATAACATAGTAGCGAAAGCAATAACATCATTCAACTGAAAGTAAACATACATAACAAGTTACATTCATCAAGGATCTCTTAACGTTGAATCACATCTAAATCAACTATTAATGATTCCATCTAACATCACATCCTCATGAAATAATAATGATAAGTTCAACATTCTTTAAACAATACACTTTGGTTCCAAATGTCCATTAATAAATTACATTTCAGAATGCTCAATCATCCACTGTACATGCCACAGGGTATGATAGACACAAAAGAATATACATATGTGAAAATAGAGTACATCATCCTATTCTAATCCATGGTGCAAGTTCAGTAAGTAAATGAAACCACATGTCATACATGATACATCATCATAGAAGATATAAACATCCATCATAAGAGATATCCATGTATCACAAACATAACTAACTAAGTGCATAGTTCCTCCCAACCATAAATAGCATCATTAGACCATCGTGGGCCTTAGCCATCCCTCCGTGTGTAACATCCCAAGATACCGAAGAGATCATCGGTATTATCATGGTAGGAATGTAACTCCTAAAACATACTACATCATATGTAGAAAGAAATCTAACATGCTACAACATATGCATAAGAAATCTAATCAAGCAAAATAAAGCATAAGATAAGTAAACAACATCATCTATCATATGCTAATCATCAATATAAGAATACGTGTACACCATCATAATCCATGAACATAATAAAGATAGATGCCAATAAGGAATGCATCAACCACGGTGTCTTAGACAGATGTCAAATGGTAAGAGTGAAAAAGTACTACCACCCGACCACGTACAACCTAAATGGTCCACTCCCACCACGCTGAGGAGATAATCTCAAGTCCCAAACAGGCTATCAAATCACATAGCACAAACACTCTCTAAGTCCAGGAATCCTAAAAGTATACCAACTCAAAGGTTCCAATCACAAACCGATATCTAATCCCAGAGGCACAACAAAGACATGTAGGAAACCTACTATGCAAGAGAGAAAGTGTCATCGCACGGATCATGCTAGAGTTACCCTGGTAGTCTCTCTATAGACCTCGACCCCCTAGTGATCCCTATGCGACCACTAGTATCCTCTCATATTGACGAGGCATACTACGAAATGAAACGTCGCAATCAAGCGTTCTCTCTACTCCCATTCTAGTCTGTACTAGCACTCAAGGCATGGGTAAGAACAAACAATTATCTTATTAGGTTCATTAAGTCAGTATTAGGTGTAATGTTTTCACTTATTAAAACAACTTACAATGAGTTACCCTGCAGCCTCTTAGGGCCCCGGCCCCCATTGCAAGCCACTTCCCGACACTACAAGCTGATAACCTACCCTAAGCTCATGGAATCATAAATCACAAAATCACAACAGTCCTATACAAGTGACTGGAAAAATATCAAAAGATAATCCATAATAAGAGCATCAAATCTCCATGAGCAATTAAGAAGCATCCATAGATAATCATGACCACAACAGTTCTCTATTGGCAACTGAAGGCATCAATGATAATCAAAATATCCATTGGTTCTCAACAAG